>OZ018332.1:125180089-125507006 GCA_963969495.1 Ceratothoa steindachneri | reverse complement strand
GACGGTACACGATGTCATAATTGTAGCACCCCAACTCGATACTCCATCGTTGAATTTTATCATTCTTGATTTTTCCCAGCCGATTCGTACGGAACCTAAAGCTGACAGCCTGTTGGTGCGTAACTAAGGTGAAACGTCGTCCTGTCAAGTAATGAGACCACCTCTTTGCAGATTCCGCAATGCACATGCCTCCTTTACTACTGCAGTGTTTGCGTTCAGTAGGTGTGAGTGTGCGAGAGATAAAGACAACTGGACGGCCTGCCTGATTCAGAGTAGCAGCAATGGCTGTATCGGAGGCATGAGTCTCAACTAGCAAAGGAATAGTTTCATCAATCGAGTGCACAACAGCCTTCCAAATCTCTTCTTTGAGATCATCGATGGCTTTCAGAGCCTCTGGACTCAGAGGAAAAGTGTCAGTGGCAACAAGAGGTCTGATCTTGTCAGAGAATCGGGAAACCCACTGCGAATAATAGGAAAACACCAATAACACGGCGTAAGGAAGTACGGTCTTTAGGGATCGGTAATTCCTTTAATGGACGTAAACGTTCAAAATCTGGTTTGAGAGAGCTGTGGGTTATTGTGTAACCAAAAAAATCTATTGATTTTTTTGAAATGACAGATTTAGTCTCGTTGAAGGTAAGGTTGTGGAACTGGGCAGCCTCTTGAAATTTCGCCAAGTTCTCATTCTGCTCCAGCTGGGTTTTCCCTGCCACGACAATATTGTCCACATAAGCATAAGTTCCATGCAGATCGTGTTGCTTGATGATGTTGTCAATAGTCCTTTGGAAGCGAGCAACGCCGTTCGTAACCCCGAATGGCACTCTGCTTCAAAAGCAGTATATGGCTTGTCCTCTTCCCGTATAGGTATTTGGTGATAAGCACTTTTCAGGTCCAGTGAACTATAGTACTTGTAATGAGACAGTTCCGTGACAAGGTCGTCTATTCTTGGAATAGGGTACGCATCCAAACGAGTGAATCTATTAATGGTCTGTCCATAGTCAACAACTAATCTCTTTCGGTGGCGCTCATTCGACACAAGAACTTGCGCCCTCCATGGAGATGTACTCTCCTCAATAACACCATCATGTAGCATCTTGTTAATTCCAGACCTTATGAACTTCTTATCATCATACCAAACCTCCGAGATTTTGTTGCAACAGGTTTGCAATGTAGAGGAGCAAGACTTGCAAAGAGACGAGGTGTATCCACCAAAGCAGACAGTACACTGTAAGTGGCAGGGTTGGAGATATTTAGATCTTTCTTGGATCCGCCAAAGTCCACAGTAACACTAGTGTGGTGGCTCATAAAGTCTTGACCAAGAATGACATCACATCACAAGTCTGGCAGCACAGAAAGCCTTGTACGTATTGTAGTAGCATTCACCCTTAAAATTGATGTCAACCGTGCAGTGTCCCTTCACAGGAGACGTGAGTGATGAAAAGACCATAGATACGCTTCCAGTCGCTGGAACAACCTTCAACTTGTGCTTCTTTGTATAGCTATGCGAGATGAAAGATTCAGAGCTTCCTGGGTCGATAAGAGCGGTCGTCTCAATATTACAAACCAAAACATACACAGTAGCTCACCGTAGTAGTCCCGAGAAGAAGCAGAGATTACGGCCAGTGTAGAAGACTGAGTGGATGCAGAAGTAGAAAATGTAGTAGACCGACACACCTTAGCAAAGTGCCCCTGCTTATTACACTTATGACAAGGGACGTTTCTTGCAGGGCACTGTCCACGATTGTGACGGGGACCATCAGAGAAATATATAGCATCGGGACTTTAAATTGGCAGCAGCACAGGTCCTTTCAGTAGAATAAGCAGTTTCAGATGTTGCAGCAGCACAGGTACCATCATCAGTGCGAGCAGCACTTACACCAGAGACAGTATAACGAGAATAAGACTGAGGTCTCTTGACAACAAAGAATTGCCTGGCTTGATCAACAGCCGTACTTAGGTCCAAAGTTTTGTTTTCAAGCAATTGTTGCCTGATTGCATGAGAGAGCAAGCCATTGATGAAAGAATCCCGATTCTGTGAAGCAGTAGCAGCCTTAAAGTTACAATTCTTGCTGAGCACCTGAAGCTCTTGTAGATACTCATCTATTGTTTTCCCTTCATGCTACCTACGAGTAGCAAATAAAGGTCTCGTGAACACTTCATTTTGGGGCTCTACATAGAGGTCTTTGAGAAGATCTATAGCTAAATCATAGGTAGTACACTGCAATGTAACCATATACAGTTGGAGAGACAAAATTGATCAATGTATCCAGTTTGTTAGGATTAAGGCCTGCGATGGATTCCAGGAATGCAGAGAAAGTACGATTCCATTCTCGTGCAGTAGTAGGCGAGTTGGGAGATACATCCAAGCGTTCAGGTCTCAGGAATTTATCCATCTTTAGATCAGTCGCAGCTTATTTTTATTTTTATGAAGCTACGAGAGGGCTCCCACTATTAATTTAAAGCACCAGTATGGCCTTTGGATCGGCAATGGCGGGCTTGTTAGTTGAATAAATTGTGGTGATCATAATAAAGCGTCAATACCTTTCTCCATGCTTTATTCAACTAACAAACATCAATACAGTCTGAAAATAAAAAAGAAACTATATAAGTAAACATACCCATTCTAATCAGGTTAACAAGCACAATTAGTTATAAGTAAATAAATAATGTAGTGTAACCCATTAGGCAATTATACATATAAGGTTACATGAAGCTTAGATCACCACACCTCTAAACCCAATTTTTTTTCTTAACACTATCATCCCCATTTCTGTCCACTAAACTTTTTATATTGATTAGAGATGTCACTGATTTGAAATGTACTTATTTTTAATATTTCAGATTGAAGAAGTTGAAAAGATTATCAACGATAAGCTTCAATTGGAGCTCATTTCTAAATTTGCCCATTTAAAAGAAACTTTAGAACATATGCAGTTAATAAGTTCACAGGTATAGTATATTTGGGGAACATCAATCATTTTCTGCAAATTGGGGTTGGTGCACAATAATGCGCCTAATGGTACTATTTCCCTCTACTAGGTGCAGTACATGTGGGGAACATAAACCGATTTCATCACAAGGTGTTTGCATGCTTTTAATGCCCCTAAAAATACCCTTTTTTTCTTCCCAGTGGGGAACATCAACTGAAAACCTAGACATCCATCTTTTTTTTGCTGTGCCATTGGATCTTCATGTGTCTTATGTGCCAGGCCAAGTATGTCCCCTCAACACTACGTATCAGATCACCACCCACATGTCCCTCAATTCTTTTTCTCTCAAGTACTCATTTACAGATGGGCTCTTTAAATTAAAAAAAAATAAATAAAGTGCTCACTTGAATAATTCATCTTTTACAGTCATCCAATCCCTCGCGTACCATGACACATTCCTATTCTCTTCATAAGTCAATTTTCATCTAGCATTCTAACATGCTCTAACCACCACTACATTTTCAGTTACAATCCAGTCATTTCTCACTTTACCCTTCCTCTCTCTCATTTCTTCCCCTACCTTCTATACTGTGATCCCACTGCCATGCATCAATATTAGTGCAAAAATACTCTTGCAACTTCCTGGTACATTTCACACATTTACTAACGCTCTATCACCCTTGAAACTTTTCTGGCACTTAGTATATGGAATGTTCTTCGAAAATTTCCTTTAGTAAACTGCTTTCATAATAGTAGTAGTCTAAAGATTCAACCAGCGTTTTCTTATGGCAAATTTTGGAAATATTTTCATACCTGTGTAAGTTAGGTTTGTGGCAAAAAGGTTGCTAAAAATGTAAACTAGTGTTGCTATCCCGTTTAATATCATGCCACTATTTTGTATACCTTAAGAAAAAAAGAAAAATAGAACAAGAAAAGATGGAATAACAACAAACTTTATAGCCAGGTCTCCTCCGGTGATGGCCGACCTTTCTCTTACAGAGAAGTGGGCTCGTAAGATTCAGGAAAAAAGAGTAGGCGGGGAAAGGGCGAAGGAGTTCCGTATTCTAGGGAATGATGTAATCAAGAATATATATAGGTGATTTAAGAAGAATGGATAAGAAGAAATTTGTGAAGAGAATATAGGATAGTGTGTGCTAGCTTGCAAAGTGTTTAAAGAGCGCTTAAAAGATGGATTAATAAAATGAATGTTTAAGAGAAAGGGGGTTAAAAAGGGATATATGAATGATAGTGAGTGAGGATTGTGAGTGTTTTGGGGGCCTGCCCCCTCAAGCATAGACCCTCATTGGGCGAGATGCTTCAGTACATTAGTCCCCTTTGCTCTGATTATTCAATGGCTAGGTAAAAATCATCGGTAGCTTCGTTCATAAAAGGATGGCGAGGGTAGTTTGTGGCATTGATGCGCGCCATCTCCACTTGGTGAGCTCATGACTTATTGTAATGGTAGCCAAGGGAATTATTATTTTAAACTAAGAAACGAAAGCCAACGAGTGCTTCTGAGTGGTTCACAAACAGTAATGGAGTAGGAGAAAATGTGTAGAAAATATATGATTCTGGTAGTCCTAAA
Organism: Ceratothoa steindachneri; assembly: GCA_963969495.1. Lineage (NCBI taxonomy): Eukaryota > Metazoa > Arthropoda > Malacostraca > Isopoda > Cymothoidae > Ceratothoa > Ceratothoa steindachneri. The sequence continues at coordinate 125,502,491 of OZ018332.1, read as the reverse complement.
GAGATAACTTTGGGCTCCTGGAACCGGGGTGGGTACCCAACTTTTCAGAACCTGACAAAACCTTAGGGCCAATCCCCTTGCGGGTTTTGTGAGCCGAAAAGTGAATGACGGGGAAACGTTTTTGATAAAGGAGTGAAGTGAGACGGTAGTGAAGTTGTGTGGAAGAAACCCCCGAGTAACGAAATAATGAGACCGTGGTAACTGCCCCACTTTGCAACGAAGGTGGATTAACTTGTGGGGAACATAATCGAGAACGAGCACTCGTGGCCGGGCGGATCAGTGGTTGTATTTCCACGCCTGGCTACTCGGGTTCGATTCCTAGCGAGAAACGAGAGAGAGAAGAAAAAGCGCTGGTAGGGAACTTCCACTAATCACGGGAGTCACCGAGTCTAGCGGATATTGCCGAAGGTGATGACTAGGTAGGTAACCCTGACTTTTTTTTTGCCTTTGATTCTTACAGAATTTAGAGTCTGCTCTTTGTAGTACCATAAGAGGAGATTCTCCAAATCTGTCAGAAAAATCTCGGAGATGGGGTAGTAGGCCCCAATCCTCAAAACCGTCTAAAACTCCAACACAAAGAGCCTATGAAGAAGAGGATTATAATGAAGAAAGGTAACGAAAATTTAGATTAATCATGATAGATATCTACACTTGATGATTTAAATACTCTTCACTGATTCATCTATTAATTGTTGATGATTTATTTTTTCAGGAATTAGAAAAAAAAACAAAGTTGATGGTCTTTATATCCTATCTTCAACCTAAATATATGTATTAATTTTATGTACAAAATTCATTTATTATATTTCAATAAATCTTTTGTTAAGAATTATTTTTTATATGCTTAAAAGGTATTGACAGGTTCAAATTCTGAGTTCTTTAATAGTAGTGTTTGATGGTATGGCAAGTAAGTTAGGTGATTAACGTTTTTCAAAGATGCTTATTTTAATTCGCTGAGAGAAAATCTCAATTCTACCAATACATTCAAAAGTTGTTGAGATGACCACTTTGAAAGGGTTAAAAACAAAGTTTGGTTAGATAGGGATGGATTATAGAAGAGCTTTCTTTTAATCAGGTTTTCTTGTATTCCTCATTGGCAACTTTTGCCATTATAGATCATTACTCTTAAGAATAGGAGAAAATAACGTGGTTCCTGCTCCGCTATCAGTATAAGCGCGGTCGCTACCTCTTGTCCTTAGTGCAGGCCTCCCCAGAGGTCCTCGAGTATATTTGTTATTTTTGATTTTTAAATTGTCCTCGTTTAGTTCTTTTTATTTTTTTGTTTTTTAACGCCTGCAGGTTGCAAGAGACCAGACGTTGAGAGGACCTAGGGTGCATAAGGCTACATGCACTCCTCGTGGCGGAACGGGCTTTACTGTCTTGGCTGCCAGGCCAACTAAAAGTCCCCTCTCTGGGTCTGCCACAGACCTTATCCATCTTGGGTAATGAGATCCGCCCTGTTGCCCTACCTCTGGCTGCCCAGTTGGGAGCTTCGACTTTTGGCAAACGACCGGCCACTGGGTAATTTTTGGTTGGTGTGAGTCGCTGTCCTAGGTTGAGAACACCATTCTTTGACGCACCCTGGGCGGACCATTGGAAAACCTGAGACAGCATAGGCGGGAGTGGCTGGACGCGGGGTATAGCCCATCACTCCCGTCCTCTCCTTTAGTGGTCACAAGTGTAGGAAATTTGGTTGTTTGGTAGGTCTTCACAAACTTTCGCCAAAATATCTGACTACGTTTCCCCTCTGTAAATCCTCGCCCACCTTTGGTGTTGGGGTGGACTAAGAGCCAGGATACTCCACCACTGACGGGTGGAGGGGGCTGCCTCCCTACCTTCTGTATGCGCCAAATGGGTTTCCTCTTTGCCATCTTCAAAGCCGCCCTCGGCCAGCTCCACATCTGGGACGGAGGTGTGCCCTCCCCCCTTGCTTTCTCCGGGTCCCCTTCCAGACAATTCGAGTGCAGATGGCGCTCTCGTTCTTTGATGGGTCTGGGGGTTTCCCCCCTTACCCCCTTTTGCACATTTGCCTCCGGGAGACTCTCTTTGCAGTGGGTCCCCCTTTGCTTTCTCAGGGGGGCTGCTAAGAAGAGAGCGAGACAAAGGACGTGCCCCTCCCTTTGGCGTGAGCTGACCCACCACAAGCCGCCCAGAGGAGTAAGAGGCGGTATCGTTTCCTGGGCATTGCCCACGCACCTCGCCGATCCGAGGTTTGTCAAGTTGATGGGATCCGTCATGCCCGCTCCCCCTTTCGTACCAATGCTGGTCGACATGCCGGCCCCAGTGACGGGCCATAGTTCCCGGTCGGGATACCTGGCACGTTAAGGGGAGGTGGGGGGGGAGGTATGACCATTTGGAGACGCAACCTGTGGCGGAAATGGTCCCGGATGTGACCCAAACCAAATGGCAGGGTCTAAGATGGGGGCGAACCTGACCTCGGTGCCAGACACTGAACCCGATTCCACCCCTGTGCAAGGCCGTCATCAAGCGGCATGGACCCCCTCCTCACCTTGTGCCCCTTTGACCTCCAAGATCTTCCCCATCTCGAAGAAAGATCTAGCTGAAGGGGGTACGTCCGGGCTTGGGGGAGGGGGGGGGGCACTCCCGCCCTCCTCTCCAAAAAAGGAAAGGGAAGAAATCTAAGAGGTCGAGGGGTTCCTCGGCGGGAGCTCCGGGGATGGATGGATCTGCTGCCAAGAGCGAAACATCCACTCCCGAGGCGACCTCGGGCGGAGAGCCCCAGAACGAGACCAAAGTAGCGATTGCACTAAGTGGAGCCTCGTTGTCTCCAAGTGGTTCTAGTTCTTCTCTCCACTGATGTCATCAATTAGCTGAAGACATTTTTTTTATTATTATAACGTGCCCATCTGGCGACTCCCATCAAGGGCATAAGTCGCCGTAATTAAAATTTCAGCTTAGTGAAAATAATAATTTAAAATTACCAAAGACAAAACAAGAATGACTAAGGAAGCACGCGCCGGGGGGAGGCCCGCCTACCCCCGGCACAGGAACACGCGAGCAACACCAGAGAGGCAAATAAAATGGAAGAGGGACCCCATTCAGCATATTTTATATTATTTATTATTAGTATTTATATTATAATTATTGTGTATTATTATTATATATCGTATTATAATTATTAGTATATTATTTAATATTACTTATTGTTATTATCATTACCCGCACATTGTACCAGGAGGAGTGTCTCCACCTGGCCAAGTTCAGTCCAGTAGCCATGGTGCCTTGGTGTACTACATGCCATCCTGGCATCATCTAGCACCAGCCGTGTATACCGTGAGGTCGCTACCTGCTGCGAGGGCCGAAAGCCCGCTGGCTAGTCCAAATACTAGGTACGGGGTGTGTTTGGCCGTCGACTCTGCTCTCCTTCCTCCAATACACAAGGTGATTACTCCGGCGCCATCCTTTACGGTTAAAGCTCCAGGACAATTTCGCCCGAATGCGGGGCGGGACCGATTGTGTAAATGATCACTGGAATTTTCTGATCCTAGGATTTCTTTTAAACGCCCAAGTCATCGGGGCGTCATGTGGCCCGTTTTCCTCTTCAGCATTTATGGCGACAAAAGACAATAGTGGGAAAGCAGATAGAAATCCGCCTTCAAGCGGGGCCTCGCCCTGCCTGGAAGGACGAGGAAAATCTAGGCACCCCTTTGACCGGTGGAGGGGCTTCCCTCTCACTATCGTTATGCCGCAAAGGGGCGTCACCTTTGCCATCTTTGGACCCGTTCTGGGGCAGCTCCACTTCTGAATAGGAGCTCCCCCCATGTGCTTTCTCAAGGGCCCCTCCAACCCTCTTCTACCGGAGAAAAGGAAGATTTACTACTCTCCCAGGCCTATGTTTGCGGTGGATTCGCCCTCACTTCCTTCTTTGGAGGTGCGCTCGAGCGTCTCCATATCCCCCACCAGCGGCAGTCCCTCCTTTCCTATCAGAGGGGACTGCCAAGAGAGATGGCAGGCGGCCCCAAAATGACCGCTCTCGTTGGGAGCTGCTTGATACGTAAACCCTCTCAGGAGGCTAAGGGAGAGCAGAGCCCGTCGGTCCGTGCCCTTCTACCGTCCTGCATTTTAAACCTACAGGGATATGGATCCATGATGCCTGGGGGAGATGGGGGAGTGAGATGGCCGCCACATGAAGGCCTCCTGAGATGGGCTTGCTTCTGGATGCTACCCAGCCGCGTAATGCAGGATCTTCCATGGGGGTGAACCTGGGCGAAGTGCCAACTATCGATTTTTTTTTCTTCTTCTCTAGAGCCCATCTGGCGACTGCCCACTTGGGCATAAGTCGCCGGAAATACGACAGCCTAGAACTAGGCTACTTTAAAATATAATTATGAAAAAATAACAATGATAAATATTGGAAAAACTTAACAATTAGGAAGCAATCTCCGGCATTGGAAAGAGGTCCCCCTCAGCCCGATACAGGAGCGTGCAACCTACAAAGAGAACAAACAAAAAAAAAATAGAACCTACTTAAATAAAGGGGAGAAGCCCGGCCTTCCCCCAAAAGTCAACAAGTCCACAAGTCAATGTGCACGAACTCGTCCCGAGTACAAGGGACAGGCGGTAGCGACCCCGCCCATCCCGGTACCGGGACAGGTGTCGTGCGCGAAGATCACCCAGACTGGGACATTCGACAAGAATGTGCCGAACAGTCTGGGGGACGACGCAGTCATCACAATAAGGCGCAGGCGAGCGCTCCATCAAATAACGATGCGTCAGGGGAGTGTGTCCGATTCGGAGACGACAGAAAGCGACCTGAAGCCGTGGCGGAATGGGGGATAGGTCCATGGGAACAGTCGCGGCGCAATAGCACGCAACTTTAAGTTCCCTTCGACCGTCTCCCATCTTCTTTGCCAAGCAGTCCGAAGAGCTGCACGTATTCCTGCCATGTAGTCGGTGTGAGGAAGAGCGAAACGCTGGTCCGGTGGCAGAGTCTTCGCGGACTCTTTGGCGCCCTCATCGGCGCGCTCATTCCCCGAAATTCCTACATGTCCAGGAACCCAGCAGAAGATAATCTCGACATCCTCCCGGCTCGCCAAAACCGTGGTGTCACGGATATCGCGAACCAGGGGATGCGGAGATTCCAATGCCCCGAGAGCACTCAGGGCGCTTTGTGAGTCGCTATAGATCACAATCCGGTCTCCGAACCGGGCACGTCGCGTAATCTCCCGTACCGAGTGGTGTATTGCCACCAGCTCGGCCGTGAAGACAGACGCAGCGCCTGGTAGAGCCCCGCTGACTTCAAACAGAGGGGATACGGCGTGGAAGCCGACCCCCTCTTGGGACTTAGAGCCATCCGTATACACTGGCACGGTACCAGCGTGACACGATGTGTGCTCCAAAAAGGTCGAACGCAATACTCCCGGCGCAGTACAAGCTTTGGGAGCAGAGGCGTGGCGACAAATAGCCAAATGTGGTACCCTCCAGCGTGGCGTCCTGGGCAGAACCAGGGGCGCCACCGGCCCGAGAGCTATATCTACCTCTCGAAGGATTTTCCTGGCCCTAAACCCAAAGGGCTTAGGGTGTGACTGGCGTCTCTCGGCGGCATAGGCACCATCGAGATCAGCTGCGGATGCAGTGAGAGCTGTTGGCGACTGAGGGAGGCGCCGGGCTCGCGCGTATAGGCGAGTGATGCACTGCACGCGGCGCAGAGCGAGTGGCATCTCCCCAGCATCGACCAACAGGCTCTCAATGGGGGAAGTGCGGAAGGCACCGGTCGCAAGGCGAAGGCCGGTGTGGTGGATCGAATCCACCTTCCGCAATAAACGCTCGGCTGCGGATGCATAAAACTCGCATCCGTAGTCGAGCTTCGAGCGAACAAAGGATCGATAAAAAAGTAAGGCAGTAGCCGTATCAGCGCCCCAAGCGCTGAACGTCACGGGACGGGGAATGTCCATGGCGCGGGTACAAGAGACCCTAGGGCTGTGAATATGAGCCTCCCAGGTGAGGCGTCGGTCGAATACAAGACCAGGGAAACGGTGCGACTCAACCACATCACGGCGCACCCCATTAAGAAACATCTGGGTCGGGGTGAAGCCGTGGATAGCGGCAGAAGTGCACCACCTTAGTCTTGGCCAAAGAAAAGCGAAACCTGTGCGCTTCGGCATAGCGAGAGACCCGGTTCGATGCCTTTTGGAGTCGACGCTCCAGAGTTGGCATCTGGGCCACGCCAAAAGAGATCGAAACGTCGTCCACGTAGAGCGTAGCGAGAACTTCTTCCGACAGCACCGAGGTGATGCCGTTGAGGCTCAGGGCAAAGAGTGTGACACTGAGGACACTTCCCTGCGGGACACCCTCTTCCTGCTCCATTGGGCCGGAAAAGGCTTTGCCCCACCCGTATGCGGAATCGACGATCTCGCAAAAATTCAGATATAAACATTAGGAAGCGTCCCCTCGCTCCCATCGTGTGGAGAGTCTCCATGGTACCGTATCGCCATGCGGTATCATAGGCCTCTACAGATCAAAAAACACCGTGGCGTAGTGCTGTCTACGAAGGAAAGCCTCGCAGACGGCATTTTCCAGTCGGAGCAGAGCATCCGACGTGGAGTGGAACTTGCGGAAGCCGCACTGTGCGGAAGACAGATGGCCTCCGCTGTCCAGGAAAAAGGCTAATCTAACATTTACCAATTTCTCCATCAACTTGCACACGCAAGAGGTTAGAGAGATTGGGCGGAAACCGGTCGTAGTAGAGTGATCTCTCCACGGTTTGCGAAAGGCGAGCACAGTAGCGATTCGCCAGGAGTCTGGGAAAAGACCTACCAAGATCCTGTTTAACAAATCTAACAGAAAGGTTATGCCTCGCTCACCCAGGTGTCGAAGCATGGCGTACGGGACATCGTCCGGACCATGGGCGGTGTCCGCGCACGAAGCGAGAGCGGAACGCAACTCACTCACAGTAAACTTGTCGTTGAAGGTTTCTCCGCCTCTTGAGGTAAAGTCCAGCCGGCGGCCTTCCGCGGCATTATGACGTGCATTGAATGCTGGCGGAGCAGCATCACGGCTACAGAATGCGAAAAAAGCGGTTGCTAAGGATTCCGCCACGGACGCGCGGTCCGAGATTGCGGTCCCATTCTCCTGGAGAATGGGAGGAGGGTCCTGCGAGAACTTGCCTCGAATCCTTTTGACTCTTTCCACAGCTCAGCTAAAGGGGTCTTCCCGTTAAGTGAAGACACGTATGCCCGCCAAGAAGAGCAGCGTGCGTGCTTCGAAATATACCGGAACCTAGCCCTAGCCCGACGAAATTCAGCGACAGTAAAATGGTTCAGGCGGCGCATTTAGGCATAACGCTTCTGTTTGAGGGCCCTCTCACACTCGGCCGACCACCATGAGAGTGGTCGGCGTGCAAAACGGCCAGACGTCCTAGGAATAGTAGTCAGGCCCACGGCGATGAGGTTGCCGGAGAAGAACTCAACGGCCTCATCTACCGCCCTAAACTCCTCGACTGAGATAGAGAATTCAGTCATTTCCTAAAATGCAGGCCACCGCCACCGCGCCCGCGCCAAGCACCACCGAGGTGGTCTCTCAGGCGGCAGTTGCCCTGAAAATGATATTTGAATGGGAAAGTGATCACTACTATGAAGGGCATCGACCACCCCCTAATCAGAATCAGGCTGTGCATCCGAAGAGCACAAAGATAGGTGAAGGCAAGAAAAAGAAGCGGTTCTCGGACAGTGATGCGTAAACTCATTCACGTTTAGGACACCCATCTCAAGCTCTTCGATCAGATCGGCAAGGACTTGTCCCCTGGGATTTATGGATTAATCTCCCCAGAGAGGATGCCTGCCGTTCAGATCTCCAAGCAAGAGATAGGGCCTCGGCAACCGTGCCACGACGCGGCTGAAGTCTCCCGCGTCGAAGTCAGCTGACGGTGGAATGTACGCAGAAATGATAGTATACCTCCTATCCAGGTGCAGCTGTACAGCCACTGCCTGGAAGGGGGTATCTAAAGACAAAAAAAAAAAGAACGGAGACATAATGCCGGGTGTAAACCGCGCATCCCCCAGCCAGGCCATCCCGCGGTGGTGGGGTCCTAAGACCCTTATACCCTGGGAGGGCGGGCAGGGGGCACGCGCCTAGCAGTTTCCTGCAAAACGATAGCTAACGGGGAACGGGACGAGACGAGCCTCCGCTGCTCCTTTCAGTTGGCCCGGAGTCCACGGCAATTCCATTGAAGGAATATGCCCTCCAGGCCTAGCTCGGAGGAGACGCGGGGGCCCGCTTCGAACTGAAGACCCTCACGGGAATGGCCGTATGCTTTCCGGGGGCAGATCCCCGGCGCTGTTGGTCGGACAAAGCGCTGAAGGCGCTGTCGCATTCGAGGACTTATTGGGGGAGGTTGGGCTCGACATGCGAGTTTTTTTCTCCCTCCGCCTCGAAACCTTAGGCGGGGGGCCTTCTTTTCGAGGAACCACCGTCTCCGAACTACTCGCCACACCTCGGGGCGTGGGCGAAGGAGCCGAAGCTCCTTTGTTGCTGTCCTCCTTTCAGGGGACAGCTTTAGGAACCCCGGAAGATGGCCTAGCGACCATCTTGAGGGGTGTTGCCTCCTGTGAGTCTAACGACTCGGTGGAGGCGCGTGGCCGTTTCGCCTTACGGGAAACGGTCACGTTGGGGAAAGAGAGGGGAGCCCTAGCTTTAGCCGGGGCTGGGTATGAACCCTTTTTGCCGCCAGCTTTACCAGGGGAGTGCCCGGGTTGGGTAGAGCCCGCAGAAGGGCTCCGAATGGGCGCGGAAACAACCGTGATCGTTGGCCTGGATGGGCCAGGAGCAGAGGGTGCCTTTCTAACTATTGAGGCATATGACGTCCCAGGCAGAGCCGGGCGCGCCAGGACCAAGTCCTTCTCAAAGAGATATGCACCACATTGCTTCGAAGAAGCAGGGTGCGGCTCTCCGCAATTGACACACTTGGCCACACACGATTTGAACTTATGGTGTGCGACCTTGGAGCAACTTACACAGACTTCGGGTGACCCCGACTTTGCACGTCTACATGAGCGATTCGTATGGCCGCAGCGGTGACATTAATAGCACCGCCGCGGCAGTGGCACGAGTGCCTTCACGCGGTAGCGGTACCAACCGGCACGCACCGACTCAGGGAGCTTGTCACAGTCGAACGTGACGAAGAGTGTAGGGGTGTGTCTCGAGGCCCCTCCCTGTTTTCTCATCACACGTTCGACCTTGAACGCCCCATGGTCGGCCAGCTCTAGGGTGATGTCCTCAATGGAGTAGTCTAAGAGTTTCCTCGCATAAACTACTCCTTTCACAAAGTTCATGGTAGAGTGCGGCGTCACACTCACCGGGGTGCCATGAAGTGTCCGAAGAGCACTTATCTTGGCCGCCTCGGTGGGATTCGCTGCATTCGCCAGAAGGCTCCCGTCCGAGAAACGGGTCACCTTCGGCTCTTTACCAATTGCACTAGCTAATCCTCTCCTCTGATGGATCATGTTGCCCTTGGACAACATGGTGCCATCAGTGGAGCGAATAACGAGGAAGCGTTTGAAGCCAGCGGGCTCGAAAACGCCAGCGGGCTTGAAAACGCCAGGTAACCTCTGAATGAGGGGCCCCGATGTCATCGAGGCTCCGCTCTGTGCACTTTTGGTCTTAGTCAGGGGCTCCGCAACTGGGGGGGCAGAGGGAGTGGATGTGCCGATCTTGGCTTGGTCGCTTGCCAGAGTGGCAGCAGACCCATCCGTCGCCGCAGCCCCCGCGGATGGATCGGAGCGCCCAGTCTTTTTTGTCTTTTTAGTCTTTTTCTTTTTTGGAGAGGAGGGCGGGGAATAAACCCGCTTCTCACCTCCGTCGGAAGAAGCCCCCAGGCCAGATGGACCGGCCTCAGCCAGGTCATTCTCCGAAATGGAGAAGGTCCTTGTAGTCGTGGGGGCACTGGTCGGAGGAGATCCCTCCCCTCCTTGTACTGCTTCGGAAACCACAGCGTTTTCAGGAGGACCTTGCATCGGGGCGGATTCGGGTTCGGTGCTTGGCGCCGAGCCAGGATTCCCCCCATGGAAGGCCCTACCGTCTGAGGCTGGGTTTCCTCAAGGACCATGTCTATCTCAGGGGGGGCCTCCAGTTGGCCATCCTTCCCCCCAAGACATCGCAGGTCCCGTTGGCAGTATCGTCACTAGTCTTCTTTGGGGAGGCATGGGCCTTGACCCCGGCAAGTTTCAATATTCTTGCCAGCAGGTCCTTCGATTTAAGCGCCCTAAGGGGCATTGCTTCCCTCTCCCCCCTAAGGGGGTTTGCCCTACCGAGCCGCTTCGATGTGGAGCGGCTGACTAAGGGCTGCCTGCTGGTTTTCTTGGCAGTCCCCTTGGAAAGAACAGAGGGGACTGCCGCTGGTAAAAGGGAGGCGCCCGAAAGCACCGCCAGAGAAGGGGGTGAGGGGGAGTCCCCTACACCCGTAAGCGAAGGAGAGGAGTAAACCTCCTCTCCGGTTAGAGATATATGGCGGGTCCCCTGAGCAAGCACAGGGGGGAGGACCTCCATTTTTTTGCTGGAGCTGCCCAAAGGGGGCTCCGTCGATGTTATAGGGGAAGTTAGGGGTTGGGTTTTTTTTATACTCATCATTGGGCATGGTGACCCTCTTTTTAACACGGGATGCAATCGCGCATCAGCAGTAGCCCGCACTGCGAGAGGTGCTTACAAGCCCGGCAGAGCCAGGCGCCGCCATTTAAGACCACCCCTCCCGCCTGGTGGCCTGGCAGTCCATCGGCATGGCGGCTCCACCTTGGACACGGCGTAAAAATTAATAGATTGTGAAGAGGAGAGGAAAAGGGATGTGAGGAAGGTATGGGTGGGGATGAAGCAGGTAGTTAAAAACCAGCCACCCCAGACCGGAGCTCAGGGGTTAGGGAACATTGTCCCCTCCCCCTCATCCCCGATGCGGGATGGTTGGCTGAGAGGAAGGTCAGCATCTACCCTGTGAAATTAGAGGCTGACCAGAGAAAGTTGTGGGAGAGGTTGTATGAAAAGCGACGAGGTAGGAGAGAAATACAGGCTATCTGAAGGAAGGAAGAGAGGCTAAGCTGGGGCCGGACGGAGCGCTGGATCCCGTCAGCACGGTTGCCAGGATGGCAAATCCACGCGCCCCTTACGGGGGAGACATTCGACAAGAATGTGCCGAACAGCCTGGGGGATGACGCAGTTATCACAATAAGGCGAGCGCTCCATCAAATGGCGATGAGTCACACGACTGTGCCCGATTGGGAGACGTCAGAAAGCGACCTGAAGCCGTCGCGGAATTGGGGGATAGGTCCTTGGGAACAGTCGCGGCGCAATGGCACGCAACTTTAAGTTCCCTTCGACCGTCTCCCATCTTCTTTGCCAAGCAGCCCAAAGAGCTGCCCGTATTCCTGCCATGTAGTCGGTGTGAGGAAGAGCGAAACGCTGGTCCGTTTGCAGAGTCCTCGCGGACTCTTTGGCGCGCTCATTACCCGCAAATCCTAGATGTCCAGGAACCCAGCAGAAGATAATCTCGACATCTGCCCGGCTCGCCAAAACCGTGAACGTCACGGATATCGCGGACCAGGGGATGCAGATATTCCAATGCCCTGAGAGCGCTCAGGGCGCTTTGTGAGTCGCTATAGATCACAATCCGGTCTCCGAACCGGGTACGTCGCGTAATCTCCCGTACCGAGTGGTGTATTACCACCAGTTCGGCCGTGAAGACACGCAGCGCCTGGCAGAGCCCCGCTGACTTCAAACAGAGGGTGCCAACTACCGAACCTAGATCCGGCGCTGTGCAAGCTTCTCTTCGTGTAGCTCTTGACCCAGCGGAGGAACCTCTCCTGGTTAGTGCCCCTTTAACAGCTAAGACTTCTATCGCTCTTACTGAGGCTAGTCCGTCCGGCCTAAGGGCTCCTTCCTGCGGGAGAGAAGCGGGTTCATTTAGCTCTCTACTCTCCCCAAAAGCCAAAAGAAAAAGAGGATCAAAGTTTCCTCTTCTTCCGTGGAGGCTCTGTGTACGCACTGGTACGCTGCCGTTTCGGCAAGCTACCGGGCCAGGATTGGCACGTCCGTCCATGAGATGCCCTGGATGGGGTGACCCAGAGAAAGAAAAAGGTCATAAATGCGCTGAGTGGAGCCTCGATTAAGTCGGGGACTCTAATTCAGAGACTACCGGGCGTTTTCAAGCCCACTGGCATCCAAAGCCAGGGCTACATGTTCCATCAGAGGAGAGCATTAACTACATTGATTGAGAGCCGAAGGTGACCCGTTTCTCGCGCGGAGCATACATAAATACTGCACTTCGGTCAATTAATGACTCGCCGGTGAGAGTAACGCCGCACTCTACTATGATGAACTTAGTTAAACGAGTGGTTTAAGCGAGGGAACTCTTGCACTAATCATTACAAAACTTCTGGGGTGTGCAAGGTCGAACCTGTGATGAGAAAACAGCCTGGAGTCTCGACACCGGCTGAAGCTATTGCTTCGGCTCTTACGCCTCCACCCATGGCTGTTTTTTTTTTAATATCTTATCTGGCGACTGCCTTCCAGGACATAAGTCGCCGTACTCAACCTAGCCTAAATCTAGGCTATATTAAAAGCCAAATAAATAAAAAGAAAGAAAAAAAACAAAAACAAATTGAAAAAATATAAAGCGAGCTCCGTCGGCAGGGAAAGGCCCGCCCTCCCCCAGCGAATAAGAACGCGATCCCTAGTCAAAATATTAAATAACTGGGAGAAGTCAGGCCTCCTACAAAAAGTCTAAAAGTCCACAGGTCGGTGGGCACGAATCCGTCCCGAGTACAAGGGACAGGCGGTAGCGACCCCGCCCATCCCGGTACTGGGACAGGTAACGTGCGCGAAAATCACCCAGACTGGGATATTCGACAAGAATGTGCCGAACAGCCTGGGGGACGACGCAGTTATCACAATAGGGCGAGCGCTCCATCAAATGGCGATGCGTCACACGACTGTGCCTGATTGGGAGACGACAGAAAGCAACCTGAAGCCTTCGCGGCATTGGGGGGTAGGTCCATGGGAACAGTCGCGGCGCAATGGCACGCAACTTTAAGTTCCCTTCGACCGTTTCCCATCTTCTTTGCCAAGCAGTCCGAAGTGCTGCCGGTATTCCTGCCATGTATTCGGTGTGAGGAAGAACGAAACGCTGGTCCGGTCGCAGAGTCCTCGCGGAATCTTTGGCGCCTTCATCGGCGCGCTCATTCGCCCAATTCCTACATGTCCAGGAACCCAGCAGAAAATAATCTCGACATCTGCCCGGCTCGCCAAAACCGTGGCGTCACGGATATCGCGAACCAGGGGATGCGGAGATTCCAATGCCCCGAGAGCACTCAGGGCGCTTTGTGAGTCGCTATAGATCACAATCCGGTCTCAGAACCGGGCACGTTGCGTAATCTCCCGTACCGAATGGTATATTGCCCCCAGCTCGGCCGTGAAGACAGACGCAGCGCCTGGCAGATCCCCGCTGACTTCAAACAGAGGGGATACGGCTTGGAAGCCGACCCCCTCTCTGGACTTGGAGCCATCCATATACATTGGCACAGTTTCAGCGTGACACGAGATGTGCTCCAAAAAGGTCGAATGCAATACTCTCGGCACTGTACAAGCTTTGGGAGCAGAGGCGTGACGACAAATAGCCAAATGTGGTACCATCCAGGGTGGCGTCCTGGGCAGAACCAGGGGCGCCACCGGCCCAAGAGTTATACCTAGCTCTCGAAGGAGTTTCCTGGCCCTAATCCCAAAGAGCTTAGTGTATGACTGGGGCCTGTCGGTAGCATAGGCACCGTCGAAATCAGCTGCGGATGCAGTGAGAGCTTTTGGTGACTAAGATAGGCGCCGGGCTCTCGCGTACAGGTGAATAATGCACTGTGCACGGCTTAGAGCGAGTGGCATTTTCCCAGCATCGACTAGTAGGCTCTCAATGGGGGAAGTGCGGAAAGCACCGGACACCAGGCGAAGGCCAGTGTGGTGGATCGAGTCCACCTTCCGCAATACGCGCTTGGCTGCGGATGCATAAAACTCGCATCCGTAGTCGAGCTTCGAACGAACAAAGGATCGATAAGAAAGTAAGGTAGTAGCCCAATCAGCACCCCAAGCGCTGAACGTGACGGAACGGAGAATTTCCATGTCGCGGGTACAAGAGCCCTTAGGCTGCGAATATGAGCCTCCCAGGTGAGGTGTTGGTCAAATACAAAACCAAGGAAATGATGTGATTCAACCACTTCCAGGCGAACCCAGTTTAGAAAAAGCTTGGTTCAGGGTGGAGCCGTGGATGGTAGCAGAATTCCACTACCTTAGTCTTGGCCAAGGAAAACAGAAGTCTGTACACTTCGGCATAGCGACTGACGCAGTTCAATGCCGGTAGGGCATGACGCTCCAGAGTTGCATCTGGGCCGCGCCAAAAGAGATCGAAAGGTCGTCCTTGTCAAGCGTAGCGAGAACATCTTCCGGCAGGACCGAATTGATGTCGTTGATGCTCAGGGCAAAGAATTTGACACTGAGGACACTTCTCTGCGGGCCAACCTCTTCATGCTCTATTGGGCCGGAGAGGGCTCCACCCACCCGAACGCGGGATCGACGATCTCGTAAAAATTTAGATATAAAGATTGGGAGGAGTCCCCTCGCCCCCATCATGTAGAGAGTCTCCATGATATCGTATCACCATGGCTATAATAAGCTTTCTCCAGATCAAAAAACAACGTGGTATAGTGCTGTATACGAAGGAAGACCTCGTAGACGGCATTTTCAAGTTAGAGCAGAGCATCCGACGTGGAATGAAAATTGCGGAAGCCACCTTGTGCAGAAGAGAAGTGGCCTCTGTTGTCCAGAAAAAAAGGCTAATCTAACATTTACCAATTTCTCCATCAACTTGCACAGGTAGGGGTAGAGTGATCTCTTCCCGGTTTTTGAAAAGCGAGTACACTAGCAATTCGCCAGGATTATGTAATGACACCATCTACCCAGATCCTGTTGAACAAATCTAACGGAAGGGCCATGCCTCGCTCACCCAGGTGTCGAAGCATGGCGTACAGGATATCGTCCGGACCATGGGCGTTGTCCGCGCACGAAGCGAAAGCGGAACGCAATTCACTCAATGCAAACCTGCTGTTGAAGTGTTCTTCGCTTCTAGAAGTAAAGTCCAATTGGCATCCTTCCGCGATATCACGATGCGCACTGAATGCTACCGGTGCATCATCCCGGCTAGAGAATGCAGAGAAAGCGGTCGCGAATGACTCCGCCACGGACGCGGGTCCGAGATTGCGTTCCCATTCTCCTGGTGAACGAGAGGGAGCTCTTGCGAGAACTTGCCCCGCCTCCTTTCGGCTCTCCTTCACGCATTGGTTAGAGGGTTCTTTTCCCTGAAGTAAAGACACGTATGCCAAACAGGAAGAGTGGCGGGTGTGCTTCTAAACATACCGGAACGTTGCCCTAGCTCAACGAAATTCATCGACAGTGAAATCATTCAGGCAGTGATTATACAAGGTGTCCCAGAAAAAAGTTAACCGTACTTTGAATTAGTATAACTCAAAACCTATTGGAGATTTTTGAGTCCTGTAAAACAAAACAAAGTTACCAACCATTTATTTGTCGATTCTGGAAATTTCATTAAATTCCCTTTTACGGTATTGATACACTAATGGGTTTAGTGGAGGCTATCAAAATTACGTTTGCGCAAGGAAGTAAAATAATGAAACTTCGAACTTTAAAATAAAAAATATATATTTAAATCCATTTTTAACAAAAACACCTCTTCATATGGGTAATACAAATTCATTTTTGAATTTTCTAAGTATTATTTCCTTCCACATGTCTTCCATTTCTTTCCAAGCACAGTTGCGCCTTCGATCGCATTTATTGAACAACTTTTTTGATTAACTTGTGATTTTCCTTAAGTCTATTGACTTCACGTGTGATACTATCTCTTAACTGGTTGATGCTTTGTGGTAGAGTAGAATACACTTTATTCTTTAGATATCCCCATAAGAAATAATCACACGGTGTTAGGTCAGGGGATCTTGAGGGCCATTCAATTGCATGATTTAGCGTGACAATGTGGTTGTCAAACGTTTCTCAGTTTTGTTCTTACAACAAGCTGTCTATGAGCTGGTGCGCCGTCCTGAATCCACCAGTCTATTGAATTGATTGCCGTAAGTCTGGCGGAGTTCCAGGAAGATCCTTTCGTTGATCATGCTCATATAGGCAGCACCATTCAAGTTATTCTCGTAAAACAATGGGCCGACAAGATAGCCATTCCCGCATATTCCGATCCACAGAGACACTTTCTGCTGACAAATACGTGTGTCAAAGTTGAATGCTGGGGGGGGGGGGAGGGGGGGTTCAGTGGCGCATATTGCCGAATGTTATGGGTATTTACCTTTCCATTCATGAAAAAGGCTGCCTCTTCACCAATCACAATGTTTTCCAAGAAACGAGCAGGTTTATGGAGAAGCCATTCGACAAATTGTCTACAAGGAAAATCAGTTTCAAGAAGCTGGTGTCTTGCATGCATCTTATAGGGATGCCATTTTAAGTCATATTTAATAATGCGGTTAAATGATGACTTTGACCATTGTAATCCATTCTTTCTGACTGATACATGTGGATTTTGAAGAAGTGTCATCTGGATATTTTCGATATTTTCTGTTGTTCTTATAGTTCTGATACGACCCGAACGACCTTTATTTAGATTTAAGGATGTTCCTTCATGTTGGTATTTGCGAACCTTTTTTCAAAGTGTGGGCTTGCTTGGTGGGTGCCAACCTAGAAAACTTTGTTCAAATGAATCTTGTACTTGTTTAATACTGCCAGTCTTAATAAAGTTTGTGACTACAAATACACGTTGATCTTTTGTTAACTGCATGATTAAAAAGGTTCTATGGAAGTAAACTTTTACACAGAAACGCTTTCATTTGCTTAGTAAGCAATAATGATGAGACCATACCACAGCGTGGCTAAAAAAACACTGTAAAATGGCCTAAGCTATGCTTGGAAAATCGCACAAAGACCTAGGCAACCCAGGCTCCCTAGGTCTTGGAGCAACTTACATAGTTCAGGTAATCATACCTTTTCACGGCTATATGAGCGATTCGTATGGCCGAAGCAGCGGAAGTAGTAACACCTCCGCGGCAGTGGCATGAATGCTTTCACGCGACAGAGACGCACCAACTCAGGGAGCTTGTCACAGTCGTACTTGGCGAAGAGTGTAGACGTGGGTCTCGAGGCGCGTCCCTGTTTTCTCATCACACGTTCGACTTTGGCCGCTCCATGGTAGGCCAGGTCTAATGTAATTTTATCTCTGGAGTAGTCCAAGAGTTCCCTCGCTTAAACCACTCCTTTCACAATGTCAATGGAAAAGTGCTGCGTCACACTCACCGGCGTGCCGTTAAGTGGCCGAAGAGCACTATCATAGCCGCCTTGGAGGGCTTCGGCGCATTCTCCAGAAGCTCCCGTCCGAGAAACGGGTCACCTTCGCCTCTCTACCAATCAAGCTAGCTAGTGCTCTCCTCTGATTATCATGTTGCCCTTGGCCAACATGCTGCCATCAGTGGAGCGAATGAGGAAAAAGCGTTTGAAGCCAGCGGACTCGAAAACGTCAGGTAACATCTGAATGAGGGGGTCCGACGTAATCGAAACTCCGCTCTGCGCACTTTTAATTTTAGTCTTTATCAGGAACTCCCGACTAGGGAAAGAACCGGGGGCGAACGTGCCGATCTTAGCTTGGTCGCTTACTGAAACGGCAGCGGACTCGTCCATCCCCGTGGCTCACGCGAACCCACGGGGGCACGGTTTCTTTTCTTTTTAGGAGAGTAGGGTGGGGAATGAACACCTTTTCTTCTCTGCATAAGGAGCCCCTAGGTCAGATGGACCAGCCTCAGCAAGATCATTCTCTAAAATGGAGAAGGTCTTGGCTGTCACAAGGACACCAGACGGAGGAGGAGATCCCTCTTCTCCTTGTGAGTCCTCGGGGACCCGAGCCGTCTGAGAAACAGCTTGCACAGGGATGAACTCGGTTTCTCTGCTTAGCACTGACCCCAGGTTCGACTCTATGGAAGATCCTATCGTCTGTGACTGGGTTACCTCAGGGATCATGCACATCTCAGGTGGTGCCTCCATGTGGCCATGTCCCCCACCCAGGACATCATGGATCCCATTCAATGTTTCTCTTTTTTCGTCTAATGCCGGCGAACAGGGGAAGAGAGGAGGCCATCTACACTGACCTCCTGTAAACTTGTCATGTATGCAAGCATAAAATGGGCCACCTCCCATTAGGTGGTTGACCGTATCGAGCCGCTCCCATCGTGAGCGGTTAATTATGGACCACCTGCCTGCTTTCTTGGCAGTCCCCTGGGAGAGTAAAGGAGGGATTGGCGCTGTAGAAGAGATGGAGTAGTCCAAGGGCACCTCAAGAGATGGGGTGAAGGTGAGTGCCCTGCACCCGTAGATCTAGGAGAGGAGCAAGTCTCTTCTTCGGTATATGAAGTTTGGAGGGTCGCCTGAGAAAGCACGGGGAGGGGGACCTCCTTTTCTATTGTGGGGCTATCCGGAGGGCGGCTCCAACGGTGATAAAGGGGAAGTGGAGAGAGTTTGTTTTTTTGGTTTACATCATCGGGCATCGTGACCCTATGTGTATCACGGGATGCAAACGCTTTTCACACCAGGCAGTAGCCCACTCTGCGAGGGAGGAATATAAGGCCGGCAAAACCAGCTGCCGCCATTTGTTACCACTCCTCCCACCAGTAGCCAGGCAGCCCTTAGACATGGTGGCTCCACCTTGGGCTCGGCCTAAAATAAATAGACTGTGAAAGGAGAGAGGAAGGTGAGGGTCGGGGTGAGGCAGGTTGTTAAAAACCACCATCAAACCAGAGCTCAGGGGTGAGGGGGTATTGTTCCCTCCTCCAGCCCCGATCCGGGATGGGTGGGTGAAAAGAAGCTGGTCAGTGTCTACATTGGGAAATTAGATAGAGGCTGACCAGAAAAAGTCGTGAGAGAGGTTGTAAAGAAAGTGAGGAATGAGGGTAAGAAGACATGGTGTCAGAAAGGAGAGGAGGCTACTGTGAGGCTGGACGCGGCGCTTAATCCCGTCAGGAGAGAGAAAGGTGAGGGTCGGGGTGAGGCAGGTTGTTAAAACCCACCATCAAACCAGAGCTCAGGGGTGAGGGGGCATTGTCCCCTCTTCCAGCCCCGATCCGGGATGGGTGGGTGAAAAGAAGCTGGTCAGTGTCTACATTGGGAAATTAGATAGAGGCTGACCAGAAAAAGTCGTGGGAGAGTTGTAAAGAAAGTGAGGAATGAGGGTAAGAAGATATGGTGTCAGAAAGGAGAGGAGGCTACTGTGGGGCTGGACGCGGCGCTGAATCCCGTCAGCACAACGGCTAGGTAAGTAAATCGCCGTGCTCCTTACGGGGCCTAGTTTAGGAACAAGTCTGGGTCGGGGTGGAGCCCTGGATGGCTGCAGAAGTGCACCCCTTTACTTTTGGCCAAATGCCTGTTGGAGTCATTGGTCCATTCATTGGTCATTAGTTTAATGCCTGTTGAAGTCATTGGTCCAGAGTTGGCATCTGAACCGCACCTAAAGAGATCACGCGCCACACATGGTATGTAAGACATGAACCGGGTATCTGCGTCTTTGGACTAAGGGTAAGAAGAGTTCTCTGAAGTTTGGAATTCGAATGATATGGAGGAAACCGACAAACAATGGCACTTTATGCTACTTTGGCGCTATTGATTTGACTGGGATCAACAGAAAGAACCGGAGCAGCCTCAAGTATCCTGATCTTCAATCAGCACATCGTCCTGTAGTTAACTGTATTTAGAGAGCTTCCTGATATTAGTGACGAAGATTCTTCCAGTGTTGCAGAAAAAGAAGCGGTTTTTAGACGATGATGCTCTAAATCCTTTTTCACAAAGTGACTAAATGATCTAGTTTGCGATCTCAGCTTGTAAAATTCCCCTGCCGAACTGTGGCATCCAGATTTAAGAAAAGTAAACCCTCCTATGACAGTGCTCGCATCACCTTCTACCACAATACATATCAAGAATACATCAGTTTCTTTATTTTAAGAGGACTAGGTGTACTGTATATATATTGCACACTTGCTTGGAGGGCCACAGTAACAACCCAGAAATTGGAGACTGTTCATTGACAGCAGTAAGCCATCGCTGAAATGTCTTCTGCTGTTCAACGGCAACCAGTTTGCCTCTGTACCCCTCACTCACTCGACTCAAGGAAAAGTATGAAGTGGTGAAGTACGTGCTGGAGAAAATTCGTTATGATCAGCATGAGTGGGTGATTTGTGTTGACCTTAATATGGCAAACCTTCTGTTGAGACAACAGTCTGTGTTTACCAATTACCTATGCTTTCTGTGCATTTGGGATAGTAATTTTTTAATTTTTTTTAAAGAGGTCATATGGCGACTGCCTACTTGGGCATTAGTCGCCGTATTAAAAACCGGCCTGGTACTAGGCTACTTTAAAATCAAATTTAAAAAGATAAAAAACAACCCACCAAAAATGGGAAAAGGAAGCGAGTAGTAAGCAAGCTCCTGCGTCGGGGGAAGCCCCCCCGGCGCAGGAGCGTGCGACCTATAAGTGAAAAAACAAAACAAAACAAAACAAAAACCTGGTGAAATAATAGGGAGAAGGCCGGCCTCCCCCCAAAAGCCAACAAGTCCACTAGTCAATGTGAACGCACTCATCCCGAGTACACGAGACAGGCGGTAGCGATCAGGCCCATCCCGATACCGGGAAAGGTAAAGTGCGCGAAGATCACTCAGACTGGGACATTCGACAAGAATGTTCCGAACAGTCTAGGGGGCGACGCAGTCGTCACAATAGGGGGCAGGTGAGTGCTCTATCAAAAAGCGATGCGTCAGGGGAGTGTGTCCGATTCGGAGACGACAGAAAGCGACCTGAAGCCGTCGCGGAATGGTGGATAAGGTCCATGGGAACAGTCGCGGCGCAATGGCACGTAACTTTAAGTTCCCTTCGACCGTCCCCCACATTGTTTGCCAAGCAGTCCGAAGAGCTGCCCGTATTCCTGCCATGTAGTCAGTGTGAGGAAGAGCGAAACGCTGGTCCGGTCTCAGAATCCTCGCGGACTCTTTGACGCCCTCATCGGCGCGCTCATTCCCCGCAATTCCTACATGTCCAGGAACCCAGCAGAAGATAATCTCGACATCTGCCCGGCTCGCCAAAACCGTGGCGTCACGGATATCGCGAACCAGGGCATGCGGAGATTCAATGCTCCGAGAGGACTCAGGGCACTTTGTGAGTCGCTATAGATCACAATCCGGTCCCCGAACCAGGCACGTCACGTAATCTCCCGTACTGAGTGGTGTATTGCCGTCAGCTCGTCCGTGAAGACAGACGCAGCGCCTAGCAGATCCCCGCTAACTTCAAATAGAGGGGATACGGCATGGAAGCAGACCTCCTCTTTGGACTTGGAGCCATCCGTATACACTGGCATGGTTCCAGCGTGACACGATGTGTGCTCCAAAAAGGTCAAACGCAATACTCCTGGCGCTGTACAAGCTTTGGAAGCAGAGGCGTGGCGATAAATAGCCAAATGTGGTACCCTCCAGCGTGGCGTCCTGGGCAGAACCAGGGGCGCCACCGGCCCGAGAGCTATATCTACCTCTCGAAGGAGTTTCCTGGCCCTAAACCCAAAGGGCTTAGGGTGTGACTGGCGTCTCTCGGCGGCATAGGCACCATCGAGATCAGCTGCGGATGCAGTGAGAGCTGTTGGCGACTGAGGGAGGCGCCGGGCTCGCGCGTACAGGCGAGTGATGCACTGCACGCGGCGCAGAGCGAGTGGCATCTCCCTAGCATCGACCAACAGGCTCTAAATGGAGAAAGTGCGGAAGGCACCGGTCGCTAGGCAAAGGCCGGTGGCGTGGATCGAGTCCACCTTCCGCAATAAACGCTCGGCTGCGGATGCATAAAACATGCATCTGTAGTCGAGCTTCGAACGAACAAAGGATCGATAAAAAAGTAAGGCAGTAGCCGTATCAGCGGCCCAAGCGCTGAACGTCGCGGAACGGAGACTATCCATGCCGCGGGTACAACATACCCTAAGGCTGCAAATATGAGCCTCCCAGGTGAGGCGTCGGTCAAATACAAGACCAAGGAAACGGTGCAATTCAATTAATCCCAGGCGCTCCCCATTAAGAAACAAATCTGGGTCTGGGTGGAGCCATGGATGGCGGCAGAAGTGCACCACCTTAGTCTTGGCCAAAGCAAACCGAAACCTGTGCACTTCAGCATAGCAAGAGACGCGGTTCAATGCCTGTTGGAGTCGACGCTCCAGAGTTGGCATCTGGCCCGTGCCAAAAGAGATCGAAAGATCTTACACGTAAAGCGTAGCGAGAACACCTCCCGGCAGCACCGAGGTGATGCGGTTGATGCTCAGGGCAAAGAGTGTGACACTTAGGACACTTTCCTACGAGACACCCTCTTCCTGCTCCATTGGGCCGGAAAGGGCTTTCCCCCACCCGTACGCGGAATTGACGATCTCGCAAAAATTTAGATATAAACATTGGGAGGCGTCCCCTCGCCCACATCGTGTGGAGAGTTTCCATGATACCGTATCGCCATGCGGTATCATAGGCCTTCTCTAGATCGAAAAAGACCGTGGCGTAGTGCTGTCTACGAAAGAAGGCCTTGCAGACGGCATTTTCCAGTCGGAGCAGAGCATTCGATGTGGAGTGGAACTTGCGGAAGCCGCACTGTGCGGAAGACAGATGGCCTCCGCTGCCCAGGATAAACGCTAATCTAACATTTACCAATTTCTTCATTAACTTGCACACGCAAGAGGCTAGAGAGATTGGGCGGAAACCGGCCGAAGTAGAGTGATCTCTCTGCAGTTTGCGAAAGGCGAGCACAGTAGCGATTCGCCTAGAAATCTGGAAGGAGATCTGCACCCAGAGTCTGTTGTACAAATCTAATAGAAAGGCCATGCCTCGCTCACCAAGGTGTCGAAGCATGGCGTACGGGACATCGTCCGGGCAATGGGCGGTGTCCGCGCACGAAGCAATAGCGAAACGCAACTCACTCACAGTAAACCTGTCGTTAAAGGGTTCTCCGCCTCGAGGTGAAGTCAAGTCCGCGGAAATCACGACGTGCATTGAATGCTGGCAGAGCAGCATTTCGGCTAGAGAATGCGGAGAAAGCGGTCGCGAAGGATTCCGCCATGGACGCGGGGTCCGAGATTGCGGTCCCATTCTCCTGGAGAACGGGATTGGGGTCCTGCGAGAACTTGCTCCGAATCCCTTTGACTCGCTTCCAAACCTCTGCTACAGGGGTCTTCCCGTTAAGTGAAGACACGTATGCCCGCCAAGAAGAGTTGCGGGCGTGCTTCGAAATATACCGTAACCTAGCCCTAGCCTGATGAAATTCAGCGACGGTGAAATCGTTCAGGAGGCGCTTATAGCGCATGTAGGCATAACGCTTCTGTTTAAGGGTCGTCTCACACTCGGCCGACCAGCATGGGAGTGGTCGGCGTGCAAAACGGCCAGACGTTCTGGGAATTGTAGTCAGGCCCACGGCGATAAGGCTACCGGAGAAGAACTCAACGGCTTCATCTACCGACCTAAACTCCTCGACTGAGATATAGAATTCAGTCATTTCCTGAAATGCAGGGCACCGCGCCCGCGCCAAGCACCACCGAGGTGGGCTCTCAGGCGGCAGTTGCCTCAAAAATGATATTTGAATGGGGAAGTGATCATTATCATGGAGATCATCGACCCCCCCTCCCCAATCAAAATCAGGTGTGCATCCGAAGAGCACAAAGATTGGTCAAGGCAAGAAAATGAAGCAGTTCTCGGGCAGTGATGCGCAAACCCATCCACATTTAGGACACTTCTCTCAAGCTCTTCGATCAGATTGGCAAGGACTTGTTCCCTAGGATTTATTAAGTAATCTGCCCAGAGAGGATGCCTGCCGTTCAGATCTCCAAGCAAGAGAAAGGGCCTCGGCAACCGTGCAACGACGCGGCGGAAGTCGCCTGCGTCGAAGTCAGCTGACGGTGGAATGTATGCAGAAATGATAGTATACTTCCTATCCAGGTGAAGCTGTGCAGCTACTGCCTGAAAGGAGGTATCTAAAGAGAAAGGAAGAACGGAGACATCATGCCGGGTGTAAACCGCGCATCCCCCAGCCCGGCCATCCCGCGGTGGTGGGGTCGCAAGACCCTTATACCCCGGGAGGGCGAGCAGGGGGCTCGCGCCTAGCATGGTCTCCTGGAAAAAAATAGCTAACGGGGAACGGGACGAGACGAGCCTCCTCCGCTCCTCCCAGTTGGCCCGGAGTCCACGGCAATTCCATTGAAGGAATATGCCCTCCAGCCCTAGCTCGGAGGAGACGCGGGGACCCCCTTCGAACAGAAGACCCTTGGGATAGTAAAGACAGAGCTCAACATTATACGAAGAAGGTCTGGCGTTTATGGAAGAAATTGGTGCCTTGCAGAGCAAGGAACGTCATAAACAACTCTCGTGGACAGAGACAGGATACTATTTCCACCGTTTCATATCAAGCCTGGCTTGATCAAAGTTTATTAAAACTCTAAACAAGAATGGTGGCTTCTTGTCTTACTTGT
Source organism: Ceratothoa steindachneri (assembly GCA_963969495.1). NCBI lineage: Eukaryota > Metazoa > Arthropoda > Malacostraca > Isopoda > Cymothoidae > Ceratothoa > Ceratothoa steindachneri. The sequence goes on along the minus strand of OZ018332.1, from coordinate 125,477,919 downwards.
GCCACGCTTTTACACGATTGACTATGGAGAAGTTGAAAATTGGCATCTTTGACAGTCCTCAAATCCGTCAGTTCATCAGAGATCCAGTGTTTGAAAACTCAACGCGAAGAAATTCTTTGGCAACAACAAGAAGGCCAGGAACTACACAGAATTGGTCACCGATATGCTAACTTCTTTCAGAAACCTCGGATGCAACTTATTCTCATATATGGATCAATGAACGACGAACAGGGGGTGAAATTTCATCAGGACATGAAAGAGATGGAGACTACATATCATGGACAATGGGATGCAGTTATGATGACTGATTACTGTTGGAATCTAAAAAGAGACATCTCTACTGCTGAGCTTCTATAAGTTCGAAGAAACGGATAGTAATGTCCTGAATCATGAACAATGATCACCTAATATCCAATTTGCATGTACTTACTTTTATCAATGTCTACTATTTAATGTACAGTAATAATTCTTTGTAATATTAATAAATTGTGTTAGAAAACGATTTTTTTTATCATAAAACTTATTTCGGATGAGAAATATTGACAAAAATCAACCGAAAATGTCACAAAAAATGTAATTGATTTAGTTATAAAATTGGATTTTTTAAAAATCGACTTTGCATAAAAAACCGACCTGATCGGAGGAAACTAATGTCATTTTCGGGTTCAGCGGTCCAAAATTATCCTAAATCAGTTCAAAAAACTTAAACGACTTACAAAGATTTTTTGGTAACCCAATGTAATTATTAGAATTCAAAATATTGTTATTTGGCTTAGGAACTAGCAACATGACCGCGACTAGTCATGATGTGGAAATCAAATTAAAACTTAATAAAATTAATTCTGTACTAAGAGGTTGGTGATGAATGAAATCCTTATGAAACTCCTCAAGGCTGGCGGGACGCTGATGCAGTGAAAAAGTAGGGTGCAATTTATAAACTGTAAATAATTGATTATAAAAGACGAAGTTGTAGTAAAAGCAAAAAGGCGAGACTCCCTGATAACCTTAAGGTTTAAAAAATCTTATGGATAACGAGCGAAGTACTGACTGCTTAAAAATAGACCCAAGGAATTGGCAATCACTAACTGATTAGATACCAGAGATACCTGTACTCTAAATATAGGAACGGTATGGCCAGAATACCAATCCCATATTTTATTAACTCTTCGAAACCTTGGGGGAAAGTGTAATATAAGTTTGTCAATGGATTTTGCCTGCCTGTCGCAGAGTCGTCTGGTAAAAATAACCTCTGCTAGCTCTATTCCCTTCAATTCGGTTACATGGTTTAAGGTTTCTACCATACCTGGGCTGGCTAACATAGGTCTGAACTACAGATGTACAATCACGATTCCACCACGGCACAGATAACCTCATGGTTTCAGAGGGATCGCCTTGGAACGGTACGGTCAGCATCGGTAGGGACAAGGGACGTTAGAAAATCTATTACAGAATCAACGTCTTCATGGCCTTCCACTAAGGCGTCAGTGGACGACGCGTCTCGAACGCCATCACAATCAGCCTTCCTAAGCCCCAATGGAAAAAAGGCGGGGGAGACGAGATAGCCGTGGTCATCTTAAACAGAACATTGGATGCGAGAGTGTCTGAAGAACGCAATGAAAAGTCTACGCAACTAAAAGTAACCGATTGGACATGATATGAAGTAAAATCACCAGTTAAAAATACATTAAAGATGAGAGAGTAAAAAGGATTGGACAAGGAGACCTTTATCACTAAAAATGACCTCTCGCCCATCAATGTATGGAGGGGAAGGTGGATGGAATAGTGGGACATCCCTCTAGCCCGGGTAGGGGTGGGCGATTGATTTTTTTTTTCACTTCTATCTGGCGACTGCCTACAAGGGCATAAGTAGCCGTAATCATCTTATAGCCCAATGATAGGCAAGATTAAAGACAAAAAGGAAAAAAAGAAATCCAAGTAAACAATTCAAAAATAAACAAACAAAATCGAAGGCAAAAATACAGAGAAAACAAAACAAGAAAAAGAAGAAGGAACCACACCCCAGCGTCAGCAGGAGGGAGGGGGGGGGTATTATTATATTTTCTTTGCTTTTAAAATTCCACAAACCAAGCAACCAACCGCTCCCAAAACACAAAAACCAAAGCCCCCCCCCCTCAGTAAATCGAGTTAAAGCTCTCCTTTGATAGAGCATGTGGCATTTAGTCATCCTGCTACCATCATTGGAGCGAAGCCATCCAGCTGAAAAAACGCGAGATAATCTTTGAATGAGGGGCCCCGACGTAATCGAGGCTCCGGTAACCGCTTTTGAGACGTTGATCTTGGTCTGGGCCTCCATAGCCCAAAGGCGCTTCGAGGCCGACCATGGCCTAGTCGTTTGTCGAAATGGCACCAGACCAGTCCGTCCCCGGAGCCCTCGCAGGGGAAGAGGAATCCCTTTTTCTCTTCGATTTATTCTTCCTATGTTTTCCCTTCTTTAGTATGGATGTTGGGGAGTGAACCCGCTTCTCTCATCTGGAAGGTGCCCAAGGCCGGACAGACCAGCCTCGGCCAGATCTTTCTCCGAGATAGAGGAGATATTGGCCGTCAAGGGAACACCAGGCGGTGGAGGGGGTCCATCCTCTCCTTGCGAGTTGTTGGGGGTCCGTGCTGCCAGAGGAGCCTGTATAGGGGAGGTCTCTGGCACTGAGCCCAGGTTCACCCTTATGGAAGACCCTGCCATTAGGGACGGGAGCACCTCCAACTGGCCATCCCCCTCCAAGGTGTCTGGTATCCCGATCGGAGACTCATAGGGCCTATGACCCGTCAAAAACGTCAATGGGACCGGCATGCCGACCTGCATTGGAAGGATAGGGAAGGCTGGCCAGCCGGCTGCACTCAACGTAACAAACCTCTGGTCTACGAGGTGGAAAGGCAAAACCCAGGGGACGATGCCGCTTCTTACCCCTATAAGTTAGTTGTGGTGAGTTATCTGACCCCAACGAGAGGGGCGAGACCGAAGTAGCTCGTCCTCCTTCATGTCGTGTTCTTGGCAGGCCCCTGAAAAAGCAAATGGAGACTCGCCGAAAGTGGAGTCATTCGGAGGCAACTATACAAAAGTGAGCAAGGAAGAAACCCTCGAACCCGTCAAAAATGGAGCTGGAGAAGTGTTCTTTCTACTAGAATGGACTTGGAGAGCCGCCTTAGAAAGTATAGGGGAGGGGGGAAGCACCTCTATCTTAGAGGTATATCTGCTCGGGGGCTGCTCTAAAGAAGGTATGAGGGGAGCCCTTCCATTCTGCCAAAGTGGTGCCATATTTTGGCTCCTCGTCAGCCTCAAGACCAAGGTCTGGCGAGGATTGAGAGAGAGGGATGTAGTCTGAAATATTGACGAAAAAGTTGAGAACTTTTGAAACCCTGTCAACACACGAAAATCTCTTACGCTTGTGTCCACTGAAAACAAATAGGGCGGGAAGGCTGGGGTCTATATCCCGTATCTAGCCGCTACCTCACCATCTCTTCTCGGGTTCTGGGACTTTTTAGGGATCCGCCATCGCGCCGTTAACGACTGTGTTCGCAACCTAGGCCAGTGATACACACTGAACATTCGTTACCCAGTAGCCGGTCCTTCCCCAAAGCTCGTAGCTACTAACTGGGCAGCCAGAGAGGGAGGGCACAGGGCGAATATCCTTAGTAGGACGTAGTAATTCTCGACAGGATGATGGCAGATCTAGAAACGGTACTCGGGACGTTTACTTGGTCTAGCAGCAAACAAGGCAGTAAAGCCAACCCGCCACAAGAGCTACAGCCTTATGCACCCGAGAATGTCCACAGAAGAAATGGAAATTGAGGCCAAACCGATATTCCCATTATTCGCGTCTCCTCAAAGCCTAGTCTCTTGCAACTTGCGGACGTTAAAGGGCATTGTTTATAGAGGGTCCAAAGCCTCTCTTCTGACACGGCACGAAGTACCTGGTAAAGTACTTAAGTCTAGGCAAAAGGTTGAGGGGATAGATTTTGAGAAAAGGAATGCCGAGACGGAGGGAGGAGGAAGCGCACCAACAACTTCCCCAGACTCAGTCAAAGAGTTCATTTCAACTCAGTGACGGGGTGTCCCTAATTTGCACACTGTCCGGGTGAGAACACTTGTTTCTAGTACCAAGTGCAGGTAGACAAACGTTGAGGGGATAGTCGTAGAGTAAAAAAAAAAGTGAGTAGCGTTGAGAGGGAGCGAGGGGAAAACACACGATCAACTTTTCCAGGCCCCATCGGAGAGTTCAAGTCAAGCCAGTGGCAGGGATTCCCTAATATGCATTCAGGCTGGGAGGAAAAGCAGCTCCTTCAGTACCAAGTGTAAAGGGGTACGCATGGTACTCTTCTGCGAGGGGAGGGGAATTGAAAAACAAGAAAGTCTGGGATAAATGGGAATAGGCGATTACCAAGTTTTCTTGTAAACAGACAACAAAATGTTAAATATGCCGTAATGGAATCCTAAATTTTCACTTAGGAAGGAAACCTAGGCGATTGCACCGTAAAATTGAACCTATTACGTCTTACGAGTGGAAACGACTAGTAATTTTACTTATCCTGCCTGAAGAAGCCGGAATGACCGTTTACGGATATGGTGCGATGTCCTCAGTCTTTTCTCATCCAGTCACGGTTCACATGAGGAAACTTGATTAAATGCCACTTACGACTTCACAATTCCGAGAGACCTCTCGTCTCGGAGAGCTACTCTCTCAAAAACCAACACATGATCATCGCCCGCCGTCGAACCGGTTGATCGCGCGCGCCATTCCGAGACACACTCACCAACTCAAGCAAACAGGTGACTACCAATCAGGTGTAGTGTCAAGACAACTTTAACGACGTTCGTTTTCCTGCCTAAGAGCTTCTACGTCAACTAATGACACCTATGTTCGGCAAACACTCATTATTAAAACAAATAGGCCAACTAGTGACTGCATTTAGCATAAACTCACCATTTAAAACCACGCGATCTTCAGATGTATCGTCTGCATTTATTTTACCTTACATCCTAGATACTTCAAACATCGCACTTGTTGAGAGTTAATACCACAGGCTCTAATATCACCAGTATTTATCGTGAATTGGTGGTATTGGTATATAAGAAACAATTGGCGGATCCAGAATAAAAATTTGGAGAATGAGGCTAAGATGAATTCCTCCCTCCGAGTAGTCTGAGAAAATGGCATTGATAATTAATAATGTTTATCTTACACAACATTAACAATTAATAAATAACAGTAATTCATACAGGAGTGAGCACTAATTCAATTAGATACGATTTTTTTTTCACACTAAAAACTTATGAATTTTAGTTTTTGGACGTCAGCTAAGGTATAATACTGAATTTAATAATTATTTTTGAGATTTATCTGTATTTTAGACATGTATCATATTAGATACATTCGATCGCAACCGTTTAGAAAACTTTATATATATATATATATATATATATATATATATATATATATATATAAGTAAAATAACTCAATGGCGAGTAAATTAAACTTTTAGCTCCTATACACTGGTTTCACTATCATATATATATATATATATATATATATATATATATATATATATATATATATATATGATGAAAATTAATGCAATATCGCAAAAAAAGATGAGGAATTAAACCACATTATCCGAAGACAATTTAATTCAAAACAGTTTCAGTGTATCTCACACCCTTTTTCAACTGACACTGGATAGAAAATATTAGAAAAGTGCTTACAAACATAACATGGGGTCAGGTCGTGAAAGATCCTCTCTTTTTTCCCCCAATCCCCTACTTGTGGCTAATCAGGGGGGGGGGGGTTAGGCCTAAACATATTGAAGGGCTGACATTTTACTATTTTGTTTATTTGCTTTCGTATTACAGGATTAAAAGAAAATTGACCCTCATATAGATTTAAATTAGGAACTGACAATATCAAGCTTGATTCTACGATTCTTCTCTTAACATAGTTAGCTGATTTAAATACCATTTTACTTCCATTGAAATCGATCGAATGATTCAAGTCTCTAACATGGCAAAATATTCCACTGCTTTGGCTGCCCACTCTAATATCTCTTTTGTGTTCGTACAATCTCTTTTCTAGATTTCTCCCCGTTTCCCCTATATAAACTTTATGGCAATCGTTGCATGGTATTGCATATACTCCTATGTTATGATGTTCTTTGGGTTTCCTGGCAATCATCAATTGGTTTAAGGAATTATTATATTTAAAGGCTAGATTAATACCCGCTTTTCCAAATATGTCCTTTAAACTATTCAATTTATTATTAAATGGCAATGTTATACATTTGTTGAAGTTATTAGTGCGGGAAGGCTTATTACCATAGAATGTTTTCCTAGCTGCAAAGTGGGCAGACGATATGAACCAATCGGGGTAATACAAATTAGAAAAAATGGTCCTGATAATGACAATTTCCTCATCTAAATAGGAAGGATGACATATTTTATATGCTCTAAGGAAAAGGTTAGAAATTACCGATTTTTTAACAGTATTATCGTGAAATGAAAAATAATGTATATAGGCATTCGAGTGGGTTGGTTTCCTATAAACGTCAAGTTTTAATTCATGGTGATCTTTATTAATGAGGACATCTAAAAAGGGTAATCTATTATCATATTCCCATTCATATTTAAATTTGATGGAGACATGCAAATTATTCAAAAACTTATCAAAATCATAGCCATTAGGCCATACAGAAAATACATCGTCAATGTACCTTAACCATATAAAGTTAGGGGGGGAAATTGTGGGAAGGAGTTCAGTCTCAAAATATTCCATGAAGAGACATGCCAATATCGGAGATAAACATCTTCATCGTCCCCAAACCGGCATTCACGCAGTGCAGCCTTGAGCTGGCGGAATAAAAGGTAGTCACTAGGGGCCAGATCGGGCCTGTAGGGAGGATGGTTCAGCTCCTCAAACCCGCACTCGCGCAGGGCAGCTTGTGCAACTCTGGCTTTGTGGACTTTGACGAAGTTGAAGTCGACCATGGGGCGTGAGGTTTCTAGGGACCCAATGGGCAGAGGAGACCTTGGTCATGGCCAAATTGTCGTGGATGATTTTCATAACACTTCATGTGATATTCCAAGTTCTCGCTCGATTTTTGCGACCTTGACCCGTCGATTTTCGAGGATCCTCCTCTCCACACGGGCCACATTTTCCTCGTTGGTCACGTCTAACGAGCGTCCTGGACGGGGGTCATCTTTAAGGGACTCACGACCATGGAGGAACTCCCTATTCCAGCGAGCAATGGTTGCATAGGAAGGGGCGGTGTCGGTGTACACTGCAACCATGCGTTCATGGATCTCTTTTGCATTCTGGCCTTCCTTGGTCAAAAATTTGATCACTGCGCGGTGCTCAACCTTCTCAATTGTTGAAAAATTTGTGACTGACGATCTGCGATCAGCTACTGCTTCTTAAATAGACTTGTCCTAACACCCCCACAAACAGCCATAAACCATCCTCTGTTTTGCCCTACCGATTCGCAAAACTTATTGACCGCCCCTCGTATGTGGGATTTGGAACTATGGTATAGAAAAAAAATATATAGAGTGAGAGCAGTGCAAATGGGCAATTTGAGAGAAATGCTTCATTTGCAAATGCGAGATAGAATGAGGAACGATCAGGTAAAAGGCGTTTATGGTGTGAATGAGGATGTGACTGAAAGTCTTATGAAGTGGTATGGGCATATGAGAAGAATATAGGAAAATAGACTTATGAAGAAAATTCAGAGAGTGAGTGAAAAGTTGTGAGAATGGTTGGGAGACCGCGTAAAAGGTGGGATGATTATGTGAATGTGTGTGTAAGAGAGAGGGCTGACGGAGGAGGAAGTAGATCATGTTGTGTATGATAGATGTGCATGGAAAGTGTTTGTGGGGAAGCGTACTTTGGGCTCTGTGCCCAGGGATGAATCTTATCATAACGAACTGCTATGCGTCACACAGATAATCACAGATGATCTTCTGTAAGAGGAAATTATGCCTGTGGCTCGAGGGTTTTGAAATCAGAGTTATCCTTCTCTTAGGTCAGGGGCGGGCAACCTTTTCAGAGTGAGGGCCAGATGCGACTTTTGGGAGAAGGCCGCGGGCCGGAGTGACAAACGAAATCTGCCAAGTGACCATATATATATATATATATATATATATATATATATATATATATATATATATATATATATATATATATATATATATATATATATATATATATGTATATATATATATATATACTAGAATACATTATACAAGAATGATATTGAAAAACACAAATCAGTGAGACGGCTGGTGCTGGTTGCCATGAATAAGTGTTTGAATGTCCTGTTCGATGGATGAGGTAGACAACAGAATAATGTCATTGAAGGTGCCAAACATGGCCACCATGCGTTGAACATGCGCAATGTATTTTGGAAAATTGCTAGAAGGGAGGACGAGGTCGCGGAAGAAGGAAAGCGGAGAAGAGGTCTGGAACTTCGCCTTCAGTTTATCATTGCACTGCAGCTCCCCTAATTCCATCTGTAGGGGGGCAGGGGCGCCGTCTAAGGAAGAGTAAAAAGGGGACGGTGAAAAGCTTGAAGGCAAATTCTTCCTGCAGAGAGGCGACGACACTAACGCAAGTGTCCAGGTCCACGTCGTCAGGGGCACCGGCCGCAAGGCGTGGAAAATTCACAAACTGACCAATAGCCAACTGAGACTCCCGCAAGCACAGTTTAACCTCGAAGGCGGTGGTGTGCGTGTGCATACCCGTCACGAGAATGTCTTTGCGGTGTCCGTGAGCAGGGCCGGACGAGCGAGCCATCGCGGGTCTGAACAGTGATCAGCGTGGGGAAGGTTCTTCTGAACGGAGGAAGGTGGCGATCTCCTGCTGCAGGTCGCACACACGGGACAGCATGGACCCACGACTCACGAGGTTGCCCACCCCTGTCTAAGGTGGACTGCCTGTCATGACTATACGCTCCACCTACCACATTGATGCCCGGTCACGGAGGTAACCTTAACCTCCCTAGTAAATAGTGTCAGCTTTAAAAAAAAAAAGAATGCGGACGGAGATTCGAACTACGCGAACCTCTATACTAACCGGGAGGTTTACATACAACCTAAAGGGGTGGAGAGGTTATTAATAATATGTCCTTGTTTACAAATTCATTAAACCTGATTTAAGCTTTAAAATGATCGTTTAATAATTATTTCCCTATTCCATTTCTTTCCAGTTTGGAACGAACTACGAACTATCATATTCGTTATTTATATTTATTTAATTTTCTTATTACGTTTAAACATATTCTTCTGTTACATTTAAAACTAAACCCGTTCATTAACTCCATTTAATTTTTGTTTTCAAATCTCCAACTGCCCGTTAGAGGGCGCTTGCTTTCAATTTCGGCCAAATAATTCAAAAAATAAATCGACTCCTTTGAGCCCCAGGGCAATAAATAATGCTAATTGGCACCTGCAATCGTAGCACTTAGACTACTCCCAAGTGAACAAGGAATAATTTGAACACTTAATGCCACCCCTCTTCCTTTAGGTGCAATTCATTTTTATGTCGTTCCACCTGCAATTGCTGGGGAGAAAGCAAACGGCTAAGTTACAGTTTATGACTTAGCGCGATAATGAAAATCATTACCAACGAGTTTGCTTGATTTTATTGAAGACAAAAGTGATGCTAGTTATTAATGGAGGCATAAATAGTATGGGAGAGATTAAAATAGATTGGGGTAAGTTGGTATTTATCTCGATATATAAAATTCAAAGATAATGTGTGTCTGTCTGATAAAGGCATAAAAGCGGAGTTGATGGGAGATATTAAATGCATTTATCTCGTGCATCTTTTTAATGCTTAGTTAATGGTTCATCTCGATAAGTTCAAGGATAAAAAAGGTCATGATCGTAAAACTCAACCAAAAGCAATTCTCGAATTTTTAATTTTCATCCGCTATAGAGCAAAAAAATGGGTTCAGTGGGAGATGTCAAAATGCATTCATCATATGCATCTTCCTGGCTTAAGGGTATAGGTTAAATGCCGTTCGGTTAGGTTAAGTTAGGTAATAATAAACCCAAAATTGATCATACAAAAAAAAAATTCATAAACATAATATTACAAAACCAACAAACCCCTAACAATCTCGCCTAAAAATCGAAAAGAGAATAACAAACTCATTAATAAAGTAAACTGCAACGGACGCTGTGATGGTATACTTAGTATAGCTACGATTAGCCGCTTTCACACTGCATCGGGCATGACTGGGGACGCCCTTCATCCACGCCAAGCTAGCTACTGTATTCAAAGTTAAAATTCCCATTTGATAGTTATTTTTAGGGCTGTTAAATTGGTCTCTTTGATAGTCACTTGTTTAGCGTGGATGAAGAGCGTCCCCCAGCAGGGGTCCGATGCAGTATGAAACTGGCTACGCATTGCTATACTAACCGCAAACTCATATTAGTCTAATAAAACTAACGCTGAAACAACGTGACCTAACCTTCGTGACACAACTAACAACGACATGACAAATAAAACCTAAAAAAACAAACCACCTTTCCTACGTACCATAGCAGAAAACGCAACGATTAAATAAAGCGCCCCTTTTCCTGACCCGCATGTCAAATATTTTATAACCATCAAATCAAACCAACAAACCCAAACAAACTAACGTAACCCTCGTTGCACGTTAAAAATCTTCCAATCATCAAATAAAACCAAAAACCTACAGAACCTAACAGGTAGTACCCCAAATTTATTCACGACGCCTTATAGTACCTCCAGGGGGAAGGGGGGCACAATTGAACCCGAGCAGTGCTTCGACTATTCTGGGAAGTTTTTCAAGACCGTCTTACTTGACCAACTCCGTCCACATGGAAGGGGGGTCTTTTTAGGGCGAATAACGGGGACAAAAGCAAGAGAGTTGCTCACCCTCCACATTCCTTAGCACAAGTTTTCTACTTTGCTACATTTCCACACATCTCTAGTTCAGGCGTGGATCGTGGGTGTGTGAGTGTCCCCTACATTTTTGTATCTGTTTATGTTTATATTTCATTTTTAAGACATATCTGTATCCCACTATTCAGAAAGAGTTACCATCATCATCATCATCATCATCACTAACTCTATAATTTAAGAAGGGGATTTTTTGAGTATTTGAATAATAATTTCATCTTAGTTTGGTTATGACTTATGTTTTTTTTATCAAAGTTATTTTTAATAATTCTTTTATAATATCAAAAAACAAAATGGTGAAGTTCAGAAATAAATATAAGTATCGAAATTGTGATTTTTTTTTAAAATCCAAAGAATTACAAATGGTGAAGTACCGAAAATTTAGTTTAGAGTTCCTTTTTAAAATTATTATAATTGGCGAAGTTCAGAAAATTTATAAAAATTTAACCATGGCTGCAATTTTTTAGATTTTAAATTTTAATCTTAGTAGCGAAGCGCAAGCTACCCCGGTAGGGGGGAGTGGCGAAGCCATTGTCTGGTGTAATAATATAAATATATGTAAAAACAGTTTTTCAAACCGTTGCGATCGAATGTGCCTTACATGATACATACTAAAATAAAGGCAAATCTGAAAAATAATGATTAAATTCATTATTATGCCTCAGCTGACGTCTAAAAACTAAAATTCTCTTTTTTTCTTTAGCTGTGGAAAAAGAAACAGGATCTGAGAGAGTTGGTGCTCACTCATTTATGAGATGCTGTTATTTATTAATTATTATCAATGCTTTGTAAAAGAATCATTATTAGTCATCAATGCCCTTTTCTCAGACACTTACAGGGAAGATTCTAAGTTAGCCCCTCCCCCCCCCCTAATTTTTATCCTGGATCCGCCACAGTTCTAGTTTATCTTCTACATTTACTTTACGACCCTCTTCAAAAATCTGTTCACGGATATGCCCTCGTTTGTTTACGCTTATTTTTAAAAATGTACTCATATTTGCGATCGCATGGAGATACCCCCACCCCACTGCCCCCCATCCTTTTGCACGGCGGTTCATCTTTAGGGGAGCAAATTGTGGGTGCTTCAGTGCGGCTTATCTTCATGTGGTACTGAATTTGTGACCTTTGAGTACCCGGCTTTGGGTACGGAATTGTTTTTCGAGGCTTCGAAAACACCTTCCCGACCCCAGCATTTAGGAAGGAGGGGGGGGGGAGGCTTTACCAGAGGAACACCCTTCATTTTTCACTTTGTCTCGTTTAGACCCGAACATAAGTGAAAGAGGGCGTTGAACATCTCCATACCCCCCACCCCGTTCTTGACAGAACGGAAACAGCTCACCAGTAGAGTTGTTCTCCCTTTCGGCCCCTTGTTCCCCTAGTAGTCTCCTCGCGTTATGGAGACTTCTCTCATTTTCACTTTCCTAACTTTACCATGAATCTCCTTTCAGGAATTTTCTTTTCGGAGATTCCTACGTTGGTTTTCGTCTTTTACAGATATTAATGCCGTTAAAGGATGCCCCCCATCCCCCTCAACTTAATTTCAATAGACTTCATTTCTTAATGTTTTGTCGAATTAGGAAATGAAGCTTATCGAAAGTTATGGCCAGTTTTGGGGGTATCACACTGTAATGTCTTCGTTTCATCGTAATAATAAAGCAGGTTGGTCAATGAAGGTTAGGGTAGTTAGTGTTTCATTATTGATTTAATATATCATTAACTCCTTTCCTTCAACGACAGTAAAACATACCTGCCCCTGCTACCCATCAATTTAATTTAAAGTAGCAAAAAGGTGTTCCGTAAGGGTCTCATCTCGGCCCCCTTCTGTTTTTCCTCTATCTTATTACCCTTGGTGTCCTTTTGCGTCGCCTTGGTCTGTCATTTCATTTCTGTGCTGATGACACACAAATCTCTCCTTTTCTCTAGTCTCGTTTGATGAGACTTAGAAATCTATAATATCTGATTATAGCATAATTATGGAATGGCTGTAGGGAGACTTTCTAAAACTGAACCATGACGCAAAAGTGCGCAATCTTGCGAATGTGGCTCGCTGCAAAACTATTGCCCTCCATCTAAACCTTACACTTCCCTATGCCTCCTTTACCTACGTTCTTAACGTCTGTAAATACTTATCTGTAATCTCTGTAATTTGTACCACATGCGTTACTACTTTGGTTACATCAATTTTGATATTGCCACTCATGGCTTCGTCACCCCATGCCTTGATTAATGCAACCCCCTTCACCCTGGATCATAGGCTTCTTTCTGCTCTTCGCCCTCTCCAACTGGTTCAAATCTTTGCAAACGGCGCTCCTCTCCACAGGGGCCGTTTCTCTCGCGCAATCCCACTGCTTTAAGACCTGTATAGGATCCCCATTCAATACAGAATCGTCTTAAGTTCCTTCTTACATATAAGATCCCAAATGCTGCAGCTCCCTCCTACCCGTCCTCTTCCCTAACCTTATCCCCCCAGCCTCTGAGAACCCTAAACTCTGGCTTTGCCCCCCTCCACCCCTACCCTACTGATTCTTCATCATATTTGTCTGCGCTGCATGGGTGATCGTGATTTCTCTATATTTGCTCCGATAATGTGGAATGATCTGCCTGCGGTGATACCCCCTCCCATCCCTCGGAGCCTCCATGGGTGCTTTGAAGACGCATTTCTTCTCTCAGGGTTGTCAGTTGTTGATAAATAGGCGCCTTGTGAATGTTCAAGGCCTTAAATAGCTAACAGTAAAGTTAACGGTAACCTTACCTGATAAATAATCAAATACATAATTAATTACAGAGAAATTCCCTATAATACTGTGTGATAGGTGGGGCATAGAGAAAAATAAGTAGTAACATAATAATAGTCATTAAGTTGCAAAAGCACTTGTTTCAAAATGTGATGTTGATTTTGGTGATTGCTGATTGGTCAAAAGTGGGTTGCGTCATCTAAAATGAACCAATCACGATGCAATTTGCGTTCGTCGGTGGCTTTCAATGGCTAATTTGCGTACATAATTGATCCATATGAAAGTTGGGCGTCAGTCCTAATAGGCATGCACTTAATTTATGACCCGATTGGAAACAAATTTTCACGTTTTTTTTGTTTTTTTTGGTAATGCACGATATTCAAATAAATTTTCCTAGCAAATTTACCCAAACCTATGATAGTGCAAAATTTCTTCCCACAAATTTGATTCTGGATCTAATGCACCATCTCTAGGATGGTTAGATTATTTTGCACTCAAATAAAGAAATGCGGTTCTAGTTTAGAGATGGTGTGAAAAACTTGGTCTTGAAAGAGTTTGATTCGAAGAATACCGAATATTCAGGAACCTAGCAAACGAAGGTGGGATCGAATATATGTAGAAGATAGCTTAATAGTTTTTATTTATTGTTTTCTACTCAACCTATCATAAGTAATAAACATTGTTTAAAGGCTTTTGCTCGACAAAAGATCTAAAAATATTAAAATAACGGACAGTCCTAAAAATTATTGTCCACCTGTCCGTGATAACCGTACCAAAATCACTATTTTAGGTTGTGTTTTGTTATAGTGGTCCTTGACATACGTTTTTGGTTAAACTCGTTTTCTGTTTTTTATAATTTTTACTTTTTGTTTTTCTTTTCCTCAGTAAAGCCGTTTATTTTCCCTAATGTTTTGGGGTATTTTTCTTCTCAGCTCGTTCCATTTTCCCTAATATTTGTGGTTTCATTATTTTTCGCCATCAGGTTGAGTCATAAGTAATTTCTGTTTATTGGAAATAAATGTAACAGTGTATTTCGAACTTGCAGTGTTTTAACCTTAACCGTAATTAACCTGTTTAGAAAGAGCGTTCATCGCTCATTGTTACATCAGCAGTAAAACAAGTACGCATTATACTTTAAACTAAAACATCATGCCTTAAAATGGAGTGTGTAAAAGTGTATATTTGACATGTGATGTTGTGGGAGTTTAAGAATGACAAAACCGCTTCAGTGATAGCAAATAAAATTTGTAGTTTATGGCCAAGGTGCCATTAAATATGGCTAAGTCCGAAAGTGGTTTTCAAAGATTCATTCTGGAGATCAATCATTGACAGATTAACCAATACCAGGACGATCATTAGACTTTGAGGAAGATGTTTTAACAAAACTGGTAGAATGCAATTTATACTGTCAACAGCTACAGTGCGTGTATGAAAATCTTTTAAGAAAACGCCCTGCACTCGTCAACAGAAAATACTGTGTGCTTCTTTATGATAACGCAAGATCACATGCAGCGAGAATCACGCAGAAAAAATATTGGACTTAGGCTGGTCTGTTCTATCCGATCCGCCATATTCACCAGACCTTGTACCAAATGATTTCCATTTTCGTTCACTACAAAATGCTCTGAATAGTAAATAAAATTCTAAAGAAGACCAGGTAAAAATGTTCGTGGGTAACTTCTTGAACTCAAAAGAGGCTGAATTTTACCTTAGAGGAATCAATAAGCTACCTGCTAAATGTCAAGAGGGAATTGACAAAAATGGCGAATATACTATCAATTGAAATTATTTAATTGTTCAACTATTCCTGAATAAATATATTTCACAAAAACAAAAATTACTAATGACGCAATCCGATAGACATTTCACACTTCCCACCCAGTCTCAAAAATGTTTTTATACAGATTTATCATCGTCGCCTCGCACCGTTTGGCGAGTTGCCTACAGCATATTGTAGCCGCCGTAAAGTAGTAACCTTAGGGACTCTATCTGGCGATTTACCACCCACAATGTAACTTACACTTGCTGCGTGGAAGTGTTTTCGACTAGGCTAGACGTAGTTCCATTTTCCGTCCTGAGGCCAGGAGTGACGTAGTATGACTGTGAAGAAATGTAATTTAATTACCAAGCAAAAATTATTTCGCTTTCGTTCAATTAATTCTTGTTGCGTAAAATTTACTCATTTCTAAGAAATTTACACAAAAACAACGAAGGGTGTGAGGGTTGTATTGAATTTGATTGTGCTTCTGTAGTTCCCTTTTGTGATTGTGTATTTGGGTGCTTATGTTTTGTTTTGATGAAAGAAAGGTAAAGGAAGTGGAGGGTGCAAAAAAAAAGGAAAATGGAAGGAAGCAAGAGTGTTACAGGGTGTCCAGGCCTCTCCGTTAATATTTGTCTGTTGCGATGCTCTTCTGGTTTTGTTCTTTTATGGGATCTTTTATTTTACTTATTTGTTAGTTTTGATGTTACGCTGTCTAAATTGAGATCTTTTATGTTACGTATTTTGTTGTTGACGTCTCTCTTTTGAGATATTTATATTACTTCGTATATTTGAACCTTGGTGCGGGCTCTGGTGTCCCCGTATTTGGCTGGTATCTCCTTGAATTTACATCCATCTGCCTCTGGGTTAATCTCGTCAAGTCTTGTCCCAGACGTCCCGACTCTTTTCTTATGAAGGAAGATATTGATGGTTTCGAGTCTGGTTTGTACGTGCAGTCTTTTTGAGGTCCGGAACTCTCGCCACCTTATGTCGGTAATGAATCGGAGTCCTCTATTTTGAATCCTTTGCACCTTGGTTATGTTGCATTTCAAAGTTGTGTTGAGTGGCATGTCAGGGTGCAACAGTTTAGATCTAACTAAACATATGTACAGTTTTATTATGTTCTTTGTGGTCAGGTATCTGAAACGGTTTAATTTGTCGATTTTGGTACGTGCGAGTCCAATCCTAGTGACACACACACTTAGTGAGTAGTTCATTTCAGAGTCGTCGATGTTGAGAAGAGTGGTTCGGTGCCGCCGAATCGGTACGGCCGTAAATTTTGCCGCATTTCTTTAGATCCTCAGCGTTCTTCGAATCTGGATATCCTTTTGGCTTCAGCGCCGTGTCCTTAGACATTTCGGAATTTGTCCGTTGGACCACAACCTGGGTTATATCGTCTGTGTACTGTATATTCAGTGTTTGATTGTTTAGGATCTAAGGTAGGTATGTCGTATAGCTTGCTTGTTGGAATCAATGCTCCAAAGTTGGCATCTAGGCCACACCAAAAGAGATCGAAAGGTTTTTCACATATAATGTAGCGAAAACAACTTCCAGCAGCACGAGGTGATGCGGTTGATGCTCAGGGCAAAGAATGTGACAATGAGGACACTTCTCTGTGGGACAACCTCTTCCTACTTCATTGGGAGGGAGATGTCTATACCCGTCTGTACGCGGAGTCGACAAACTCGCAAAAACTCAGAAATGTAATGGGGAGGGGGGGCTCGTCCTTATCGTGTGGAGAGTCCCCATGATACCGTATCATCATGCAGTATCATAGGTTTTCTCCAGATCAATAAACACCGTGGTGTAGCGTTGTCTACGAAGGAAAGGCCTCGCAGAAGGAACAGAGGATCCGACGTGGTGTGTAACCTGCGGAAGCCGCACTGTGTAGAAGAAAAGTGGCCTCCGCTGTCCAGGTAAAAGGCTAGTGTAACATTTACCAATTTCTCCATCAACTTTCACACTCAGGAGGTTAGAGAGATTGGGCGAAAAACGGTCCGGGTGTAGTCATCTCTACCTGGTTTGCGAACCAGGGGCGGTTGTCCGCGCACGAAGTGAGAGCAGAACTCAACTCACTCACAGTAAACCTGTCGTTGAAGGGTTAGACTCTCAAAGTAAAGTCCAGTCGGTGACCTTCCGTGAAATCTCAACGTCCATTGAATGCTTGCGGAGCAGCTTCTCGGCTAAACAATATAGAGAAAGTGGCCGTTAAGGACTCCGCGGTCCCAATTTGCCTCTGACCATGTTGTTTTACGTGAATGTTTGAGATGTTGTTAGGTTGAGAAATTGGCGATGAGTTTACTTGGCGTATAACTTGGGAACCATTTTTTGTAGGTGTCTTAGTATGTTGTTTTACTTGAATGTTTGATATGTTGTTAGGTGGAGAATTTGGCGATGAGTTTACCTGGCGTAGAATGAGAGAGTAGTCCTGCGAGAACTTTCCCCTAATCCTTTTGACTCGCTTTCACACATCTACAGTTAGGAAGAGCGGCGGGCGTGCTGCTAAACATACGGGAACCTAGCTCAAGCTCGACTAAATCCACCGACAGTGAATCGTTCGGGCGGCACTTATAGTGCATGTAGGCATACCACTTCTGTCTGACCACCGAGGAAGCAGTCGGCGTGCAAAGCGGCCAAGAGTTAAGGTAATAGTGGTTAGGCATACAGCACCAAGCCCAATCGGTTGGTCTTTTAGGTGGCTGTGGTCATAAAAAGGATATTTGAATATGAAATTGATCACTACCATGAAGGTCATCGAACATCTTCCACCCCAAATCATGCTGTGCATCCGGTGAGCACAGGGATATATCCAGGCAGGAAAATGAAGCGGTTCTTGCCCACTGACGTGGAAACTCATCCCCATTTAGGACACCTATTTTAAGCTCGTCAATCAGGTGGGCAAAAACCTTACCCCTGGGATTGTTCGAGTTGTCTCCCCAGAAGGGGTGTCTACCGTTTAAATCTCTGAGGGCCTCAGCAACCGTGCCACGATGCGGCGGAAGTCCGCTGCGTCGAAGTCGGCTGACGGTGAAATGTACACAGAAATACCAATATACTCGTACCTTCTATTCAAGTGCAGATACACTGCTACTGCCTGAAAGTAGGTGTTTAAAGCAAAGAAGAACGGAGACACCATCTCGGGTATAAATGGCGGAATCTACTGGGAGGGGTTGCAAAATCCTTGGGTATACGCAGGTGGGTTAGCCAGGGGGTACGCACCCAGCATGGTCTACTGCAAAAAGATAACTAACTGGGAACGGGAGGATACGAGACTCTGCAGCTCCTCTCAGTTCGCCCAGAGTCTGCGGCAATTCTATTGAAGGAATATGCCCACTAGATTAGGTTTAGGGGAGATGCGGGGGTTATCTTCGAAGAGTTGACCCTAATGGAGGCAGAACTCCTGGTGCTGTTGGTCGAACAAAGCGCTGAAGGTGCTGTCGAGGATTAATACAGGTAGGTTGGGCTGGCTATGCCCGTCTTTTTCTCTCTCTCCCTCGAAACCTTTGGCTTGCGGGGCGGCTTTGGAGGCGTGAGTCTCTTCTTTAGAGGCTCAACCGTCTTCGAGGCCATCCAGTCCAGCCTTAAGTGGGGCCGTACGAGCCGAAGTTCCTTTTGTGCTGTCATCTTTTCGGTTGCAGCTTTACAAATTCGGGAAGACCACCTCACGAACACTTTCATGGTTGTTTCCTTCTGCAAGTCTAACGACTCGGTGGAGGCACACGCCCGTTTCGCCTTACGGGAAACGGTCACACTGGAGGAGAGAGGGAGCCCTGGTTTAGCCGAGACTGGGTGTGAGCATTTTTTACCGCCAACTCTACCAGGAGGGGGTCTGCGCAGGGTGGGTAGAATCAGAAGAATGGTTGAAGATGAGTGCGAAAGGACTATGCTCGTAAGCTTGAAGGGGCCGGGAGCAGATGGTGTTTTTTTTTCAAAATTGAGGTATAATACGTCTCAGGCAGCGTCGGGGGCTACAGGACCAATTGCTTGGCCTTGCAAAATGAGAGAGGTTCGGGTCCTGAACGGCCATGATTTCCTTCAAGAAGATATGCATTCTTGTTTCGAAGAAGCGGGATAAGGCTATCAACAACTTCCATCCATACACCTCTGAGCCTCTTCTTCTCATAGCGGGTGTTTAGGGTTGTTTCATTGTGTGAAAATGCGGTCTGGTTATGATATCTCGATATTCCTTTTAGCCTATTGATGACTACCCCTAAAGGTTTCTGGTTACTATCCGCATTTAACTTTTAAATCAAACTGTCCTAATTTTCTCTCAGTTTAGTGCCAATTTAGAATTAAGCTGTCTCCTGAGATATTGAATGAGTTGGAAGTCCATGGGGTTTGTGTAGCTCATGTTGAGGATGCGGTTGTAGGTTGTGTGGAACCTTTACTCTAGCACCACTTTCACTTGTCTAGGGTTGGTTTGTAGCAGAATTTTGCGGGGGGTTTCCGGTATTGCTATTGCAATGTGTTGGAGATGCAATTGTTGATAGCATCCAGTTTTAGTCTAGATCTACAGCGTTCGCGCCGTGCAGCTCAAGGAGATCAATCTGGAATGCCTGTTTGTATGCTAACCACTTGGCACTCAAGAGGTTCTTTCCTGGGTGGTATGGTTACGATCATGGGGATACTCGTATGTTCACTTGGTGTTAGTGGCACTCATCGGAAAATGGTACTAAAAAGGGAAATTTGAATCGGCGCGAACGACGTCAGGCTTGGTGGAGGGGGCTGTCCCTGTATAAATGAAGGTAGGAAACTCCGGCCCGATTCGTTTGACGATGTCCCTTCTCACCAAGTGGTCCAGTTTTTTTCCTCTTTTGTTCGCCCGTGAGTAGCCAGCGGTTCTGCTACTTTCGTTTATTTTTTTTAGGGGGCTCTCGGGTGACTGCCCAATTGGGCATAGGTCACCGCAATCACACAGAATACCTATGGGCTACTTTAAAATAAGAATATAAAAACATAACAAAAAAACAACGATAAAAAGGGAAGATGACAAAAATCAGGAAGCAAGCTGCAGCGTCGGGGGAGAGGTCTCCCTCCCCCAGGCGCAGGAGTGTGCGAGCTACAAAGGAAACAACAATAACAAAAAACAAAACAAAAACTAGTTAAATAAAAGGAAGAAGGCTGGCCTCACCTCCAAAAGCCGACAATTCCACCAGTCAATGTGCACGCACTCGTCCCGAGAACAAGGGACAGGCGGTAGCGACGCCGCCCATCCCGGTACGGGGACAGGTAACGTGCGCGGAGATCACTCAGACTGGGACATTCGACAAGAATGTGCCGAACAGTCTGTGGGACGACGCAGTCGTCAAAATAGGGCGCAGGCGAGCACTCCATCAAATAGCGATGGGTCACACGAGTATGTGCGATTCGGAGACGACAGAAAGCGAACTGAAGCAGGCGGGGAATTGAGGGATAGGTCCATGGGAACAGTTGTAGTGCAATGGCACGCAACTTTAAGTTCCCTTCGATCGTCTCCAATCTTCTTTGCCAAACCGTCCGAAGAGCTGCCCGTATTCCTGAAAATTATATTTGAATGGGAAAGTGATCACTACCATGGAGGTCATCGACCCCTCCCCCCCCCACCAATCAAAATTAGGCTGTGCATCTGACGAGCACAAAGATAGTTCAAGG
This sequence comes from Ceratothoa steindachneri, assembly GCA_963969495.1. Classification (NCBI taxonomy): domain Eukaryota; kingdom Metazoa; phylum Arthropoda; class Malacostraca; order Isopoda; family Cymothoidae; genus Ceratothoa; species Ceratothoa steindachneri. The sequence goes on along the minus strand of OZ018332.1, from coordinate 125,456,863 downwards.
CATGAAGATGAAGTGATTCTTGGGCAGTGATGCGTAAACTCATCAACATTTTTGACACCTATCTCAAGCTATTCGATCAAATCATCAAGGACTTGTCCCCTGGGATTTATTGAGTAATCTCACAAGAGAGGATGCCTGCCGTTCAGATCTCCAAGCAAGAGAAAAGGCCTCGGCAACCGTCCCATGACCAGGCGGAAGTCCCCCGCTTCAAAGTCAGCTGACGGTGCAATGTACGCAGAAATGATAGTATACCTCCTATCCAGGTGAAGCTGCACAGCCACCGCCTGAAGGAGGTATGTAAAGTGAAAGGAAGAACGGAGACATCATGTCGGGTGTAAACCGCGCATCCCCTAGCCCCGCCATCTCGTGGTGGTATGGGCGCCAGACCCTTATACCCCGGGAGGGTGGGTAGGGGGCGCGAGCCTACCATAGTCTGCTGCAGAAAAAAAGCTAACGGGGAACGGGACGAGAGGAGCCTTCGCAGCTCCTCCCACTTCACCTGGACTCCACGGCAATTCCATTGAAGGAATATGCCCTCCATGCCTAGCTTGGACGAGACGCGGGGGGCCCTCTTCGAACAAAAGACCCTCACGGGAATGACCGTACGCTTCCCGGAGGCAGAACCCCGGGCGCTGTTGGCCAGATAAAGCGCTGAAGGCGCTGTCGCCTTCCAGGACTTATTGTGGTAGGTTGGGCTCGCTATGCGAGTCTTTTCCTCCCTCCGCCTCGAAACCTTAGGCGGGCGTTGCGACTTCGGAGGAGAGGGGCTATTTTTTCGAGGAACCACCGTCCAGGAGCCATTTAGCCCATCTTTAGGCGTGGGCGAAGGAGCCGAAGCTCCTTTGTTGCTGTCCTCATTTCGGGGGCCAGCTTTAGGAACCCCAGAAGATTGCCTGGCGACCAACTTCAGGGGTGTTGCCTCCTGTGAGTCTAACGACTCTTTTGAGGCGCGTGGACTTTTCGCCTCACGGGAAACGGCCACGCTGGGGGACGGGGGGTGAGCCCTGGTTTTAGCCTGGGCTGGGTGTGAACTCTTTGTGCCGCTAGCTTTACCAGGGGAGCGCCTGGGTTGAGTATAACCCGCAGATGGGCTCTCAATGGGCGTGGAAACAACCGTGCTCGTTGGGCAGGATGGGCTAGGAGCCGAGGGTGTATTTCTAAGCATTGAGGCATAAGACGTCCCAGGCAGAGCCGTGCGCACCAGGACCAAGTCCTTAGCCTCGCGGAATGAGAGTCGATCCTGGGACTGAACGGGTCACTTTCGGCTCTCTACCAAATAAACTTGCTAATGCTCTCCTCTGATGGATCATGTTGCTCTTGGCCAACATGCTGGCATTAGTGGAGCGAATAACTAGGAAGCGTTCGACGCCAGCGGGCTCGAAAACGCCAGGTAACCTCTGACTGCGATGTTATCGCGGCTCCGCCCTGTGCACTTTTGTTCTTAGTCATAGTCAGGGGCTCCGCACCCAGATGGGGCAAAGGGGCCGGATGTGCCGATCTTGGCTTGGTCTCTTACCAAAGTGGCAGCAGACCCATTAGTCCCCGCAGCTCCCGCGGATGGAGAGGAGCCCCGAGTCTTCTTTGCCTTTTTCTTATTTTTTTTTTCTTTTTAGGAGAGGAGGGCGGGGAATGAACCCGCTTCTCCCCTCCGCCGGCAGAAGCCCCTAGGCCAGAAGGACCGGCCTCATCCAGGTCCTTCTCCGAGATAGAGAAGGTCCTGGTAGTCGCAGGGGCACCGGTTGGAGGAGATCCCTCTCCTCCTTGTACTGCCTCGGAAACCCGGGCCGTTTGAGGAGGACCTTGCATAGGGGTGGATTCGGGTTCGGTGCTTGGCGCCGAGCCCGTGTTCGCTCCCATTGAATGCATTGTCTGAATCTGAGGTGCCCAATTGACCATGTTTATCTCAGGAGGGGCCTTCAGTTGGCCATCCCCTCCCAGGACATCGCAGGTTCCGTTGGCAGCGTCACTAGTCATTCGTGGGGAGGCACAGGCCTTGACCCCGGCACTGTTTAATATTCTTTCAAGCAGGTATTTTGAGGGAAGCGACCGAAGGGGCCTGGCTTCCCTCTCCCTCCTAAGGGGGTTTGCCCTACCGAGCCGCTTCCCTGGGGAGGGGTCGGCTAAGGGCTGCCTGCTGGCTTTCTTGGCAGTCCCCTTGGGAAGAAAAGGGGAGGCTGCCGCTGGAAAAAAGGAGGTGCCTGAAAGCAGCTCCAGAGAATGGGGTGAGGGGGAGTCCCCTACACCCGTAGGTGAAGGAGAGGAGTAAGCCTTCTCTCAGGTTAGAGAAATATGGAGGGTCCCCTGCGCTAGCACATGTTGGGGATGGACCTCTATTTTTTCTGTGTAGCTTCCCGCGGGCGGCTCCGTTGATGAACAAGGAGAAATGGGGAGAGATTTTGTTATTGTTTAGTTTGCATTCATGGTCATGGTGACCAGGTTTTTTTCACGGGAAGCAATCGCTCATCACATCTCGTAATAGCTCGCCCTGCAAGGGGTGCGTACAGGCCTGGCAGAGCCAGGTGCCGCCATTTAATGCCACCCCTCCTGCCTGGTGGCCTGGCGGCCATCGGTATGGCGGCTCCACCTTGGACACGGCGTAAAATTGATTGAGTGTTAAGAGTTAAGGATTTTTTTGGGGGGGGCTATCTGGCGACTGCCCATTTAGGCATAAGTCGCCGTAAACAAAAAGCCTAGTTCTAGGCTACTTTAAAAAATTTGAACAGGAAACAACAATAAAAAGAACAATAACAATAACAAAAACAACAATCAAACCTAGTTAAATGAAAGGGAGAAGGCCGGCCTCCCCCCAAATAGCAAACAAGTCCACCAGTCAATGTGCACGCACTCGTCCGGAGTACAAGGGACAGGCGGTAGCGACCCCGCCCATAACGGTACCGGGACAGGTATCGTTCGCGAAGATCACCTAAACTAGGACATTCGACAAGAATATGCTGAAAAGTCTGGGGAACGACGCAGTCGTTGCAATAGGGCGCAGGCGAGTGCTCCATCAAATAGCGATGCGTCACACGAGTGTGTCCGATTCGGAGACGGCAGAAAGCGACCTGAAGCCGCCGCGGCATTGGGGGATAGGTCCATGAAAACAGTCGCGGTGCAATGGTACGCAACTTTAAGTTCCCTTGACCGTCTCCCATCTTCTTTACCAAGCAGTCCGAAGAGCTGCCCGTATTCCTGCCATGTAGTCGGTGTGAGGAAGAGCGAAACGCTGGTCTAAAGCAGATTTGGCGCCCTCATCGGCGCGCTTATTCCCCGCAATTCCTACATGTCCAGGAACCCAGCAGAAGATAATCTCGACATCTGCCCGGCTCGCTAAAACCGTGGCGTCACGGATATCGCGAACCAGGGGGTGCGGAGATTTCAATGCCCCGAGAGCACTCAGGGCGCTTTGTGAGTCGCTATAGATTACAATCCGGTCTCCGAACCGGGTACGTCGCGTAATCTCCGTACCGAGTGGTGTATTCCCACCGGCTCAGCCGTGAAGACAGACGCAGCGCCTGGTAGAGCCCCGCTGATTTCAAACAGAGGGGATACGGCGTGGAAGCCGACCCCCTCTTGGGACTTGGAGCCATCCGTATACACTGGCACGGTTCCAGCGTGACACGATGTGTGCTCCAAAAAGGTCAAACGCAATACTCCCGGCGCAGTACAAGCTTTGGGAGCAGAGGCGTGGTGACAAATAGCCAAATGTGGTACCCTCCAGGGTGGCGTCCTGGGCAGAACCAGGGGCATCACCGGCCCGAGAACTATATCTAGCTCTCGAAGGAGTTTCCTGGCCCTAAACCCAAAAGGCTTAGGGTATGACTGGCTTCTCTCGGCGGAATAGGCACATTAGAAATCAGCTGCGGATGCAGTGGAGCTGTTGGTGACTGAGGGAGGCGCCGGGCTCGCGCGTACAGGCGAGTGATGCACTGCTCGCGGCGCAGAGCGAGTGGCATCTCCTCAGCATCGACCACCAGGCTGTCAATGGAGGAAGTGCGGAAGGCACCAGTTGTAAAGCGAAGGCCAGTGTGGTAGATCGAAACCACCTTCCGCAATAAACGCTCGGCTGCGGATGCATAAAACTCGCATCCGTAGACGAGCTTCAACGAAAAAAGGATCGATAAAAAAGTAGGGCAGTAGCCCTATCAGCGCCCAAAGCGCTGAAGGTCACGCAACGGAGATGTCCATGGCGTGGGTACAAGAGACCCTAAGGCTGCGAATATGAGCCTCACAGGTGAGGCGTCGGTTAAATGCAAGACCAAAGAAACGGTGCGACTCAACCACATCCAGGCGCACCACATTAAGAAACAAATCTGGTCGGGGTGAAGCCGTGGATGGTGGCAGAAGTGCACCACCTTAGTCTTGGCCAAGGAAAACCGAAACCTGTGCGCTTCGGCATAGCGAGAGACGCGGTTCAATGCCTGTTGGAGTTGACGCTCCAAAGTTGGCATCTGGGCTGCGCTAAAAGTGATCGAAAGGTCGTCTACGTAGAGCGTAGCGAGAACATCTTCTGGCAGCACCGAGGTGATGCCGTTGATGCTCAGGGCGCAGAATGTGACATCGAGGACACTTCCCTGCGGGACACCCTCTTCCTGCTCCTTTGGGCCGGAGAGGGCTCCCCCCACCCGTACGCGGAATCGACGATCTTTCAAAAATTCATATATAAACATTGGGAGGTGTCCCCTCGCCCCCATCGTGTGGAGAGTCTCCATGATACCGTATCGCCATGCGGTATCATAGGCCTTCTCCAGATCGAAAAACACCGTGGCGTAGTGCTGTCTACGAAGGAAAGCCTCGCAGACGTTATTTTCCAGTCGGAGCAGAGCATCCGATGTGGAGTGGAACTTGCGGAAGCCGCAATGTGCAGAAGACAAATGGCCTCCACTGTCCAGGAAATAGGCTAATCTAACATTTACCAATTTCTCCATCAACTTGCACACGCAAGAGGTTAGAGAGATTGGGCGGAAACCGGTCGGAGTAGAGTGATCTCTCCCCGGTTTGCGAAAGGCGAGCACAGTAGCGATTCGCCAGGATTCTGGGAGAAGACCATCCACCCAGATCCTGTTGAACAAATCTAACAAAAAGGCCATGCTTCGCTCACCCAGGTGTCGAAGCATGTCGTACGGGACATCGTCCGGACCAGAGGCGGGGTCCGCGCACGAAGCGAGAGCGGAACGCAACTCACTCACAGTAAACTTGTCGTTGAAGGGTTCTCCGCTTCTGGAGGTAAAGTCCAGCCGGCGGCCTTCCGCGACATCACGACGTGCATTGAATGCTGGCAGAGCAGCATCACGGCTAGAGAATGCGAAAAAAGCGGTCGCTAAGGATTCCGCCACGGACGCGGGGTCTGAGACTGCGTTCCCATTCTCCTGGAGAACGGGAGGGGGGTCCTGCGAGAACTTGACCCAAATCCTTTTGACTCGCTTTCACATCTCAGGTAATGGGGTCTTCCTGTTAAGTAAGGACAGGTATGCCCGTCAAGAAGAGCGGTGGGCGTGCTTCGAAATATACCGGAACCTAGCCCTAGCCCGACGAAATTCAGCGACAGTGAAATCGTTTGGGCGGCGCTTATAGCGCATGTAGGCATAATGCTTCTGTTTGAGGGTCTGTCTCACACTCGGCCGACCACCATTTGGAGTGGTCGGCGTGCTAAAAGGCCCGACGTCCTAGGAATAGTAGTCAGGCCCACGGCGATGAGGTTGCCGGACAAGAACTAGACGGCCTCATCTACCGAACTAAACTCCTCGACTGAGATAGAGAATTCAGTCATTTCCTTAAATGCAGGCCACCGCGCCCGCGCCAAGCACCACCGCGGTGGCCTCTCAGGCGGCGGTTGCCCTGAAAAGGATATTTGAATGGGAAAGTGATCACTACCATGGAAGTCATCGACCACCCCCCAATCAAAATCAGGATGTGCATCCGAAGAGAACAAAGATAGGTCAAGGCAAGAAAATGAAGCGGTTCTCGGACACTGATGCGTACACTCATCCACGTTTAGGACATCCATCTCAAGCTCTTTGATCAGATCGGCAAGGACTTCTCCCCTGGGATTTATGAAGTAATCTCCCCAGAGAGGATGCCTGCCGTTCAGATCTCCAAGCAAGAGATAGGGCCTTGGCAACCGTGCCACGACGCGGCAGAAGTCCCCCGCGTCGATTTCAGCTGACGGTGGAATGTACGCAGAAATCAGAGTATACCTCCTATCCAGGTGCAGCTGCACAGCCACTGCCTGAAAGGAGGTATCTGAAGAGAAAGTAAGAATGGAGACATCATGCCGGGTGTAAACCGCGCATCCCCCAGCCCGGCCATCCCACGGTGGTGGGGTCGCAAGACCCTTATACCCCGGGAGGGCAGGCAGGGGGCACGCGCCTAGCATGGTCTATTGCAAAAAGATAGCTAACGGGGAACGGGACGAGACGAGCCTCCGCAGCTCCTCCCAGTTGGCCCGGAGTCCACGGCAATTCCATTGAAGGAATATGCCCTCCAGGCCTAGCTCGGAGGAGACGCGGGGGCCCTACTCGAACTGAAGACCTCACGGGAATGGCCGTACGCTTCCCGGGGGAAGAACCCTGGGCGCTGTTGGCCGGACAAAGCGCTGAAGGCGCTGTCGCCCTCGAGGACTTATTGGGGGACGTTGGGCTCGCCATGCGAGTATTTTCCTCCCTCCGCCTCGAAACCTTAGGCGGGCGTTGCGGCTTCGGAGGCGGGGGGCCCTCATTTCGAGTAACCACTGTCTCCGAGCCACTCGCTCCACCTCGGGGCGTGGGCGAAGGAGCCGAAGCTCCTTTGTTGTTGTCCTCCTTTCGGGGGACAGTTTTAGGAACCCCAGGAGATTGCCTAGCAACCATCTTCAGGGGTGTTGCCTCCTGTGAGTCTAACGACTCGGTGGAGGTGCGTGGCCCTTTCACCTTACGGGAAACGGTCACGCTGGGGGAAGAGGGGGGAGCTCTAGTTTTAGCCGGGACTGGGTATGAATCCTTTTTGCCGCCTGCTGTACCAGGGAAGCGCCCAGGTTGGGTAGAGCCCGCAGAAGGGCTCCGAATGGGCGCGAAAACAACCCTGCTTGTTGGCCTGGACAGGCCAGGAGCAGAGGGTGCCTTTCTAACTATTGAGGCATATGACGTCCCAGGCAGAGCCGGGCGCACCAGGACCAAGTCCTTAGCCTCGCGGAATGAGAGTCGATCCTGGGCATAAACGGCCAAGATTTCTTTCTCAAGGAGATATGCACCACATTCCTTTGAAGATGTGGGGTGCGGCTTTCCGCAATTGACACACTTGGCCACACACGATTTGGAATTATCGTGTGCGACCTTGGAGCAATTCACACAGACTTCGGGTGACCCCGAATTTGCACGTCTACATGAGCGATTCGTATTGCCGAAGCGGTGGCAGTAATAGCACCGCCGCCGAAGTGGCCCGAATGCCTTCACGCGGTAGCGGTACCAACCGGCACGCACCAACTCAGGGAGCTTGTCACAGTCGAACATGACGAAGAGTGTAGGGTTGGGTCTCGAGGCCCCTCCTTGTTTTTTCATCACACGTTCGACCTTGACCGCCCCATGGTGTGCCAGCTCTAGGGTGATGGCCTCAATGGAGTAGTCAACGAGTTCCCTCGCATAAACTACTCCTTTCACAAAGTTCATGGTAGAGTGCGGCGTCACACTCACCGGGGTGCTATGAAGTGTCCGAAGAGCACTTATCTTGGCTGCCTCGGTAGAATTCGCTGCATTCACCAGAAGGCTCCCGTCCGAGAAACGGGTCACCTTCGGCTCTCTACCAATTGCACTAGCTAATCCCCTCCTCTGATGGATCATGTTACCCTTAGACAACATGGTGCCATCAGTGGAGCGAATAACGAGAAAGCGCTTGAAGCCGGCGGGCTCGAAAACGCCAGGTAACCTCTGAATGAGGGGCCCCGATGTCATCGAGGCTCCGCCCTGTGCACTTTTGGTCTTAGTCAGGGGCTCCGCAACCGGTGGGGCAGAGGGGCTGGTTGTGCCTGTCTTGGCCTGGTCGCTTGCCAAAGTGGCAGCAGACCCATCCGTCCCCACAGCCCCCGCGGATGAGAGGAGCCCACAGTCTTCTTAGTCTTTTTGGTCTTTTTCGTCCTTTTCTTTTTTGGAGAGGAGGTGGGGGGGGGGAAATGAACCCTCTTCTCACCTCGGCCAGTAGAAGCCCCTAGGCCAGACGGACCGGCCTTAGCTAGGTCCTTCTCTGAAATGCAGAAGGTCCTGGTGGTCGCGGGGGTATCATCTGGATGAGATCCCTCCCCTCCTTGTACTACCTCAGAATCCCCAGCCGTTTGAGGAAGACCTTGCGTAGGGGCGGATTCCGGTTCGGTGCTTGGCGCCGAGCCCGGATTCCCCCCCATGGAAGGCCCTACCGTCTGAGGCTGTTTCCTCAAGGACCATGTCTATCACAGGAGGGGCCTCCAGTTGGCCATCCCCTCCCAGGACATCGCAGGTCCCCTTGGCAGCGTCATGAGTCTTTTGTGGGGAGGCACAGGCCTTGACCCCGGCAAGGTTTAGTATTCTTGCCAGCAAGTCTTTTGAGGGAAGCAACCAAAGAGGCCTGGCTTTCCTCTCCCCCCTAAGGGGGTTTGCCCTACCGAGCCGCTTACACGAGGGATGGTCGGCAATGGGCTGCCGTCTGGTTTTATTTGCAGTCCCCTTAGAAAGAAAAAGAGACCCGCCGTTGGAATAGGGAGGTGCCTGAAAGCACCTCCAGAGAAGGGGGTGAGGGGGAGTCCCCTTCACCCGTAGGCGTAGAATAGGAGTAAGCCTCCTATTCGGTTAAAGAAATATGGAGGGTCCCCTGCGCGAGCACAGGGGGGGGGGCCTCCATTTTTTCGGTGAGGCTGCCCGAGGGCGGCCCCGTTGATGTTACAGGGAAAGTTGGGGGGTTGGGTTTTTTTTATACTTATCATTGGGCATGGTGACCCTCTTTTTTCCACGGGACGCAATAGCTCACTATCTCTCACAGTTGCCCGCACTGCAAGAGGTGCTTGCAGGCCCAGGAGAGCCAGGCGCCGCCATTTGGGACGACCCCTCCCGCCTGGTGGCCTGGCAGTCCATTGGCATGGCGGCTCCACCTTAGACATGGCGTAAAATTGATAGAATGTGAAGAGGAGAGGGAAAGGGATGTGAGGAAGGTATGGGTGGAGATGGAGCAGGTTGTTAAAAAAACCCCATCCCAAACCGGAGCTCAGGGGTTAGCGAACTTTGTCGCCTTCCTCCTCAGCCCCGATCCGGGACGGTTGGCTTGAGAAGAAGGTCAGCAGCTACCCTGTGATATTAGAGGCTGCCAGAGAAAGTTGTTGGAGAGGTTGTATGAATAGCGACGAAGTAGGGGAGAAATACAGGCTTTCTGAATAAAGGAAGAGAGGCTAAGCTGGGGCCGGATGGAGCGATGGATCACGTCAACACAACTGCCAGGATGGCAAATCGCCGCGGCCCTTACGGGGTTAGAGTTAAGGAAAATGGATGTGAGGAATGTATGGGTGGGGATGAAGCAGGTTGTTAAAAACCCACCATCACGAACCGGAGCTCAGGGGTTAGGAAACATTGTCCCCTCCGCCCTCAGCCCCGATCCGGGACGGTTGGCTGAGAAGAATGTCAGTATCTACCCTGTGTAATTAGAGGCTGAACAGAGAAAGTTGTGGGAGAGGTTGTATAAAAAGCGACGAAGAAAGGGATTTTTTTTAAAAAATTTTATGAAGCCCATCTGGCAACTACCCACTTTGGCATAAGTCGCCGAAAAACACGACAGCCTAGAACTAGACTACTTTAAAGTAAAAATATGAAAACTTAACAATGATATAAATTGAAAAAACTTAACAATCGAAGCAATCTCCGGCAGCGGGGGGAGGTCCCCCTCACCCCGGTGCAGGAGAGTGCAACCTACAAACAAAACAATAACAAAAAAAGGAACCTTAAATAAAGGGGAGAAGGCCGGCCTCCTCAACAAAGTCAATAAGTCCACCAGTCATGGTGCACGCACTCGTCCCGAGTACAAGGGACAGGCGGTAGCGACCCCGCCCATCCCGGTACCGAGACAGGTATCGAGCGCGAAGATCACCCAGACTGGGACATTCGACAAGAATATGCCAAACAGTCTGGGGGACGACGCAGTCGTTGCAATAGGGCGAAGGCGAGCGCTCCATCAAGTAGCAATGCGTCACACGAGTGTGTCCGATTCGAAGACGACAGAAAGCAACCTGAAGCCGCCGCGGCATTGGGGGATAGGTCCATGGGAACAGTCGCGGCGCAATGGCACGCAACTTTAAGTTCCCTTTGACCATCTCCATACTTCTTTGCCAGGCAGTCCGAAAGGCTGCCCGTATTCCTGCCATGTAGTCGGTGTGAGGAAGAGCGAAACGCTGGTCCGGTCGCAGAGTGCTCGCGGACTCTTTGGCGCCCTTATCGGCACGCTCATTCCCCGCAATTCCTACATGTCCAGGAACCCAGCAGAAGATAATCTCGACATCTGCCCGGCTCGCCAAAACCGTGGCGTCACGGATATCGCGAAACAGGGGATGCGGAGATTTCAATGCCCCGAGAGCACTCAGGGCGCTTTGTGAGTCGCTATAGATCACAATCCGGTCTCTGAACCGGGCACGTCGCGTAATCTCCCGTACCGAGTAGTGTATTGTCACCAGCTCGGCCGTGAGGACAGACGCAGCGCCCGGTAGAGCCCCGCTGACTTCAAACAGAGGGGATACGGCGTGGAAGCCGACACCCTCTTGGGACTTAGAGCCATCCGTATACACTGGCACGGTTCCAGCGTGACACGATGTGTGCTCCAAAAAGGTCGAACGCAATACTCCCGGCGCAGTACAAGCTTTGGGAGCAGAGGCTTGGCGACAAATAGCCAAATGTGGTACCCTCCAGGGTGGCGTCCTGGACAAAACCAGGGGCGCCACCGGCCCGAGAGCGATATCTACCTCTCGAAGGAGTTTCCTGGCCCTAAACCCAAAAGGCTTAGGGTATGACTGGCGTCTCTCGACGGCATAGGCACCATCGAGATCAGCTGCGGATGCAGTGAGAGTTGTTGGCGACTGAGGGAGGCGCCGGGCTGACGCGAAAAGGCGAATAATGCACTGCACGCGGCGCAGAGCGAGTGGCATCTCCCCAGCATCGACCAACAGGCTCTCAATGGGGGAAGTGCGGAAGGCACCGGTCGCAAGGCAAAGGCCGGTGTGGTAGATCAAATCCAACTTCCGCAATAAACGCTCAGCTGTGGATGCATAAAACTCGCATCCGTAGTCCAGCTTCAAACGAACAAAGGATCGATAAAAAAGTAAGGCAGTAGCCCTATCAGCGCCCCAAACGCTGAACGTCACGGAAAGGAGAATGTCCATGGTGCGGGTACAAGAGACCCTAAGGCTGCGAATATGAGCCTCCCAGGTGAGGCGTCGGTCGTTTACAAGACCAAGGAAACGGTGCGACTCAACCACATCCAGGCGCATCCCTTTAAGAAACAAATCTGGGTCGGGGTGAAGCCGTGGATGGCGGCAGAAGTGCACCACCTTAGTCTTGGCCAAAGAAAAGCGAAACCTGTGCGCTTCGGCATAGCGAGAGACGCGATTCAATGCCTGTTGGAGTTGACGCTCCAGAGTTGGCATCTGGGCCGCGCCAAAAGAGATCGAAAAGTCGTCTACGTAGAGCGTAGCGAGAACATCTTCCGGCAGCACTGAGGTGATGCCGTTGATGCTCAGGGCAAAGAGTGTGACACTTAGGACACTTCCCTGCGGGACACCCTCTTTCTGCTCCTTTGGGCCGGAGAGGGCTTCCCCCACCCGTACGCGGAATCGACGATCTCGCAAAAATTCAGATATAAAAATTGGGAAGCGTCCCCTCGCCCCCATCGTGTGGAGAGTCGCCACGATACCGTATCGCCATGCGGTATCATAAGCCTTCTCCAGATAGAAAAACACCGTGGCGTAGTGCTGTCTACGAAGGAAAGCCTCACAGACGGCATTTTCTAGTCGGAGCAGAGCATCCGACGTGGAGTGGAACTTGCGGAAGCCGCACTGTATGGAAGACAAATGGCCTCCGCTGTCCAGGAAAAAGGCTAATCTAACATTTACCAATTTCTCCATCAACTTGCACGCGCAAGAGGTTAGAGAAATTGGGCGGAAACCGGTCGGAGTAGAGTGATCTCTCCCCGGTTTGCGAAAGGCAAGCACAGTAGCGATTCGCCAAGAGTCTGGGAGAAGACCATCCACCAAGATCCTGTTGAACAAATCTAACAGAAAGGCCATGCCTCGCTTACCTAGGTGTAGAAGCATGGTGTACGGGACATCGTCCGGACCATGGGCGAGGTTCGCGCACGAAGCGAGAGCGGAACGCAACTCAATTACAGTAAACTTGTCGTTGAAGGTTTCTTCGCCTCTGGAGGTAAAGTCCAGCCGGCTGCCTTCCGCGACATCACGACGTGCATTGAATGCTGGCGGAGAAGCATCACGGCTAGAGAATGCAGAAAAAGCGGTCGCGAAGGATTCCGCCACGGACGCGGGGTCCGAGATTGCGGTCCCATTCTCCTGGAGAACGGGAGGGGGGTCCTGCGAGAACTTGCCCCGAATCCTTTTGACTCGCTTCCACACCTCAGCTAAAGGGGTCTTCCCGTTAAGTGAAGACACGTATGCCCGCTAAGAAGAGTGGCGGGCGTGCTTCGAAATATACCGGAACCTAGCCCTAGCCCGACGAAATTCAGCGACAGTGAAATCGTTCGGGCGGCGCTTATAGCGCATGTAGGCATAACGCTTCTGTTTGAGGGCCGTCTCACACTCGGCCGACCACCATGGGAGTGGTCGGCGTGCAAAACGGCCAGACGTCCTAGGAATAGTAGTCAGGCCCACGGCGATGAGGTTGCCGGAGAAGAACTCAACGGCCTCATCTCCTGGCCTAAACTTCTCGACTGAGATAGAGAATTCAGTCATTTCCTGAAATGCAGGGCACCGCGCCCGCGCCAAGCACCACCGAGGTGGTGTCTCAGGCGGCAGTTGCCCTGAAAATGATATTTGAATGGAAAAGTGATCACTACCATGGAGGTCATCGACGACCCCCCAATCAAAATCAGGCTGTGCATCCGAAGAGCACAAAGATAGGTCAAGGCAAGAAAATGAAGCGGTTCTCGGACAGTGATGCGTAAACTCATCCACGTTTAGGAAACCCATCTCAAGCTCTTCGATCAGATCGGCAAGGACTTGTCCCCTGGAATTTATGGAGTAATCTCCCCAGAGAGGATGCCTGCCGTTAAGATCTCCAAGCAAGAGATAGGGCCTCGGCAACCGTGCCACGACGCGGCGGAATTCCCCCGCGTCGAAGTCAGCTGACGGTGGAATGTACGCAGAAATGATAGTATACCTCCTATCCAGGTGCAGCTGCACAGCCACTGCCTGAAAGGAGGTATCTAAAGAGAAAGGAAGAACGGAGACATCATGCCGGGTGTAAACCGCGCATCCCCCAGCTCGGCTATCCCGCGGTGGTGGGGTCGCAAGGCCCTTGTACCCCGGGAGGGCAGGCAGGGGGCACGCGCCAAGCATGGTCTCCTGCAAAAAGATAGCTAACGGGGAGTTGGACGAGACGAGCCTCTGCAGCTCCTCCCAGTTAGCCCGGAGTCCACGGCAATTCCATTGAAGGAATATGCCCTCCAGGCCTAGCTCGGAGGAGACGCGGGGGCCCTCCTCGAACTGAAGACCCTCACGGGAATGGCCGTACGCTTCCCGGGGGCAGAACCCTGGGCGCTGTTGGCCGGACAAAGCGCTGGAGGCTCTTTCGCCTTCGAGGACTTATTGGGGGAGGTTGAGCTCGCCATGCGAGTCTTTTCCTCCCTCTGCCTCGAAACCTTAGGCGGGCGCTGCGGCTTCGGAGGCGGGGGGCCCTCTTTTCGAGGAACCACCGTCTCCGAGCCACTCGCTTCACCTTGGGGCGTGGGCGAAGGAGCCGAAGCTCCTTTGTTGCTGTCCTCCTTTCGGGGGACAGCTTTAGGAACCCCCGAAGATGGCCTAGCGACCATCTTCAGGGGTTTTGCCTCCTGTGAGTCTAACGACTCGGTGGAGGCGCGTGGCCGTTTCGCCTTGCGGGAAACGGTCACGCTGGGGGAAGAGGGGGGAGCCCTGGTTTTAGCCGGGGCTGGGTATGAATCCTTTTTGCCGCCACCTTTACCAGGGGAGCGCCTGGGTTGAGTAGAGCCTGCAGAAGGGCTTTGAATGGGCGCGGAAACAACCGTGCTCGTTGGCCTGGATGGGCCAGGAGCAGAGGGTGCCTTTCTAACTACTGAGGCATATGACGTCCCAGGCAGAGCTGGGCGCGCCAGGACCAAGTCATTAGCCTCGCGGAATGAGAGTCTATCCTAGGCCTGAACGGCCAGGATTTCTTTCTCCAGGAGATATGCACCACATTGCTTCGAAGAAGCAGGGTGCGGCTCTCCGCAATTGACACACTTGGCCACACACGATTTGGACTTATCGTGTGCGGCCTTGGAGCAATTTACACAGACTTCGGGTGACCCCGACTTTGCACGTCTACACGAGCGATTCGTATGGCCGAAGCGGTGACAGTAATAGCACCGCCGCGGCAGTTGCACGAATGACTTCACGTGGTAGCGGTACCAACTGGCACGCACAGACTCAGGGAGCTTGTCACAGTCGAACGTGACGAAGAGTGTAGGGGTGGGTCTCGAAGCCTCTCCCTGTTTTCTCATCACACGTTTGACCTTGACCGCCCCATAGTCGGCCAGCTCTAGGGTGATGTCCTCAATGGAGTAGTCAACGAGTTCCCTTGCATAAACTACTCTTTTCACAAAGTTCATGGTAGAGTGCGGCGTCACACTCACCGGGGTGCCATGAAGTGTCCGAAGAGCACTTATCTTGGCCGCCTCGGCGGGATTCGCCGCATTCGCCAGAAGGCTCCCGTCCGAGAAACGGGTCACCTTCGGCTCTCTACCAATTGCACTAGCTAATCCTTTCCTCTGATGGGTAATGTTGCCCTTGGACAACATGATGTTATCAGTTGTCCAGTAGAGCGAATAACGAGGAAGTGTTTGAAGCCAGCGGGCTCGAAAACGCCAGGTAATCTCTGAATGAGGGGCCCCGATGTCATCGAGGCTCCGCCCTGTGCACTCTTGGTGTTAGTCTTGGTCAGGGGCTCCGCACACGACGGGGTAGAGGGGCCGGATGTGCCGATCTTGGCGCTTGGTCGCCTACCAAAGTGTTAGCAGACCCATCCGTCCCCGCAGCCCCCGCGGATGGAGAGGAGCCCCGAGTCTTTTTCGTCTTTTTAGTCTTTTTCTTTTTTGGAGAGTAGGCCGGGGAATGAACCCGCTTCTCACCTCCGCCGGCAGAAGCCCCCAGGCCAGATGGACCGGCCTCAGTCAGGTCCCTCTCCGAAATGGAGAAGGTTTTGGTTGTCGTAGGGGCACCTGTCGGAGGAGATCCCTCCCCTCCTTTTACTTTCTCGGAGCCCTCAGCCATTTGAGGAGGACCTTGCATAGGGGTGGTTTCGGGTTCGGTGCTTGGCACCGAGCCCGGATTCCCCCTCATGAAAGGCCCTACCCTCTGTGGCTGGGTCTCCTCAAGGACCATGTGTATTACAGGAAGGGCCTCCAGTTGGCCATCCCCCTCCCAGCACATCGCAGGTCCCCTTGGCAGCGTCATGAGTCTTTTATGGGGAGGCACCTGCCTTGACCCCGGCAAGGTTTAAAATTCTGGCCAGCAGGTCTTTTGAGGGAAGCGAACGAAGGGGCCTGGCTTCCCTCTTCCCCCTAAGGGGGTTTGCCCTACCGAGCTGCTTCGATGGGGAGCGGCTGGCTAAGGGCTGCCTGCTGGCTTTCTTGGCAGTCCCCTTGGAAAGAAAAGAGGGGACTGCCGCTGGGAAAAGGGAGGTCCTCGAAAGCACCTCCAGAGAAGGGGGTGAGGGGGAGTCCCCTGCACCCGTAGGCGAAGGAGAGGAGTAAGCTTCCTCTCCGGTTAGAGAAATATGGAGGGTCCCCTGTGCTAGCACAGGAGGGGGGGACCTCCATTTTTTTGCTGGAGCTGCCCGCGGGCGGCTCCGTTTATGTGTTAGGGAAAGTTGGGGGTTGAGTTTTTTTTTTTGGTCTTCATCATCGGGCATGGTGACCCTTTTTTTAACACGGGATGCAATAGCGCACACCTCTCGCAGTAGCCCGCACTGCGAGAGGTGCTTACAAGCCCGGCAGAGCCAGGCGCCGCCATTTGGGACCACCCCTCCCGCCTGGTGGCCTGGCAGTCCATCGGCATGGCGGCTCCACCTTGAACACGGCGTAAAATATATAGATTGTGAAGAGGAGAGGAAAAGGGATGTGAGGAAGGTATGGGTGGGGATGAAGCAGGTTGTTAAAAACCAGCCACCCCAGACCGGAGCTCAGGGGTTAGGGAACATTGTCCCCCACCCCCTCAGCCCCGATGCGGGACGGTTGGCTGAAAGGAAGTTCAGCATCTTCCCTGTGAAATTAGAGGCTGACCAGAGGAAGTTGTGGGAGAGGTTGTGTGAAAAGAGAGGAAACAAGTGTTTTGAAGGAAGGAAGAGAGGCTAAACTGGGGCTGGACGGAGCGCTGGATCCCGTCAGCACGGCGGCCAGGATGGCAAATCGCCGCGCCCCTTACGGGGACGAAGTAAGGGAGAAATACAGGCTGTCTGAAAGAAGAATAGGCCCATCTAGGGTCGGACGGGGTGCTGAATCCCGTCAGCGCAGCGGCCAGGATGGCAAATCGCCGCGCCCCTGACGGGGTTGAAATTTGGAATTTCTCAGATTAATGTCGTCTTCAATTTTTCTTTTAAATCTTTCTCTCTCTCTCTCTCTCTGTATTTGAAAATAATTTTGATTTATTATTATTGATGGTGTGGTTTAGGCCGAAAGAGAGGTTGAACACACTAGAGGTCTCATTCCTTAGGTGGAGATAATTTTAATGTTCATTTATGCGTTGCTGAAGTGAGCGGGCGTCTCCCCCATACACAAGGATGGGTAAGAACGGCATGTGATCATGTAAACTCCCAAATTGTACAGGAGAGGTACGGGAGTGGCTCTATAGTTTCTAGTAAAAAAATGACATTCATTTATCGACTTCGTAACGGTAAAATGTATGCATTAATTAAATTTCAGAACTTCACCTATTAAAATAAAATTCACTTTCACCCGTCTTCCCGTGCATTTAAAAATTAAAGCAATATAAGCTTAATGATAGTAATAACAATAATAATAGTTATCATTATTGTTATATGATGGTATTAAGGAGAGAACTATTCGTTTATTTAAATCTAAGAAGCATCTTCATTAGAAAGTATGCGAAGAGAAGTCGCAAAGAAAGTATTGGAGTTAAGGGGAAGGGAACATTTGTGGAAGGTATTAGAGCCCATATCTAGAGAGGAGCCTACTTGGGGAGAGTGGGGTAGGGAGAGTACGTAATTTTCCATCACATGGACCTCATATTAAGGCTGGTCCTCCCCCTGTGGGAGTTGGCCTAGGCGGGCACGTTTTCTCCAGATACAAGGTAGAGTAGACTATGGTTGCCTAGGCTACAGGGCGTTCAGCGAACTCATTTTGGGGTTTGTGGGGGTTAGGTAAACAAAAGACAAAATCAACCAGACATAACTACTCTTATGTCCTCTTCAGCTATCATACCTACACACAAGAATAGCCCCCCCTCCCCCCAGGGAAAATATAGTAGTTGGGATGCTACGCTATTATTTAATATAGTTAAAATTATGCCTTTTTTTCATGCGTAGGATAAATATTTGGGATCTTTTGAAGAATAGCGGTTCTACATGATCTTTTTTAACAGTAGGGGTCCCAGTTTGGGGCTTTTGAAGAATAGGGGCCACAGTTTGGGGCCAATGAAGATTGAAAAAAAACCCCGGTAATTGTTAAGATTACTGGTGCACGATTTTGGTAGCAATTACTACTAGGGAATACTAGTAGACTATTAAAAATAGCGGGGGGGGGCAATCCCTCTTAATTAAAAGAAGGTATGGGGGCTAAGCCCTCCATTTCTAAATTCCTTTCAAAATGATATATAATACAGTATGATGCGCCCCCAAAACGTAAAAATCGCTAGGAAAAAACGTGCGCCACTAATCTTAATAATTACACCCAAAATATAAGGTAAAATAAATAACAAGCATTATTACTTTATGATTTATTAAGTAAATCATTAAAAAAATACATAAAATATTTTATTACATAAATCAATTCAAAAATTACATGAATACTGTTTCAAAATTTCAGCACAAAATAAAAAATAAATTTTTCCTGATGACGTTCACGATACATAAATTCCTGTAAATAGGAATGTAAGAATTTATTTATGAATTTATGCATCTTTTTTTTTGTTTGTTCTAATGGGATTCTACATGCTGAGATGAGCACCTGTTTTATTAGCAACAAAATGTAACGAATGGTTTGCAGTTTTATGTAGGTAATCTAAGTGGATGTGAGGAAAAGGAGAATTATCGACCAGTAAACTTAACTTCGCTTATATGTAAAACCAGGCAATGGCATGGCCACTCCCCCCCTGCGGGGAAAGCTTGTCCTTCGAAACTAAGATTAAAATTTCAAATCTAAAAAAAAGCAGCCATGGTTAAATTTTTATCATTTTTCTGAACTTCGCCAATTATAATAATTTTAAATAGGAACTCTAAACTAAATTTAACCCCTTTCAAAATATCACGTTGCTAAAATATAGAGTTATAGAAGAAGATATATAAAAATAAATTTTCAGAACTTCACCATTTGTAATTCTTTGGGTTTTAAAAAATTTAAAAAATTTCGATACTTATATTTATTTCTGAACTTCACTACTTTGTTTCTTGATATTATAAATGAATTATTAGAAATAACTTTGATAAAAAAAACATAAGTCATATCCAAACTAAGATGAAATTACTATTCAAATACTCAAAAAATCCCCTTCTTAAATTATAGAGTTAGTGATGATGATGATGATGATAATGGATTCAATTATTGATTTATAATTACGCAATCATTTGGAGAGAAATCAAATTGTAGTAAATAGTCAACATGATTTCAAGAAAGGAAGGTCTTCTGTCTCTCGTCTCATCACAACTTATGAATATGTAGCAAAAGTTATCGATTCGGGTTTTAGTTACGATGTGATATATCTCCATTTCTAAAGACCTTTGGTACACTCCCATTTAATGTCCTTCTTTCAAAGCTAAAAAATATGTACATCCATGATAAAACGATATCTTGGATTTAAAATTGGGTGACAGATCGTAAGCAGAGGGTAGTTTTAAATGGGGTGACATCTGACTAGCTGCCGATATCTAGTGGAGTTCCTCAAGGTTCCGTTTTGGGACCTCTACTCTTTATAATGTTCGCAAACACTTTAGGTTTTGGAATGAATTGTCATGTAAATCAATTTGATGAAGATACTAAACTTGCGCAGATAATAAAAGATAAGAAAGAAAAACTGTTTACAAAATTGCCTGAATATGTTAATTAAATGATGCAACGAATCTGGCAGGAAGCTTTAATGCTGCCAAATGGGGCGCTTTACACTTCAGAAAAAATAATCCTAAATTTAAATACTATCTCAAAGATACATAGATTATTAGAAATAGAAGAGCAGGTCGTTCTAGGAGTTAAATAGATAATAAATTAAATTTCTCCAGTCAATGCGTTGCAATTAGAGTCGCATCATTTATCAGCCAATCCGTCTCAACGCGATGTTAAAACTATACACGTCATTAGTCAGACCTATATTAGATTAGGCTGCTCCCTTCTGGTCTCCACAATTAACTAGAGATGTAGATATTTTAGAACAGCTGCATCATCACTATACGAAAAAGATAAGGGGACTATAACATCTTAACTAAAATGACATGCTTAAAAACCTCAATCTCTTTGCCCTCAAACATAAAAGGAAAAAGGAAAGAACAAATAGAAACAAATAATTAATAAATATGCCCGATACAGCAGAAAATCTTTTTAATTTGACAGGCGTGATAGCGAGGAGAGCACACGACAGAAAGATGAAGAGGTGGAAATTAAAATCATCAACGGGAAAATTTGCCTTCAGCAACCACATCGTTTAAGTGTGGAACAATCTACCCCAAGAAGTAGTCAGCCTTCCAAACACAGAAATTATGAAGCATAAATTAGATACATATTTAAAAGGAAATAAAGTTAAAATAGCTTACAAATATTAGAGTGGGTACTCAAATTAGTCTTATTCTTAATAGGATCTACCGTGTATGAGCTTTTAAGGCAGCCTGAAGGTGTCAATAAATTTTGTTTGTTTGTTGGGTAAAGTTGAAGATAAGCTGCTCGGCGGCTAATTTATATTTATAGATTATTCGTATATGCGTTTGGTTATTCGTATATGTGTTTGGTTACTGGAAGCTGGTTTCGAGACGGGCTATCGGTTACTATATAGGGGGATACGCCCCCCTCCCCCCGACTCGGCCTCCGGAACAAGTAGCACGCCGAAAGGTTTTGGAACAAAGGACGAAAGCACAATCGTGCTACCTGTTGAGGGCGAACGGGGAGGAAGGGGGGTATGGGGGGCGTAGCACTCCCCCCCATTATATAGTAACTCATAGCCCGGCTCGAAATCGGCTTCCAGTAACCAAACACGTATACGAATAACCAAACGCATATACGAATAATCTATAAATATAAATTAGCCGCCGAGCAGCTTATCTTCAACTTTACCGTTTGTTTGTTCCATTCCTACGAGTGTGAGGTCGAGCCTTGCCTAAATACCATTTTAATTATTGGTAAAAGAGTGCCAATATCGCGTTGTTGTTAGACTATTGCATATAGCCTATGGCTGGTGTTGTCGATGTATCTACAATTCCCCAAACCCCAAATTTGAGAATAGACAGCAGATCTTCCATTGTGATGTTTGGGTTTGTGCGAAAAGTAAGACTCTTTTACTCGTACCGTAATACCAGGTGCACCTAGTTGAACTGAGTTATTTTAAAAATGCTTAGTATATACCTCACGGAAAAAAATATATAAATTGACCATAGTTTTTAGCGAGCCATTTAATAACTTGATGCCTTTGTTTCACCAATTTCACCACACCAATAGAAAATAGCTTCAGCCTATTTCTAAAGGGTAATTTTAAAAATAAAAAATAATCAATTGTTTCTAATTGACACTTTATGTTTGTACTTTTCACATACCTTCTGACACTCCCAAATATGTTTCTACGAATTTGAAGCACATTTCGTCCAGTTAATCTCAATATTACAACCTGAACATTTCATCTATGTAATCACTGGAAGAGCATCTTCGATTAGTAACGGGTTGATTCGACTTTCAAATATGCTTCGATCCCTGCTTTCTTAAGGGGTGTTCACTATTCAATACTTTATAGTAAAAAGTGAAGTCAAAGTAAACTATGACAAAGATTTATTGAAGGGGTAATTCACTATGAGCGGTGCTGCTTTGAGTTTGTGCGCAATTTTAGAACTCGTTCTTTTTCGTAATGGAAATACCCATGAATAAAGCAATGACTAAAAAGAAAGTCTGCCATTATAACGGTGAATAATCATGAACATTATGTGAATCCAGTGGCAGGAACACACACTCAGGCTAATGAACGATCATGGTTGGATTCCAAACCAATAATTTTAACGAAAATGAGCTTTTCCAGTCACACCTTGATCACTTTTGCTGGAAAGGACTGAGAAAAGATGCAGATTTGTTTGTGGCATTCCTAATTGATATATGAAGTGTGTATTGTTAATTAAAAGAGTTAAATTAAACTGTTTATATAAGTTATGTAGCACAATGAAGTGTAAAACAGCCTGGTCCCGTTTATCCATTTGAAGAATAGCAGTCCCTGGATCATGTGGGACCGCTATTCTTATTAAGATCCAAACTTTGTTAGTAGCAAGTAATCGAAACTATTTGGCGAAACTATTTCTAATTAGTTTATACACAGCCTTATTTTCCTGAGAGGAAAAAGGAAAATAAGAAACCATAAACGAATTAGAATAAGAAGTGAAGGGAAATCTAGTCGAGTAGGCTGTCACGCTTTTGAGATTTATGTAATACATGTAACTTCCTTTAACATATTTGGTGTCATTTAGGTCTCTATGTTACAATGCATTTTGTATTCATTGCATGAGACTTAACTTGAAGAGTGAGTTAATAGCAGAACGGAAATGAAAATTCAAACATTCTCCTAAAATCGTAAATTTTGGCTTGTCATAAGTAATATTTCTTCCTTCGGCAAATGACCTCAATTTCACTTTCAAAATAATTTCCAGTGCAATTTATATCTTTTTCTCTTTAGGACCGTATCCTGTTATTATCGGAGTACATCAAATATAAGTAATTTTTTGTGTCTCGATGAGACAAAAGCCGAGAAAACGAAGCAAAGTTGCTTCACTCATGTTTGCAATTGATAACAAAGAAAACTTTTATAAACTGTACAAATTTCATATTTATTTATCTATAGACCAGGCAATGGCTTCGCCAATCCCCCCTACGGGGGAAGGTGCGCTTCGCTACTAAGATTAACATTTAAAATCTAAAAAAAAGCAGCCTTGGTTAAATTTTTATAAATTTTCTGAACTTCGCCAATTATTATATTTTTAATAAGGAACTCTAAACTAGATTTCCCCCTTTTCAAAATATCACGTTGGGTTTTAAAAAATTCACAAAATTTCGATACTTGTATTTATTTCTGAACTTTGCTAAAAAAAAACATGTCATAACTAAACTAAGATGAAATTATTATTCAAATACTCAAAAAATCCTCTTCTTAAATTATAGAGTTAGTGAAGTGGTGACGACTGAATAAAATATTTCTCTCATAGCTTTGAGATCTTGCCTTTCAGTATCAAGTTTTTAATTACTGTGAAGTGGCAAATTATATAATGGGCTTTGGCATATACATACTTTTATGAAGTAACTGGACACACATTTGTTAAATTACCAATATCTTGAAGGAAGTCCATCTTGAAATGATCTTGATTTTAGTCGAAAGATATCTTCTGAACGGTCATCATACGACCACCTAAATAAAAGTTTCTTTGAAGGTTTGCCGTTCACTTAACTGACGGGAAACTCATTGGTCCACTCTCAAGATAAATAGGACGAGGAATTCTGAACGAACAAACAATGAGAACGCTGGTTTTAATAGCAAAATTCTTGCTTCTACCACTATTAACTTAAGGTTCTCTTTTTCATGAGCGTCGCTCTGGATTATGCGACTCTTCCTTTACCCTGACACCTTCTTAAGCTGTAAACGGAGTTATTGTCCAAGGGGTTCAAAGGTTTATAACGGATTTGGGGAAGAATAACTTTGGATTTTGTATCATTGCCAACTCCAGTGTGACAGTGTTGTTTAGAGGACCACGAGAAGCTTCCGTTGAACTTGACTACTTTAAACATACGCAAAGTCGCAATGATTGTAAATGCTTCTGGGGGATTCTTGAGTAAAGAGCCCTGTACATTGGATAAGAAGGAACAAATGTTCCAATAGCTGAGCTTCATTTTCCGGGAGAGGATGAGTGGCTTTCGTATCTCTATCAATCGAAGATAAAAACCGTTTTCATATCATTGCACCGATCAATTATTAATCTATGCAATCTCAAGCATAACCCACCCCAGGTGGTAGCCAACATCTCAGAGACTGGAGGAGAAAATTCAAATCCACTTTAGAGCAAGAAGAATATCAATTTTCCTGGGCCGACATCTGGCTAAATTCCTCCATCAAGTATTATCCCAGAAGTTAAATTTCCTACAGCTTAAAATGAAATGAAAAATTCGCTTCAAAATACTAACAAGATAGATCCAAACAAAGGGCATTTTCCCAAGTAAATGAAATTTCCGACCCCTCAGAAAAATGAAACGAGGAAAAAAATAGCCTAAAATGAAGCGAAACAAAATAAAAAGCTGCTCCCAAACACATCGAATTCTGCGCAAGGCAAAATGAAGCCGAAAATCGACCAAAATATGAAAAAAGGCTAAAATTTACAACCAAATGCAACTAAAGTTACTAAACCGGGAGAAAATATAATAAAAGAACCAAATGTAGCCTAGACTAAGTAGAAAGAATCACATTCAAATAAGTTCAAAGTTCGACCTCTTACAAAACCACAGAGGCAACCAACCAAAAAATCCAATTATGAAATCAAGAGACGAATAATTTCGGTCAATCTGACATATGGTGAGCCTAGCCGCTCTTTGTATTCTCAGACGCAACAAAATACTTTTAAGCAGCCATCAAATTTGAATTTTAACTCTCCCATAAAACGTAGTCCTAAATTTTTAAGAAACAGAAATTTTGGGTGATAAATATGGTCTAAATGCATTGCCACATTCCTATATTTCAAGAAATAGATTCATTAATTGTAAATTAGCAAATATATATGGCACACGAGCCCTAAAAAATATTTTCCTTTTCAGTTTATTAAATGAAATGGTGTATAACTATGTTAAACGCTTTTCTCCTAAATATAATTTAAAGTATTTTCACGTATGTACACAAGTTGGCTCATGTATCTAGTAAAAGTTAAGCTCCTACCATTATATGTGACTGTAATTATAATTTATGATAAATGACGAATGAATTACTTTTAATCAACATTGAATGGTTTGCAGTTATTTAAGGAACAATGGGTGATTGCTAAAATACTTAAATCATTTCTCTCCTATTATGACATTCGATTTGCTACGAGATTGTGGATAGCAATTAATCGATCAGGGCATCAATGCAGTTCTTATTTGATTGCATTTTTTTCAAGGTTTTGTTAACTGGGCCCAGTTGCAATGAAATTAGTGGGTTCGACTGACGTTAATTTATTGAATTCTCCCCTTGTCATATCTTATAATTTAGAACTCTCTCCTGTGGTATTAGATTATTTCCATTAGTGTAATTAGAGTCCGCATAACTAATAAGTTTAGGTCTGTGTGATTAATTCCTCCAATAATAATAGGCATAGTTTTGACTATCTTGACAGCAGCTTTTTTCCATAGGGGCAGTAAACGGTTGCTAACGTTAATCAAACGTGCCTAGAATATGCAAATAAGGATTATATTTAAGGCGTTTCAATGGGTACTTACTAGGGGTTAATGCATTTGAGTATTCGATTAAATTTCATTTTGCTGAAACAGGAAGAGGCAAAATGTTTGCGCCATCCGTGGAAGAAAAGGGAAGGAGAGATGATATGGCAAAAAGGATTACTCTTTTGAGATATTTGCCACATAATTAGCAAAGTTTCTTTTTAAGAGAGTTCAGATTTATTCCCTACTATATATTTTTTTCAGGGGCTATCTGGCGACTGCCCACTTGAACATAAGTCGCCGTAAACAAACAGCCTAGTTCTAGGCTACTTTACAAAATTTGAACAGAAAAGAACAATAAAAAGAAATAACAATTAGGAAGCAATAACAATAACAAAAACAACAACAAAACCTAGTTAAATGAAAGGAAGAAGGCCGGCCTCCCTTCAAAAGTCTACAAGTCCACCAGTCAATGTGCACGCACTCGTCCCGAGTACAAGGGACAGGCGGTAGCGACCCCGCCCATCCCGGTACCGAGACAGGTAACGTGCGCGAAGATCACCCAGACTGGGACATTCGACAAGAATGTGCCGAACAGTCTGGGGGACGACGCAGTCATCACAATAAGGCGCAGGCGAGCGCTCCATCAAATAACGATGCGTCACACGAGTGTGTCCGATTCGGAGACGACAGAAAGCGACCTGAAGCCATGGCGGCATTGGGGGATAGGTACATGGGAACAGTCGCGGCGCAATAGCACGCAACTTTAAGTTCCCTTCGACCGTTTCGAATCTTCTTTGCCAACCAGTCCGAAGAGCTGCCCGGATTCCTGCTCTGTAGTCGGTGTGAGGAAGAACGAAACGCTGGTCCGGTCGCAGAGTCCTCGCTGACTCTTTGGTGCCCTCATCAGCACGCTTATTTCCCGTAATTCCTACATGTCCAGGAACTGAGCAGAAGATAATCTCTACATCCGCCCGGCTCGCCAAAACCGTGGCGTCAGGGATATCGCGGACCAGGGGATGCGGAGATTCCAATGCCCCGAGAGCACTCAGGGCGCTTTGTGAGTCGCTATAGATCACAATTCGGTCTCCGAACCGGGCACGTCGAGTAATCTCCGTACCGAGTGATGTATTGCCACCAGCTCGGACGTGAAGACAGACGCAGGGTCTGGTAGAGCTCCGCTGACTTCAAACAGAGGGGATACGGCGTGGACGCCGAACCCCTTTTCGGACTTGGAGCCATCCGTATACACTGGCATGGTTCCAGCGTGACACGAGGTGAGCTCCAAGAATGTATAACACAATACTCCTGGCGCTGTAAAAGCTTTGGGAGCAGAGGCGTGGCTACAAATAGCAAAACGAGGTACTCTCCAGGGTTGCACCCTGGGCATAACCAGGGGCGCCACAGGCCCGAGAGCTATACCTAGCTCTCGAAGGAGTTTCTTAGACCTAAACACGAAGGGCTTAGGGTATGACTGGGGTCCCTAGCCGGCATAGGCACCTTCAAAATCAGTTGCGGATGCAGTGAGAGCTGTTGGCGACTGAGGGAGGCGCCGGGCTCGCGCGTACAGGCGAGTGATGCACTGCACGCGGCGTAGAGCGAGTGGCATCCCCCAGCATCGACGAACAGGGTCTCAATGGGAAAAGTGCGGAAGGCACCGGTCGCTAGGCGAAGGCCGGTGTGGTGGATCGAGTCCACCTTCCGCAATAAACGCTCGGCTGCGGATGCATAAAACTAGCATCCGTAGACGAGCTTCGAATGAACAAAGGATCGATAAAAAAGTAGGGCAGTAGCCCTATCAGCGCCCCAAGCGCTGAACATCACGGAACGGAGAATATCCATGGCGCGGGTACTAGATCCCCTAAGACTACGAATATGAGCCTTCCAGGTGAGTCGTCGGTCAAATACAAGACCAACGAAACGGTGTGATTCCACCACTTCCAGTCGTACCCCATTAAGAAACAAATCTTGGTCGGGGTGGAGCAGTGGATGGCGGCAGAAGTGCACCACCTTAGTCTTGGCCAAAGAAAACCGAAACTTGTGCGCTTCGGAATAGCGAGAGACGCGGTTCAAAGCCTGTTGGAGTCGACGCTCCAGAGTTGGCATTAGGGCAATGCCAAAATAGATCGAAAGGTCGTCTACGTAGAGCGTAGCGAGAACATCTTCTGGCAGCACCGAGGTGATGCCGTTGATGCTCAGGGCAAAGAGTGTGACACTGAGGACACTTTCCTGCGGGACACCCTCTTCCTGCACCTTTGTGCCGGAGAGGGCTTTCCCCACCCGTACGCGGAATCGACGATCTCGCAAAAATTCAGATATAAACATTGGGATACGTCTCCTCACCCCCATCGTGTGGAGAGTCTTCATGATACCGTATCACCATGCGGTATCATAGGCCTTCTCCAGATCGGAGCAGAGCATCCGACTTGGAGTGGAACTTGCGGAAGCCGCACTGTGCAGAAGGCAGATGGCCTCCGCTGTCCAGGAAAAAGGCTAATCTAACATTTACCAATTTCTCTATCAACTTGCACACGCAAGATGTTATAGAGATTGGGCGGAAACCGGTCGGAGTAGAGTCATCTCTCCCCGGTTTGCGAAAGGCAAGCACAGTAGCGATTCGCCAGGAATCTGGGAGAAGACCCTGCACCCAGAGCCTGTTGAACAGATCTAACAGAAAGTCTATACCTCGCCCACCCAGATGTCGAAGCATGGCGTACGGTACATCGTCCGGACCATGGGCGGTGTCCACGCACGAAGCGAGAGCGGAACGCAACTCACTCACAGTAAGCCTGTCGTTGAAGGGTTCTCCGCCTCTGGAGGTTATGTCCAGCCAGCGGCCTTCCGCGACATCACTACGTGCATTGAATGCTGGCGGAGCAGCATCACGGCTAGAGAATGCGGAAAGAGCGACCACGTAGGATTCCGTTACGGACACATGGTCCAAGATTGCGGTCTCAGTCTCCTGGGAACGGGAGGGGGGGCGGGGGTCCTGTGAGAACTTGCTGTGAATCCTTTTGACTCGCTTCCACACCTATGCTAGAGGGTTTTTATCGTTAAGTGAAGACACGTATGCCTGCCAAGAAGAGCGGCGGGCGTGCTTCTAAATATACCGGAACCTAGCTCTAGCCCGACGAAATTCAGCGACAGTGAAATCGTTCGGGCGGCGCTTATAGCGCATGTAGGCTTAACGCTTCTCTTTGAGGGCCATCTCACACTCGACCGATCACCACGGGAGTGGTCGGCGTGCAAAACATCCAGACGTTTTAGGAATAGTAGTCAGGCCCGCGGCAATGAGGTTGCCGGAGAAGAAGTCAACAGCCTCATCTACCGACCTAAACTCCTAGACTAAGATAGAGAATTCAGTCATTTCCTGAAATGCAGGGCACCGCGCCCACGCCAAACACCACCGAGGTGGAATCTCAGGCGGCAGTTGCCCTGAAAATGATATTTGAATGGGAAAGTGATCACTACCTATGGAGGTCATCAACCACCCTCCCCCCAATCAAAATCAGGCTGTGCATCCTAAGAACACATAGATAGATCAAGGTAAGAAAATGAAGCGGTTCTCGGGCAGTGATGCATAAACTCATCCACATTTAGGACATCCATCTCAATCTCTTCAATCAGATCGGCAAGGACTTGTTCCCAGGGATTTATTGAGTAATCCTCCCAGAGAGGATGCCTGCCATTTAGATCTCCAAGCAAGAGAAAGGGCCTCAACAACCGTGCCACGACGCGGCGGATTCCCCGCGTCGAAGTCAGCTGACGGTGGAATGTACGCAGAAATGATAGTATACCTCCTATCCAGGTGAAGCTGCACAGCCACTGTATGAAAGGAGGTATCTAAAGAGAAAGGAAGCACGGAGACATCATGCAGGGTGTAAACCGCGCATCCCCCAGCTCGGCTATCCCGCGGTGGTGGGGTCGCAAGGCCCTTGTACCCCGGGAGGGCAGGCAGGGGGCACGCGCCAAGCATGGTCTCCTGCAAAAAGATAGCTACGGGGAGCGGGACGAGACGAGCCTCTGCAGCTCCTACCAGTTGGCCCGGACTCCACGGCAATTCCATTGAATGAATATGCCCTCCAGGCCTAGCTCGGAAGAGACGCGGGGGCCCTCTTCGAACAGAAGACCCTCACAGGAATGGCCATACGCTTTCCTGGAGCAGAACCATGTGTGCTGTTGGCCGGACAAAGCACTGAAGGCGCTGTCGCATTCGATGACTTATTTGGGGAGGTTGGGCTTACTATGCGAGTCTTTTACTCCCTCCGCCTCGAAATGTTAGGCAGGCGTTGTGGTTTCGGAAGCGACGGGCTTTCTTTTCCAGGAACCACCGTTTCCGATCCACTTAGCCTACCACTAGGCGTGGGCGAAGAAGCCGAAGCTCCTTTGTTGGGTGGACAGCTTTAGGAACCCCGTAAGATGGCCTGGCGACAAACTTCAGTGGTGTTGCCTCCTGTGAGTCTAACGAGGCTGGGTGTGAGCCCTTTTGCCGCTAGCTTCTTATAGGGGAGCACTCTGGTTGAATAGAACCCGCATAAGGGCTCGAAATGGGCGCAGAAACAACCGTGCTCGTTGGCCTGGATGGGCCAGGAGCAGAGGGTGCCTTTCTAACTATTCAAGAATAAGACCTACCAGGCAGAGCCGAGCGCGCCAGGACCAAGTCCCTTAGCCTCGCGGAATGAGAGTAAATCATGGGCCTGAACGGCCAGGATTTCTTTCTCAAGGAGATATGCACCACATTGCTTCGAAGAAACTGGGTGTGGCTCTCCGCAATTGACACACTTGGCCCCCCCCTATTTAGACATCGTGTGCGGCCTTGGAGCAATTTACACAGACTTCGGGTGACCCAGACTTTGCACGTCTCCAAGAACGATTCGCATGGTCGAAGCGGCGACAGTGATAGGACCGCCCCGGCAGTGGCACGAATGCCTTCACGCGGTAGCGGTACCAACTGGCATGCACCGACTCTGGGAGCTTGTCACAGTCGAACGTGACGAAGAGTGTAGGGGTGGGTCTCGATGCCCCTCCCTGTTTTCTCATCACACGTTTGACCTTGACCGCCCCATGGTCGGTCAGCTCTAGGGTGATGTCCTCTATGGAGTAGTCAACGAGTTCCATCACGTAAATTACTCCTTTCACAAAGTTCATGGTAGAGTGCGGGCTGACACTCACCGGGGTTCTATAAAGTGTACGAAGAGCACTTAGCTTGGCCGCCTCGGCGGGATTCGCCGCATTCGCCAGAAGGCTCCCGTCCGAGAAACGGGTCACCTTCGACTCTCTACCAATTACACTAGCTAATGCTCTCCTCTGATGGATCATGTTGCCCTTGGCCAACCTGCCCCTATCAGTGGAGCGAATAACGAGGAAGCGTTTGAAGCCAGCGGGCTCGAAAACGCCAGATAGTCTCTGAATGATGGGCCCCAATGTAATCGAGGCTCTTCTCTGCGCTCCACCAGTTTTAGCTATAGTCAGGTGCTCCGCACCCGGGAAGGGGGAGCCGAGGGGCCGGGTGTGCCGATCTTTGCTTGGTCACTGACCGAAATGGCAGCAAACCCATCCGTCGCCGCATTCCCTGCGGATTGAGAGGAGCTCCGAGTCTTTATAGTTTTACTATTTTTTTTTTTAGGAGAGGAGGGCGGGGAATGAACCCGCTTCTCCCCTCCGCCGGCATGAGTCCCCAGGCCAGATGGACCGGCTTCAGCCAGGTCCTCTTCCGAGATGCAGTCGTAGGGGCACCGGTCGGAGGAAATCCATTTCCTCCATGTACTGCCTTTGAAACCCAGGCCGTTTGAGGAGGACCTTGCATAGGGGTGGGTTCTGGTTCGGTGCTTGGCGCCGAGCCCGCTTCCCTCCCATGGAAGGCCTTACCGTCTGAGGCTGGGTTGCCTTCATGACCATGTCTATCGCAGAGGTGGCCTCCACTTTCCCCCTCCCCCTGGACATTGCAGGTCTTGTTGGTGGCGTTGTCATAAGTCAGTTGCGGGGAGGCACAGGCCTTTACTCCGGCAAGGTTCAATATTCTTGCCAGCAGGTCTTTTGAGGGAAGCGACCGTAGGGGTCTGGCTTCCCTCTCCTCCCTAATAGGGTTTGCCCTACCGAGCCGCTTCAATTGGGAGCGGTCGGCTATGGCCTGCCTGCTGGCTTTCTTGGCAGTCCCCTTGGAAATAAAAGGGGGAACTGCGGCTTGAAACAGGGAGGTGCCCGAGAGCCCCTCCAGAGAATGGGGTGAGGGGGAGTCTCCTACACCTGTAGGGGAAGGAGAGGATTAAGCCTCCTCTCCGGTTAGAGGAATTTGGAGGGTCCCCTGCGCAAGCACAGTTGGGGGGCCTCCATTTTTTTTTGTGGAGCTGCCCGAGGGCGGCTCCGACGATGGAACAGGGAAAATTAAGGGGAGATTTTTATTTCATTAATGGGCATGGTGACCCTCTTTTTATTACGGAAAGCAATAGCTAATCATCCCTCGCAGTAGCCCACCCTGTAAGGGCTGCGTACAAGCCTGGCAGAGCCAGGTGCCCCCATATAGGACCACCCTTCTCGCCTGGTGTCCTTGAAGTCCGTCTTCATGGCGGCTCTACCTTGGATTCTGCGTAAAAACAAAGATAGATGATGAAGTGAGAAGGAAATGGGATTTGAGGAAGGTAGGGGTGGGGATCAAGCAGACTGGAGCTCAGGGGTTAGGGATCATTGTCCCTTCCTTCCTCAGCCCCGATTCAGGATGGTTGGCTGAGAAGAAGGTCAGCATCTACCCTGTGAAATTAGAGGCTGACCAGAGAAAGTTGTGGAAGAGGTTGTATGAAAAGCGAGGAACCCGGGGAGAAACACAAGTGTTTTGAAGGAAGGAGAAGAGGCTAACCTGGAGTCGGACGGGGTGCTGAGTCCGGTCAGCACGGCGGCCAGGATGACAAATCGCCGCGCCCCTTACGGGGGGTAGATGTTGAAATGGATATGGAGGTGGAAGTAGTAGTCGTTGAGTTTGAGTCTGACATTATTATTATCGCCATTGTTTACAAGCCAACAGCATAATCATAAATGAACAGGTTCGTTAACTCTCCCTCTATTATTAATATAAATACAAGGGTAATCAGTTGAGAATTTAACTTTAAAGCAAATATATGGGATACCGATGGAGAGATACTTAAATTTTACACTGAACTTTCTTTTACCAAAGGTTGAGGAATTCACGCGCGACCAAAACATTATATTAAATTCTTACCACGAACGAGTATTGAGTGGAAAACGTTCAAGTAAGTAAAAACCGCAGACAAATATCATAACTCAAATAACGGCAGAAATGAAAGCAGAAAACGACTCAAAAGTAAATTGAGCAGCTATATATTATATTGTATGTAAGCTGTTCAAGCGGAGCATTATTATGGCGAAAGAGAGTTATCAAAAGATCTTGTACCTTCCAAACACGCGCCTGAGTGTTTCTATTGTTACATAAACGGAAGCCAATATTAGGCTACATGGCCGATGAGGTAAGAGGACTCTACGTAAATCCAAACTCATAGTAAAGATCTTAAACGAGTATTTCGTAATAGTTTTCACTGTTGAGTACTTGTCATGGATATCCCCACTAAGAAAAAAATAAAAATAAAATAAAATCAATTTGGTGGACTGACAACTGTCCCCACGCGCGAGTAAACAAGACGATCGGAGGCATCTCGTTTTGAATGTGCTTACCAAACTCGCAGAAGGAGTCAAAGAATGAATTAGTAAACAATTGTGGATGATTTTTAACCGGTCATTTAGACACTAGTTAGTCCTAGAAGAGATCAAAGAGAGCCGTCGCCACGCCAATCCCTCAAAGCGGAGAGAAAACGGATTAATGTAACTAGCTATAGATTAAATTATTATTAACTAGTTATATATTAAATTATTGGATTCGGTAATAGTAGTTATAGACTATGCTTTAAGAGGGATGATAGGACAAAATTACTTTAGTTATAAAATCACGCAAACGTGGAATAGCCTATCGTGTCGAGTAGTGAAAAGTACGAGTATTTTGGAAATGCAGATATTACTTAGAAGTAGAAATGTTAACCTCAGTTAATACGTTTAAAAATCAACAAGTATTTTTAAAATGTCCTTATTACAAAGTAGGAAAAACAGATGTGAACGTGCACTGAAGAAGAAGAGGGTAGCAAGGAAAATGCTAATATAAATTATGTCGGAGATGAGTCACCCTTAAAAGCATATGTAAGAATAAGTTTTCCTGATTTGGGGATTTCCTTCCTGCCTATGCGTTACTTTCACTTTTAGCAGGCAAGGTTAGCGGGAAGGAAGATCTTTCCTATTCTTTCCGGCTTGTGCAGATAACTGCTATTTGAAGGAAATTTAAGATGGCCGACATGGCATGGAAATATATATATTTTATGCAATACGTGCAAACAATTTTCCTCTATGAATGATATAGTTGTTAGATCATAGATTTTAATCGCTTAAAAGGTACACTGTCAAAAAATGAAAATTGCAGATGAGTTAAAAGAATAAATAAATGAACAACTTCAAAGCCTGAAAGATATAGAAACATAACCGGCAACACAATCTATATTCCTACTCAAAATCATTGGTGAACCCGCCATATATGTACATAGTAGAGACCAAATCTAGGTCCGAGAGCCTTTCAGTATCTGGGCTTGTAGATATGGTTCGTCTGTTCCGAGAGCGGCTAAATAAGCCGAGTGTGCAGGCACATGTTGCCCATTCTACAGACTTTAAAAGATCCATTCCATGCAGTAATCCTTGAGCTGAAAGTTGACAAAAACAGGTAAGAGATTTCTTTCTTGTTTTCCAGAATGCAGTTGGCTTGACCTTATCAGAATATATACATACACACATACACACCTATATATATAAAAATCTCTCTCTCTCTCTCTCTCTCTCTCTCTCTCTCTCTCTCTCTCTCTCTCTCTATATATATATATATATATATATATATATATATATATATATATATATATAAATCTATCTATCTATATATATATATATATATATATATATATATATATATATATATATATATATATATATATATATATATATCTATATATCCATATATATATATATATATATATCTATATATCTATATATATATATATATATATATATATATATATATATATATATATATATATATATATATATATATATATATATATATTATATATATATATATATATATATATATATATATATATATATATATATAAATCTATCTCTAACTATCTAACTATCTATCTATCTAACTAACTATCTATCTATCTATCTAACTAACTATCTATCTAACTATATCTATCTATCTATCTATCTATCTATATCTATCTATCTATCTCTATCTATCTCTATTTATCTATCTATTTATCTATCTATCTATCTATCTATCTATCTATCTATCTATCTATCTATCTATCTATCTATCTATCTATCTATCTATATATATATATATATATATATATATATATATATATATATATATATATATATATATATATAGAGAGAGAGAGAGAGAGAGAGAGAGAGAGAGAGAGAGAGAGAGAAAAAAAAAGGAGCAAATGCAAGTTCTGAGGGTGATAACAACCACCACAGGGCTTTCGCCATATTTATTTTCTGCCTTTCAAAACAATTTTGAAGACAGAAATAAAGGTGCAGAAACCTCGCATTGCAGACTATATTACAATATAGTACAAGAAAGAGAAATTGAACGCGAATGAGCAATGGAACAAGAAACAGGAGTTTTTTAGAGTTAAGAGAAAGGGACATTAGAAGAAGACTAGAATCAAAGAGAGCAGAGGGCAGCACAATGAAGGCAATCCTTTACCGAGAAGGCAGAGATAACGCCAGGGAAAAAAAGTTTGAAATTCCCCGCCAGGAATTTCAAACTTTTTTCCCTAGCGTTATCTCTGTCTTCTCGGTAAAGGATTGCCTTCATTGTGCCGCCCTCTGCTCTCTTTGATTCTAGTCTTCTTCTAATGTCCCTTTCTCTTACCTCTAAAAAACTCCTGTTTCTTGTCTCATTGCTCATTCGCGTCCAATTTCTCTTTCTTATATACATATACATAAATATATATATATATATATATATATATAAATCTATCTATATCTATATCTATAACTACATATATACATATACATATACATACATACATATACGCATACATACATACATATACACATATATACATATATATACACACACACATATATATATACACCTATATACATATTATATATATATATATATATATATATATATATATATATATATATATATATATATATATATATATATATATATATATATATATATATAAGAAATCCACTCCTGCATCCTCCAGGGCGCTCCACGCCCCCACCGGGATCTCATCGGTCCAGCGCGCGCGCGCGCGCACTCTCTCTCTCTTTTCTATTGATTAGTCACAAAGTTTTGAAAGAAAGTGTTCAAAATGACGGGGAAAAAAGGTCCAGCTGCACTCAAATATACATGTGCGATATGCCAGAAGGATAAGTGGTGCGTGGACTTCCCGGAAGGATGTTTTTCGAAATGCCACCCGGGAAGTATATGCACCGACTGCATCCTTAAAGGAGAGGTCCGAGAGGCAGTGGCATACTGCAACGAACTCAAGGATCTCTTCACAACCTCTGAAGAAAAATCTAGGGCGCTGGAAAGTAAAATACAGACCATAGAAACGCAGCATGCGCTTCAGATTCGGCGTCTCGAGGAAAAAATCCTAGAGTTAGCCTCTAAACTACAGGCCCAGTCGGCTCAAGCTCGAGACGAAAGTCCCACTGACTTGGGTGGTTCCGCCGATGCGACTCCAACCCAAGGAGGTGAAACTACATTGGCAGTCCCACTTCTGCCATGCGGAGCCAATGAGAAGAAGAAAAAGAAAAAGAAGGAAAAGGACCTTAATGCTGCTCACCCCAGTGTAGAGGATTCGAGCGTTACTGGTGCGCAAGGAAAAGTGGAAAGAGAAGAAAAAAGAGAACGGAAGAAGAGAAAACACATGAAGACAAGAAAAATAAGATGAAGAAGAAAAAAAAGAAAAATGTAGAGATACAAGAGGAAAGCGGCAAGTCGCTTCAGAAGGAAAGAATAAGTCGCCTGCTGACAAATGTGCAAGAGTCACCCTTATTGGTGATTCTCAAGCACGGGGCCTGCAGTCCCTGCTAGCCGCCCACCTTCGCACTAGTGTGAAGGTAAGCTGCCTGCCAGGATGTGGTAACCACCACATCAGAGTAGAGGCTGAGAAATCACAGATTTCTGAGAGCTCAGTCGTTGCTCTGATGGTCAGTGGAAATGACCTCTACCTGAGAGGAGGTAGGGTAGGCCCTACGGATGAATCCTCCACACGGTCTTGGGTGCCGTGGACGACTGTGGGCTGAAAACCCGCAAGCGTGTTGTAGTCGGGATGCTCCCGAGGAGAGGTCCAACACGGACCGCTCACTCAATGAATATCTCCTTAAACCGGCGCCTGGCAGATTTGTGTACGGCAGAGGGGGTCTTTTTTGTGGACCCGTACCGCACCTTTTATGGTAGAAATGATCTCTACCAAAGAGATGGGGTACATCTTTTCTTT
This sequence comes from Ceratothoa steindachneri, assembly GCA_963969495.1. Taxonomy (NCBI): domain Eukaryota; kingdom Metazoa; phylum Arthropoda; class Malacostraca; order Isopoda; family Cymothoidae; genus Ceratothoa; species Ceratothoa steindachneri. The sequence continues at coordinate 125,420,282 of OZ018332.1, read as the reverse complement.
AAAGGAAAGGCCTTTCTGTCGAACATGATCCAGGATGTCGTAGAGAGGACCGAAAGGAGTATCCGGCCCAGAGTGAGGGCTGACGTACGCCAGTGCGCCAATGTCACTCCAGGAACGACCTTCTCAGAGGTCGCAAAAAGGGGTGCCTCGCCAACAAACAAGCCGGGAAACGGAAGAGCGTAGGGAGTCCTACAATCGGGGACTCCCTGAAAGTTCTTCTGTTCAATGCGAGGTCAATCAGGAACAAGTTTTCTGAACTCCGTGTCCTCGTAGCGACGGAAGAACCCGAAATGGTAGCCATAACAGAATCGTGGATAAAAACGTCAAACCGAGACTTTGAAGGCGAATTCACGGTTCCTGGCTACCAACTCTTCCACAAAGATAGGCCAGACAGAGAGGGTGGCGGTGTAATGTTGTATGTCAAGGATACAATAAAATCTACGAACTCCAACATTATATCCGATCACGAGCTCCTAGGCGTTGATCTAGAGATAGGTCCTGTCAGATACAGGACCCTGGTACTTTACAGACCCCCTTCCCAAACCGTTGAGAAGGACAGGGAACTGTACCAGCTGCTGGGTGAGCTTGTTCAAGGCAGAGTGTGCATCGTTATGAGCAACTTCAACAGACAAGTTGACTGGGAAACCAGAACAGCCTGTGGCGAGAGCGCGCTACTCCTGGAGTTCGCCAACAACGAGTTTCTCACTCAATGGGTCAGAGAACCGACGAGAGGAGACAATATCCTCGACTTGGTTTTCACCTCTGAGAATGATATCGTTGAGGATGTCTCTGTAGGCAAAGAGCTCGGTGGCAGTGATCGCCAGCTAGTTAGATTTACCGTCAAGATCCCGAAGGTAAGGTCTGTTGCCAGTCAATCAAGGAAACTTGACTTGAGAAGAGCAGACTTTGCAAGCCTTTGTGCTGGGCTGACTGATGTAAGGCTAGCGGTATGCGAAGAGGTTGAGGATTCGTGTAACAATTTCAAAATTAAGCTGATGAGTCTTCAATCAAGTTGCATCCCTCTGAAATGCCTCCGTCGGTTTTCTGTTCAACCAAAGTGGTTTAATCGAAAAATCGGCCAACTGCTTGGGAGAAGAGAAATGCGTACCGGCGATCGAAGATCTCAGGTGCCTGTGACGAGTACCGGAAGCTAGCCAGAGGAGTGAAGTCCAGCATAAGGGCGGCTAAACGTACTGAGGAACTCTGAGTTGCGAGGCTAGACTCTGCAAGGAGAATCCCAAAGAGTTCTTCGGCTATGTAAATAGCCGTAAACCAACCCCTCGTAGGATTGGGCGCTTAGTGGACGAGGAGGGTGCATTAACTCACTCAGATGCAGAAAATGCTAACCTCCTCAATGACTACTTCTCTTCAGTGTTTACTGAAGAGTGTGGTCCCATCCCCCAGCCCACGGATTCCTACTCGGGAGAAATGCTGGAGGCAATGGACTTCACCGAAGGAGAAATAAAGTAAAAGATCGCTGACCTAAAGACGAATAAGTCCCCTAGACCGGATGGGTTTCTATCCAAGGTGTTGAAGGAGGTGTGGGATGAAGTATCACGACATCTTTGCGCTATCTTTAACATGTCAATCCGGACCGGGTGCGTTCCTAGAGACTGGCGTGAGGCAGAGGTGACTCTGATCTTTAAGAAAGGAGACCCCAGCCATCCGTAAAACTACCCACCCCTCAGTTTAACTTTGATAGTCGGTAAACTCATGGAAAGCATGATAGTAGACAAGATAACGTCGCATTTAGAGTCGAACCTGCTACTTAAGAGTTCCCAGCACAGCTTTCGAAGGCAACGGTCATGCCTGACGAACCTTGTGGAATTCTTCCACTTCGTCTTCAGTGAGCATGATCGGGATAAAGCGGTGGATGTTGTGTACCTGGACTTTCAAAAGGCCTTTGACAAGGTACCACACCGCCACCTTCTCCGAAAAGTGCGTGCGCAGGGCATAGATGGCAAGGTAGTAGGTTGGATAGAGAGCTGGCTAAGTGAGAGACGGCAACGAGTAGTGGTGATTTGGACAGGCCTCTGAATGGGCGCCCGTATCTAGCGGTGTTCCTCAAGGTTCTGTCCTGAGACCACTACTGTTTATTATCTATGTCAACTACATAGACGGTGACATGGTTGCCAAAATCTCTAAATTTGCCGGCGACACCCAGCTTGGTATCAATGTGGCAAAGGAGGGAAACACTCCCCGCCTGCAGGAAGATCTTGGGAAGATTGGGGAGTGGTCAGACACGTGGCAAATGCCTTTTGACGTGGGGAAATGCAAAGTAATGCATATCGGCCACCGAAACCCCCAATCTAAGTATATCCTTAAGGGCACTGCTCTTGAATCGAGTGACGCTGAGAAGGATTTGGGTGTAACTATCACTAGCGACCTCAAGTTCTCGAAACAGTGCATTGAGGCAGAAAAGAAAGCCCAAAGGATGTTAGGCTACATAGAGCGCCAGTTTGGATACCGTAACAAGGAGAAAGTACTTTGTCTGTACAACTCACTCATTCGGCCGCACCTGGAGTATGCCGTACAATTTTGGAGTCCCTCGTTTCGAAAGGACATCGCAAGGTTGGAACGCGTACAAGCCAGGGCAACCAAGCTGATTTCCTCTATCCGACATAAAAGTTATAAGAATAGACTAAGGGAATTAGATCTGTTCTCGCTGGAAACCCGTAGACTGCGTTGTCAGCTCATCGAAGTTTTCAAAATAATTCGATGGTTCGACAATGTTGACTACCGGGATATTTTCACACTGAGTGAGAACAGAACGCGCAATCACGGCTTCAAACTTGAACTGAAGCGTTACAACCGCAATCTGTGTGGAAATTTTTTCACTTACAGTATCTGCAGTAAGTGGAACGCACGTCCAGTGGAAGTTGTCAACAGTGAATTTGTTGGCCAGTTCAAGTCAAGACTAGACAGGGTCTTGAAAAATAGCCGTGAAAGGACTTAAAGCATTTGAGCAGAGATTTGCCCGCTGGACTGATAGTCCAAAGGTACCCTCATTGAATGGACCCCAAGGTCTTATAGGGTACCTTCTTTCCTTGTTGTTACTCCTTCGTGTTACTCACTCTCTCTCTCTCTCTTTCGAAAGTAGAGGGAGAGGTGACGCCCCCTTGCCGCGGGAAGAGAGCTTGTGTGTACCTTTGACTTTTCAAGCTATGTCGGCGGGGGTACCTCTTTTGGGTACCCCTGGTCGTCTTCCCTTGTCGATTTGGTCGGAAACAAGGTTTCAGACTAAGTGCGTCATTCTTTTTTCTACTCTATCCTTCTCCTTTTTCACTTTTATCTTATCTCTACAACTTATTATATAACAAGAAAAACAAAACAAAAAAAAACAAACAAAACCCTACTACTATCAAGTCATTCTCACCCTTTTTCAATCTTTCTAAATATAAGGACCTGGCAGCTACCTCATGCGTCAGAAGAGAGGCTTTGGAACCTCTATAAACAACGCCAATCGACGCTTACTGGTTGCGAGAGACTAGGACTAGAGTTGTCCTAGGCGTTGGGGCACGATGAATGGGATGAGGGTAGTGCCCCGTTAACCCCTTCCCTGGGGTGTAATTATCGACCATTCCCAGTGACCGTTGACGGGTGCCTCTGGTAGCATCGGTCCGTGTTGACGGCCCTTTGTTCCCAGGTTGGTTGTCAGGCCAATAAAATGCCTTGGGTAGAGTCTCTTGGTGTGGCGGGATATCCATTAAACGCTGCTCCGAGATCTTGGCCGTCGTGAAGGGAACTAGTAGGAGTTTAGTATGGGGCGTGCTCCGTTGTTCACCTGGTGAGAAATCGATGGTCCCTTCGGGGACCGTCAGTGCTGCTTGGTTGGGAGCCACGGCACACCGAGGTTTGACGACTCGGTCGGACGAACAGCAGCACATGGAGCGTGCCTTCGGAAAGATCCGAAAAGTCTCCAAAGGATAAGCGGAAGCGACTCACGCGGGGTGAATTCAACACCCCCTTTCTTTTTTATTGAGTGGTCACAAAGTATTCAGAGATATAAAGTGTTCAGCATGACTGGAAAGAAAGGACCTGGTGCGTTAAAATATACCTGCTCGACATGCCAAAAGGACAAGTGGTGCGTAGATTTTCAGGAGGGGTTTCTCAAAATGCCACCCTGGAAGTATCTGCATGGACTGAGTTCTAATGGCAGAACTTTAGGAGCTTAAGGAACTTTTCAAATCTTTTGAGGAAAAATCACGACGGCTGGAAGAAAAAGTGAAAATCTTTGAATCTAAGCATGCGACTCAAATCCGTCGACTCGAAGCCAGCATTGCAGAGATGACACCCACCAAGGTAGAGCAAGAGCAACAAGAAACTCCAAATGACGCGGATGGCTCCTCTGTTGAGCCCTCAAGCACCGCGTCGATAGAGACAGGCCATCTATCCGACGTCCCAGATCCAGCTGCTGCTGGGGCTTCCTCAGGGCGTCAAAAAGAAAAGGAAGAGTGAGAAAGGAAAACAGTAGATAAAACAGAAGAGAAAGTAGAAACGGAAGAAAAAACGAAGAAAAAGAAGAAAAAACTAAAAAGTGGGGATGAAAGACGAATCGAAAGAGCCCATACTGAAAGGGAAGCCTCTTTCCTCTGAACCCAAATGCACGAGGGTCATCGTGATCGGTGACTCCCAAGCAGGGGAACTACAACCCTTGCTAGCGGCCCGCCTTCGCACCAGTGTAGTGGTAAGCTGCCTTCCAGGAAGGGGGAACGGAGAAATAAGGGTGGAGGCTGAGAAATCTCAGATCTCTGAGAACTCAGTAGTTGCCCTCATGGCAAGTGGCAACGATCTCTACGTACGAGGAGGCAATGTAGGCGCCAGCGGGAAGATCCTGACCACGGTTATGGGAGGAGTCGATAACTGTGGGCTAAAAACCCGCAGACGTGTCGTGGTCGGGATACTCCCAAGACGAGGTCCATCCTGCAATGCTCATGCGAGGAACGTCTCCATAAACCAACGCCTGGGAGATCTTTGTACGGCGGAAGGAGTCTTTTTTGTATACCCCTACCGCACCTTTTACGGGAGAAACAACCTGTACAAAAGGGACGGAGTGCATCTTTCCTTTAAAGGGAAAGCTGCACTCGCAAACATGATCCAGGATGTTGTGGAGCGGACCCAAAGAAGTGTCAAACCCCGAGTAAAGGAGGACGTACGCCAGTACACCCGTGTTACTCCAGGAACGACCTTTTCTGAAGTCACAAAGAGGGGAGTGACCCCGCCACAGAGAAAGAAAGCGGGAAACGGAAGAGCGTAGGGAGTCCAACAGTCGGGGACTCCTTCAAAGTTCTTCTGTTTAATGCGAGGTCTATCAGAAACAAGTTTCTAGAACTTCGTGGCCTCGTAGCAACAGAAGAACCGGAGATGGTGGCCATAACGGAGTCGTGGATAAAAACCTCAAGCCGAGATTTTGAAGGTGAATTCACGATTCCCGGTTACCAGCTCTTCTTGAAAGATAGGCCAGACAGAGAGGGTGGCGGTGTGATGTTGTATGTCAAGGATACTCTCAACTCGACAGATTGCAACATCGTATCCGACCATGAACTACTAGGTGTCAACCTAGAGATAGGTCCTGCCAAATACAGGACCCTGGTGCTTTATAGACCGTTCTGCCCAACTCGTTGAAAAGGACAGAGATCTGTACCAGCTACTAGGAGAACTTGTCGAAGACAGAGTGTGTATCGTCATGGGTGATTTCAACACACAAGTTGACTAGGAAACCAGAAAACCCTGTGGCGAGAACGCACTACTCCTGGAGTTCACGAACAACAAGTTCCTCACTCAATGGGTGAGAGAGCCAACGAGAGGAGACAATATCCTCGACTTGGTTTTCACCTCTGAGGATGACATCGTTGAGGACCTCTCTGTTGGCGAAGAGCTCGGTGGCAGTGACCACCGACTAATTAGATTTGTAGTCAAAGTCCCCAAGGCAGAGCCTGCAACTAGTAAATCAAGGAAACTCGATTTGAGAAGAGCAGACTTTGCAGGTCTACGCGCTGGACTGACTGACGCGAGGCTAGAAGAGTGCGAGGCTGTTGAAGACTCTTGGAACAGTTTCAAAACCACATTCATGAGTCTTCAATCGCGTTTTATCCCTCTGAAATGCCCCCGTCGGTCTTCTGTTCAACCTAAGTGGTTTAATCGAGAAATCGGGCAACTGCTTAGGGAGAAGAGAACTGTGTACCGGCGATCGAAGATCTCGGGTTACTTTGACGAATACCGGAGGCTAGCCAGGAGAGTGAAGTCCAGCATAAGGGCGGCTAAGCGGTGTGAGGAACTCCGAGTGGCGAGACTCTGTAAAGAGAATCCCAAGGAGTTTTTTGGATATGTGAACAGCCATAAACCAATCCGTCGAACGATTGGCCCTTTGATGAATGATGAGGGGACATTAAAGCATTCAGATGCAGAAAATGCTAACCTCTTCAACGACTACTTCTCTTCAGTGTTTACTGAAGAGTGTGGTCCCATTCCCCAGCCGACGGATTCCTACTCGGGGGAAAAGCTGGAGGCAATAGACTTCACCGAAGGAGAAATAAAGAAAAAGATCGCTGACCTAAAGATGAATAAGTCCCCTGGACCGGACGGGTTTCTACCTAAAGTGTTGAAGGAAGTGTGCGATGAAGTATCACGACATCTGTGCGCTATCTTTAACATGTCAATCCGGACCGGATGCGTTCCTAGAGACTGGCGTGAGGCGGAGGTGACTCCTATCTTCAAGAAAGGAAACCGTAACCAACCGTCAAACTACCACCCTATCAGTCTGACTTCGATAGTCGGTAAACTCATGGAAAGCATCATGGTGGACAAAGTGACGTCGTATTTAGAGTCAAACCTGCTACTGAGGAGTTCCCAGCACGGCTTCCGAAGGCAACGGTCATGCCTGACGAACCTTGTGGAATTCTTTCACTTCGTTTTTAGTGAGCACGATCGGGACAAGGCGGTGGATGTGGTCTACCTAGACTTTTAGTAAGGAAAGAATAAGGTACCACACCGCCGCCTACTCCGGAAAGTGCGAGCGCTTGGCATATACGGAAAGGTAGCCGGCTGGATCGAGAACTAGCTAAGTGGCAGACGGCAACGGGTGGTGGTAAATGGACAGTCTTCTGAGTGGGTGCCCGTTACTAGCGGAGTGCCTCAAGGTTCTGTCATGGGACCACTACTATTCATCATCTACGTCAACGACATGGATGGTGACATCGTTGCCAAGATCTCCAAATTTGCCAATGATACCAAGCTTGGTATGAACGTTGCAAAGGATGGAAATACTGCCCGCCTGCAGGAAGATCTTGGGAAGATTGGGGAGTGGTCGGACACGTGGCAAATGCCTTTTAACGTGGGGAAATGCAAAGTGATGCATATCGGCCACAGAAACCCCCAATCACAGTATATCATTAAGGCTACTGCTATTAAATCCACCGACACTGAGAAGGACTTGGGTGTAACAATCACTAGTGACCTCAAGTTCTCGAAACAGTGCATTGAGGCGGAAAAAAAGGCCCAAAGGATGCTAGGCTATATTAAGCGCCAGTTTGGTTATCGGAACCAGGAGATTGTACTGTGCCTGTACATCTCACTTGTCCGACCGCACCTGGAGTATGCCGTACAATTTTGGAGTCCTTCATTGCGAAAGGACATCGCGAGATTGGAACGCGTACAAGCCAGGGCAACCAAGCTGATTCCCTCTATCCGACATAAAAGTTATGAGGATAGACTAAGGGAATTAGATCTGTTCTTGCTGGGAACCCGTAGATTGCGTGGTTAGCTCATCGAAGTATTCAAAATACTTCGAGGGTTCGACAATGTTGACTACCGGGATATTTTCACACTGAGTGAGAACAGAACGCGCAATCACGGCTTCAAACTTGAACTGAAGCGTTACAACCGCAATAGGTGTAGAAATTTTTTCACCTACAGTATCTGCGGTATGTGGAACTCACTTCCAATGGAAGTTGTCAACAGTGAATCTGTTGACCAGTTCAAGTCAAGACTAGACCAGGTCTTGAAAAGTGGCCGTTTAGGGACGCAAAACAATTGAGCAGCCTTGTGCCCGCTCGATTGCTAGTCCAAAGGTACCCTCTTTTGAATGGACTGTAAGGTCTCCTAGGATACCTTCTTTCCTTGTTGTTACTCCTTGTTGTTACTCTCTTTATCTCTCTCTTTCTCTCATAATTTTATTTTGTTTGTTTTTCCAACTTTCCTTTTCCTTTAGTAACTATCTAAAATAGGCCTCCAATAAGGATTGCGTGCCCAGGGTGTACTAAGAAATATTATCCAGAGTGGTTCTCCAGACATCCACGCCATGATGCCACTTGTTATATGTGTATAAACAGCAAAAAGTTTGCTTTCCTCGAAAACCTCATTGAAGAGAATAGGAAAGAGACAGGCTCTTAAAGTAGAAAACTGCCATCTAAAGGAAGAAGTGATCCACCTTGAAGAAGTAAGTAAAGTCAGCAATAAAGTAACAAATGAGGCTCATACCAACCAGGGTTTTCACGAAGTTAAAAATAATTCAAAAAAGGTAAGGAGAGTGGAAAACCCAACAATCACTCTGATGAACAGGTTCGCTGCTATAGGTGAGGCAAGCCCCTTAAGGAAAAAGCCACATAACGGAGAAAAGCAGGTTATGAAATCCAGCAGCAATGAAGGTAACACCTATGTCTTGTCTGACTCACTTTTAAGGGGTCAGAGTGTAGCATTTGCCATGGAAAGGAAGAATAGAATGGTCAAGGTAATACCATTTTTTTTTTTAAGAGCTCATCTGGCGACTGCCTACTTGGGCATTAGTCACCGTATTAAAACTGGCCTAGTTCTAGGCTACTTTAAAGTAAAATAAAAGAGACGAAAAACACCCCCAAAATGGGAAAAGGAAGCAAGCTTCTGCGTCTGGGGGGGGAGGGGGTTTCCCGGCGCAGGAGCGTGCAACCTAAAGGGAAAAAAAAACAAAAGAAAAACAAAACAAAACAAAAAAACAAACCCTGCTTAAATAATAGGAAGAAGGCCGGCCTCCCCACAAGAGTCAACAGGTCCATCAGTCAATGTGCACGCACTAATCCCGAGTACAAGGGACAGGCGGTAGCGACCCTGTCCATCCTGGTACCGGGAAAGGTAACGTGCGCGAAGATCACCCAGACTGGGACATTCGACTAGAATGTGCCGAACAGACTGGGGGACGACGCAGTCGTCGCAATAGGGTGCATGCGAGCGCTCCATCAAATAGCGATGCGTCACACGAGTGTGTCCGATTCGGAGACGACAGAAAGCAACATGAAGCCGTCGCGGCATTGGGGGATAGGTCCATGGGAACAGTCGCGGCGCAACGGCACGCAAATTTAAGTTCCCTTCGACCGTCTCCTATCTTCTCTGCCAAGCAGTCCGAAGAGCTGCCCGGATTCCTGCCATGTAGTCAGTGTGAGGAAGAGCGAAACGCTGGTCCGTTTGCAGAGTCCTCGCGGACTCTTTGGCGCCCTAATCGGCGCGCTCATTCCCCGCAAATCCTACACGTCCAGGAACCCAGCAGAAGATAATCTCGACATCTGCACGGCTCGCCAAAACCGTGGCTTCACGGATATCGCGAACCAGGGGAGGCGGAGATTCCAATGCCCCGAGAGCACTCAGGGCGCTTTGTGAGTCGCTATAGATCACAATCCGGTCTCCGAACCGGGCACGTCGCGTAATCTCCCGTACCGAGTGGTGTATTGCCACTGGCTCGGCCGTGAAGACAGACGCAGCACCTGGTAGAGTCCCGCTGACTTCAAACAAAGGCGATACGGCGTGGAAGCAGACCCCCTCTTGGGACTTAGAGTCATCCGTATACACTGGCATGGTTCCAGCGTGACACGATGTGTGCTCCAAAAAGGTCGAACGCAATACTCCCGGCGCAGTTCAAGCTTTGGGAGCAGAGGCGTGGCGACAAATATCCAAATGTGGTACACTTCAGGGTGGCGTCCTGGACAGAAGCAGGGGCGCCACCGGCCCGAGAGCTATATCTATCTTTCGAAGGAGTTTCCTGGCCCTTAAACCCAAAGGGCTTAGGGTATGACTGGCGTCACTCGGTGGCATAGGCACCATCGAGATCAGCTGCGGATGCAGTGAGAGCTGTTGGCGACTGAGGGAGGCACCGGGCTCGCGCGTACAGGCGAGTGATGCACTGCACGCGGCGGAGGCGAGTGGCATCTCCCCTGCATCGACCAGCAGGCTCTCAATGGGGGAAGTGCGGAAGGCACCGGTCGCAAGGCGTAGGCCGGTGTGGTGGATCGAATCTACCTTCCGCAATAAACGCTCGGCTGCGGATGCATAAAACTCGCATCCGTAGTCGAGTTTCGAACAAACAAAGGATCGATAAAAAAGTAGGGCAGTAGCCCTATCAGTGCCCCAAGCACTGAACGTCACGGAACGGAGAATGTCCATGGCGCGGGTACAAGAGACCCTAAGGCTGCGAATATGAGCCTCCCAGGTGAGGCGTCGGTCGAATACAAGACCAAGGAAACGGTGTGATTCAACCACATCCAGGCGCACCCCATTAGGAAACAAATCTGGGTCGGGGTGAAGCCATGGATGGTGGCAGAAGTGCACCAAATTAATCTTGGCCAAAGAAAACCGAAACCTATGCGCTTCGGCATAGCGAGAGACGCGGTTCAATGCCTTTTGGAGTCGACGCTCCAGAGTTGGCATCTGGGCGGCGCCAAAAGAGATTGAAAGGTCGTCCACGTAGAGCGTAGCGAGAACATCTTCCGGCAGCACTGAGGTGATGCCGTTGATGCTCAGGGCAAAGAGTGTGACAATGAGGACACTTTCCTGCGGGACACCCTCTTCCTCCTCCTTTGGGCCGGAGAGGGCTCCCCCCCACCCGTACGCGGAATAGACGATCTCGCAAAAATTCAGATATAAACATTGGGAGGCGTCCCCTCGCCCTTAATCGTGTGGAGAGTCTCCATGATACCGTATCGCCATGCGGTATCATAGGCCTTCTCCAGATCGAAAAAGACCGTGACGTAGTGCTGTCTACGAAGGAAAGCCTCGCAGACGGCATTTCCAGTCGGAACAGAGCATCCGCCGTGGAGTGGAACTTGCAGAAGCCGCACTGTGCAGAAGAAAGATGGCCTCCGCTGTTCAGGAAAAAGGCTAATCTAACATTTACCAATTTCTACATCAACTTACACATGCAAGATGTCAGAGAGATTGGGCGGAAACCAGTCGGAGTAGAGTGATCTCTCCCCGGTTTGCGAAAGGCGAGCACAGTAGCGATTCGCCAGGAGTCTGGGAGAAGACCCTCCACCCAGATTCTGTTAAACAAATCTAACAGAAAGGCTATGCCTCGCTCACCCAGGTATCGAAGCATGGCGTACAGTACATCGTCCGGACCATAGGTGGTGTCCGCGCAAGAAGCGAGAGCGGAGCGCAACACACTCACGGTAAACCTGTCGTTGAAGGGTTCTCCGCCTCTGGAGGTAAATTCCAGCCGGCGGCATTCCGCGACATCACGACGTGCATTGAATGCTGGCGGAGCAGCATCTTGGCTAGAGAATGCGGAAAAAGCGATCGCTAAGGATTCCGCTCGGACGCGGGGTCCGAGATTGCGGTCCCATTCTCCTGGAGAACGGGAGCGGGTTCCTGTGAGAACTGGCGCCGAATCCTTTTGATTCGCTTCCACACCTCAGCTCAAGGGGTCTTCCCGTTAAAAGAAGACACGTATGCCCGCCAAGAAGAGCGGTGCTGGCGTGCATCGAAATATACCAGAACCTAGCCCTAGCCCGACGAAATTCACCGACAGCGAAATCGTTCGAGCGGTGCTTATAGCGCATGTAGGCATAACGCTTCTGTTTCAGGGCCGTCTTACACTCAGCCGACCACCATGGGAGTGGTTGGCTTGCAAAACGGCCAGACGTCCTAGAAATATTAGTCAGGCCCACGGCGATGAGGTTGCTGGAGAAGAACTCAACGGCCTCATCTACCGACCTAAACTCCCAGACTGAGATAGAGAATTCAGTCATTTTCTGAAATGCAGGCCACCGCGCCCGTGCCAAGCACCACTGAGGTGTGCTCACAGGCGGCAGTTGCCCTGAAAATGATACTTGAATGGAAAAGTGATCACTACCATGGAGGTCATCGACCATCCCCCAATCAAAATCAGGCTGTGCATCCGAAGAGCACAAAGATAGATCAAGGCAAAAAAATGAAGCGGTTCTCGGACAGTGATGCGTAAACTTATTCACGTTTAGGACACCTATCTCAAGCTCTTCGATAAGATCGTCAAGGACCTGTCCCATGGGATTTATGGAGTAATCTCCCCAGAGAGGATGCCTGCCGTTCAGATCTCAAGGCAAGAGAAAGGGCCTCGGCAACCGTGCGACGACGTGGCGGAAGTCCCCCGCGTCGAAGTCAGCTGACGGTGGAATGTACGCAGAAATCAGAGTATACCTCCTTTTCAGGTTCAGCTGCACAGCCACTGCCTAAAAGGAGGTATCTAAAGAGAAAGGAAGAACCGAGACATCATGCCGGGTGTGAACCGCGCATCCCCCAGCCCGGCCATTCCGCCGTGGTGGGGTCGCAAGACCCTTATACCCCGGGAGGGCAGGCAGGGGGCACGCGCCTAGCATGGTCTCCTGCAATACGATAGCTAACGGGGAACGGGACGAGACGAGCCTCCGCAGCCCCTCCCAGTTGTCCCAGAGTCCACGGCAATTCCATTGAAGGAATATGCCCTCCAGGCCTAGCTTTGAGGAGACGCGGCGGCTCTCCTCAAACTGAAGACCCTCACGGGAATAGCCGTACGCTTCCCGGGGGTAGAACCCCGGGCGCTGTTGGCCGGACAAAGTGCTGAAGGCGCTCTCGCCTTCGAGGACTTATTGGGGGAGGTTGGGCTCGCCATGCGAGTCTTTTCCTCCTTCCGCCTCGAAACCTTAGGCGGGCGTTGTGGCTTCGGAGGGGGGGGGGGGGGGTTGGGCCCTCTTTTCGAGGAACCACCGTCCCCGAGCCACTCGCTCCACCTCGGGGCGTGGGCGAAGGAGCCTAAGTTCGTTTGTTGCTGTCCTCCTTTCGGGGAACAGCATTAGGAACCCCGGAAGATGGCCTGGCGACCATCTTCATGGGTGTTGCCTCCTGTGAGTCTAACGACTCGGTGGAGGCGCGTGGCCGTTTCGCCTTACGAGAAACGGTCACGCTTGGGAAAGAAGGGGGATTCTGGTCTTAGACGGGGCTGGGTATGAACTTTGTTGCCGCCAGCTTCACCAGGGAAGCGCCCGAGTTGGGTAGAGCCCGCAGAAGGGCTCCGAATGGGCGCGGAAACAACCGTGCTCGTTGGCCTTGATGGGCCAGGAGCAGAGGGTGCCTTTCTAACTATTCAGGCATATGACGCGTCAAGCAGAGCCGGGCGCGCCAGGACCAAGTCCTTACTTAGCCTCGTGGAATGAGAGTCGATCCTGGGCCTGAACGGCCAGGATTTCTTTCTTAAGAAGATATGCACCACATTGCTTCGAAGAAGCAGGGTGCGGCTCTCCGCAATTGACACACTTGGCTACACACGATTTGAACTTATGGTGTGCGACCTTGGAGCAATTTACACAGACTTCGGGTGACCCCGACTTTGCACGTCTACATTAGTGATTCGTATGACCGAAGCGGCGACAGTAATAGCACCGCCGTGGCAGTGGCACGAATGCCTTCACGCGGTAGCGGTACCAACCGGCACGCACCGACTCAGGGAGCTTGTCACAGTCGAACGTGACGAAGAGTGTAGGGGTGGGTCTCGAGGCCCCTCCCTGTTTTCTCATCACACGTTCGACCTTGACCGCCCCATGGTCGGCCAGCTCTAGGGTGATGTCCTCAATGGAGTAGTCAACGAGTTTCCTCGCCCAAACCACTTCTTTCACAAAGTTCATGGTAGAGTGCGGCGTCACACTCACCGGGGTGCCATGAAGTGTCCGAAGAGCACTTATCTTGGCTGCCTCGGCGGGATTCGCCGCATTTGCCAGAAGGCTCCCGTCCGAGAAACGGGTCACCTTCGGCTCTCTACCAATTGTACTAGCTAATACTCTCTTCTGATGGATCATGTTGCCCTTGGACAACATGGTGCCATCAGTGGAGCGAATAACGAGGAAGCGTTTGAAGCCAGCGGGCTCGAAAACGCCAGGTAACCTCTGAATCAGGGGCCCCGATGTCCTCGAGGCTCCGCCCTGTGCACTCTTGGTATTAGTCTTAGTCAGGGGCTCCGCAACCGGGGGGGCAGAGGGGCTGGATGTGCCGATCTAGGCTTGGTCGCTTGCCAGAGTGGCAGCAGACCCATTCGTCCCCGCAGCCCCCGCGGATGGAGAGGAGCCCCGAGTCTTCTTTGTCTTCCTGGTCTTTGTCTTTTTCTTTTTTTGGAGAGTTAGGCGGGGAATGAATTCGCTTCTCACCCCCGCCGGTAGAAGCCCCTAGGCCAGATGTACTGACCTCAGCCAGGTCCTTCTCCAAAATGGAGAAGGTTCTGGTGGTCGCAGAGGCATCATCCGGAGGAGATCCCTTCCCTCCTTGTACTAACTGAGAATCCCAGCCGTTTGAGGAGGACCTTGCATAGGGGCGGATTCGGGTTCGGTGCTTGGCGCCAAGCCCGGATTCTCCCCCATGGAAGGCCCTACCGTCTGAGGCTGGTTTTTCTCAAGGACCATGTATATCACAGGAGGGGCCTCCAGTTGGCCATCCGCTCCCAGGACATCGCAGGTCCGCTTGGCAGCGTCATGAGTCTTTTGTGAGGAGGCAAAGGCCTTGACCCCGGCAAGGTTTAATATTCTTGCCAGCAGGTCTTTCGGTGGAAGCGACCGAAGGGGCCTGGCTTCCCTCTCCCCCCCTAAGGGGGTTTGCCCTACCGAGCCGTTTACACGAGGGGCGGTCGGCAATGGGTTGCCTGCTGGCTTTCTTGGCAGTCCCCTTAGAAAGAAAAGGAGGGACTGCCGCTTGAATTAGAAGGGGGTGAGGGGAAGTCCCCTACACCCGCAAGCGTAGGAGATGAGTAAGCCTCCTCTCCGGTTAAAGAAGTATGGAGGGTCCCCTGCGCATGCACAATGGGGGGGGGAACCATTTTTTCGGTGGAGCTGCCCAAGGGCGGCTCCGTTGATATTGTTGGGGAAGTTGGGGGTTGAGTTTTTTTTTATTTTCATCATTGCGCATGGTGACCCTATTTGTGCTACGGGACGCAATAGCTCATCACCTCTTGCAGTTGCCCGCACTACAAAAGGTGCTTACAGGCCTGGCAGAGCCAGGCGCCGCCATTTGGGACCACTTCTCCCGCCTTGTGGCCTGGCAGTCCATCGGCATGGCGGCTCCACCTTAGACACGGCGTAAAAAAGATAGATTTTGAAGACGAGAGGAAAAGTGATGTGAGGAAGGTATGGGTGAGGATGAAGCAGGTGGTTAAAAACCAACCACCCTAGACCAGAGCTCAGGGGCTAGGGAACATTGTCCCCTCCCCCCTCAGCCCCAATCCAGGACGGTTGGCCGAGAAGAAGGTCAGCATCTACCCTGTGAAATTAGAGACTGACCAGAGAAAGTTGTAGGAGAGTTTGTATGAAAAGAGAGGAAACAAGTGTTTTGAAGGAAGGAAGAGAGGCGAAGCTGGGGCTGGACGGGGTGCCAGGTATTCAACTACCAATAACTATTTAAAAGTACCAGACTACAGTAAAGCTTACTTAGAGGGCCTCAGAGAAGCCCTTGGAAATATTCACGAAGAGCTGATAGAAATAGAAGATGTAAATCAACTTTGGAATAAATTTAAAGAACTATTTTTTATAGCCCAAGAAAACCATGTTCCTCTTAAGACAAGGAATGGTAACGCGAATAGAGGCAAGCCGCCGTGGTTTAATAATGACATCACATAAGCAATTAGAGATAGAAACCGTCTCCACACATTATTAAAACATAATAGAAGCTATCAAGTTAACCAACAATATAACACTAGCGGAAGAAAGGTTAAAACACTCATAATATCAACGAAACGTCAATACGAAATCGAGATAGCGAAAGCAAGCACCACTAATCCCCCAAACTTCTATACTTATATCAATAGAAATAGGCAAATGAGAAGCGGGATTGGCCCTTTGAAAAAACAGTTGGGTGAAATTATTTCAGATGATATGGGTATGGCTAATATCCTAAACGAGTTTTTTAGTTTAGTTCGCACCTTAGGATATACTAATAACGATAACAACGAGGATATACAGGTCAGGCACCCATCACTAAGGAGCCTGGAAGTATATTCGCCACTAGTAATTGATAAATTAAAGAAAATGAACTCGTACAAGACTCCTGGCCCTGATAAATTTTACCCGAAAATCTTAAAACATGTCCATAATGAGTTAACAGAGTCACTTGCTCTCATTTTTAACAAATCTCTTGAGCATGGGGTCGTCCCTGATGATTGGAGGGAAGCTAACGTCACACCTATCTTTAAGAAGGGATGTAAAAACCAGGCCAGTAATTACAGACCCATTAGATTAACCTCAATATTTGGAAAGTTGCTCGCAACGATCATTAGAGACAAACTAGTAGAGATAGCCAACATGGTTTTAGATCTAAGAGATCGTGCTTAACAAACCTAATTGACTCTTACCATAATCTTTTCAACCTATATAGCGATACTAAATCATTAGATATAATTTACCTGGATTTCAAAAGAGAATTTGACAAAATTACCCACCAGAAACTCATGAACAAAGCGCGTACGCTAGGAATTACCGGTAATATATACGGATGGATTAGCAGCTGGTTAAAAAACAGGAAGCAAAGAGTGATAATAAATGGCGTGGAATCGGACTGGGTATCTGTTACCAGCGGTGTTCCTCAAGGATCAGTCCTGGAGCCTATTTTATTTACTATATACATCAATGACATAGACGTTGGAATAAATAATATCATATCTAAATTTGCAGCTGACACGAAAATAGGCAACTCAGAATTATGCGAAGAGGACAGGGCTAGCCTGCAAGCTGATGTAAATAAAATTACCGAATGGTCAGAGAAATGGCAAATGCCATTTAATATCGACAAATGCCAAATTCTTCAGTGCGGAACAAAAAACAAAATATACAACTATACAATGCAAGGCGGCTTAATAAACACAACCCCGCAGGTTAAAGATTTAGGAGTAATAATTACAGAAAACTTAAAAACATCAAACTAATGCGCAGCTGCTGCAAACAAAGCTAACACAGCACTAGGATTTATAAAAAGAAACTTTACTTATCAAAGCGAGGAGATAATTATGCCACTATATAAAAGTATTGCCAGGCCCCATCTCGAATACGCTGTGCACTTCTGGGCCCCTTACTTAATAAAAGACACCGATAAATTAGAAGCTGTACAACACAGAGCGACAAAACTTACCCCGTCAGTACGTAACAAACCTTACCACGAGAGGGTAAAAAAACTCAATCTATTTTTCGTCAGAAAACGAAGACTAAGGGGGCAGCTTATCGACTGCTTCAAAATACTTAAAGGATTTAACAACGTTAATGCCAATAACTTGTTCACACTGACAGGGGAGTGTCTCACCCGTGGAAATGATTCAAAACTTCAGGATAAAAGAGCCACTATGGATGTAATAAAAAACTTCTTCACTTACTCGATTATTAATGATTGGAATAATTTGCCAAACGAGGTAGTGGACAGCAGAACTATAGACTCATTTAAAATGAGATTAGACAAACACTTAGCAAATATTGGAATTGTTTAGCATAAGCTATTAAAATAAAATAATATTACAAAAAATATAACTCTTTCATGTGTATGTAAATGGTTTTCATATTCATTTTATTTAATTACTATTCAATGCAAATTTCTTTCAGGTACTGTCTTCTTACACCTGCAAGTTACTAAACAAAAATATTTCATGTGCGGCTTTTGCCGGAGGGAGTGGAGGGTGGGGAGAGCCTAAAACTTTTCTATCCTTTACTTCTACTATTCTATGTGTAAGTGGCAGTAGATTTAAGGCCAGATCACCTTAGTCTGGGCCGTAAGGCCCGTGTGATCTATGTAACTCTATGTAACTCTCTCTCTCTCTCTCTCGTCAGTCCTGGATATGGTGTTCCCGTGGGTTCTTCTCGTTCAGCATACCATCAAAATATTCCTTCCATCTCTCTTGTATCTTTCCTTCTTCCCTTATATGAAACGTTTACTATATGACCGAAATTATTTAAGTAGTAACACTGACGTTTATTTTAACTTCTGCTCAAAATGTATCTTCACAAACTTTCAAGCGGAAATACCTTCGTTGGTTCTCCTTTTAATCTGTATTTATAAGACGCTCGATCTGTTCCTGCGGCCACAACGTTGTTCGCTCATAGGCAGTAATTAACGGTCAGTCCCATGTGCGCGTAAACTGCCGTGCGCGTTTACTCATTGTATGTATTATATAATCATATGATATTATATGATAGAGAAATTGCGCAACTCTCCTGAATCTAGGTTCAGCCACAAATAATAATCAGCAAGTAAAGATATTTTTGTTCCCACAATATAAAAATTTTAAACTACGCCAGCGTTTGACAGTTTTATTTCCTAACCAAGTTTTGTAATGTGGCAAAAGTAATTTGTAACATTATAATTTGCGACAGGCCATTTTATCTCGGGCAACGCCGAGTACCTGTGTTAGTTTTTCATAAATGAGCTATGGTTTTAAACTAAGCTCTTCCTCATCTACAAGGATGGAATTAATATAAAAGTTAGGCCAAAATAAAATATAGAGTAATATTTTTATTTTCTTCATTTTTTTTTAATTCGGCATAAATAATAAACAAAAATAAAAAGCGGTTTGTCTATTTTTGGTCCACTCTCTATTAAAGCCTATAAGGAGAATAATTGTTTATAACGATGGTGATTATATTAAAAAATAAAATTTGTGCCTTTTAATTATTTATCATTAAAAATAAAGTAAAAAATCTTACGAAATTACTAGTATGCATTGCCTCAATAAAGGGCAATTGAGAAAATAATGTATTATTTTCTCCCATATGAATTATGGAGGATTTTTTCTTGTAAAAGAAAAAGCAGATTCCATTATTGTATTGATTTTTTTATGAAAACATACGAATAACTTTAGGAATCAGATTGTGGCATTTTAAGGCATATTTTTTCTCTTTGTTGTTTCATTTATAATACAATTCTTTATTTTACAATACGAATATATGAAAGTTAAATATATTATAAATGAACTTTATACACGTTAATAAAATGAAGGTAACGTTTTTTCCCCATGCTTATATCGACCTTCCTACGTTGGCATTTTACTCTGATAATACTTATTTCATAAGTAAAATGACCATTACTCAATAAAACACCTTTAATAAATCCTAAACCCATATAATAAAACTAAAAAAATAAATAAATTTATGACTTCAGGTTTCGTACGCGAAGGTATGTAATCCGTTTCGGAAGAATGGCGTGAACTTTAGAATTATCGGAATATTTTATGTCTGCTTGGTGATCCTTTTAAATGTTATTTGGGGAAAGTATTTTTAATTTTATGATCTCTTTTATGCCTCAAAACCAAAAGATTCGATGAAATATTCACATCTATGATACACTTTTAAAATAGGAAAACTTTGGTATAATTAATTGTAAAAATGTCCACGACTTTTGACTTCTTTCGTTTTGTAAAAATAGTATTTTTTCAATCGATTCATTCCCTTAGGCAAGATTAGATATCTCGATACGGGGCTACTCCCATTCTTACCAAATTCTATTGACAATTCTGGCAGTAATTAGAGTGTGCGCCGGAGCCCATAGATTTATGTAGAAAAATAGCGCCTTTAATAAAAAATGTAATGGGTAATTTATCATCTTCGCTCCAGATGCCGTTCGCTAAAAGTGAATAAATTAATTTAAGTGTGATTACGGATCTAATTCACCCACTCAGAACTTTTAAAAATTTTGGAGAGAAATGATTATGTACCATCTTGCTTTTTAATATAATTTTGACTTAATAGGGTGCGGCAGCTATGATCGCTCCACTATTTAAAAAAGGTGTTGCCAATTAAGAAAAGTTTCATTAATTACGCAGGAAAATAGCTTGAAAATTTTAATTATAAAAATACAAAACGACCAAATCTATTTTTTTTTGATATTTAGAAAAAAAACTAAGGAGGAAATATCAGAAAGTTTTAACAAAGAGATTAGTAAATAAAGGATAATAGGGACCAGGAGAGCCTACTACTCTCCCAACCTTGGTCTCTTTTGATAACGAGGGTATGTTGTCTTGCGAGGGGCAAGTAAAAAAATCAACCACGGCAGATACGCCCGATCAAGTTGTAATTTCGGAAAAATGAACACCTTAGAACAGGGATGGGCAAAAATATTTAAGCAGCGAGCCACAGTGAAGCTTATGTAAAGCTTTGCGGGCCACATTGAAGCTTGTATAAAGCTTTGCGGGCCACATTGAAGCTTATGTAAAGCTGTGCGGGCCACATTGAAGCTTGTATAAAGCTTTTCGGGCCACATTTAAGCTTATGTAAAGCTTTTCCGGCCACATTGAAGCTTATGTAAAGCTTTTCCGGCCACATTGAAACTTATGTAAAGATTTTCCGGCCACATTGAAGCTTATCTAAAGCTTTTCCGGCCATATTGAAGCTCATGTAAAGCTTTGCGGGCCACATTGAAGCTTATTTAAAGTTTTGCGGACCGCACTCAAACAGTTAGATGCAAATTTCGAATACATATAAGTTAATTGCAATTACCTTTGTCCCTTTGTATGTATATACTACATAGTCAGAGATTTAGTTACATAGTAATAACTAAGGTTTTCCTTTTGCAAATTATCGCCCCTTTTAAACTGTTTCCAGACTTATATCAGAGTGGGAAGCTACAGCTTAATGTGGAATCCGAACCAAGATTTACAATTCTACATCATGTGATCATAACCGAGGTACCAGTCGTCTCCCATCCATGTATTAATCACAGTTAATGTAGCTTAACTTCCACGAGCAAAGAAGAGCGTGCGGAGAAGGTAATGAGTATTAGTATTTATAAAGTATCGTATGTTTTAAATAACATTTTATCTAAGAATGAAATATACTTGAAAATGACTGATTTAAGAATCTAGCAGTTACATAAAACAAATTTGAAATGAGATTTTAGTAAAATGTTCAATTATAACTAATTATCAATATTTTGTTGAATTCTGAAATGAAACGCGGGCCGCAGTTTGCCCACCTGTGCCTTAGAAGTATAAACAAGGAAGAAAATGATGAATAAATTCAAGACTAAGAAGGAAGAAAGAATTTTAACAAAGAAGCCCTGGAAGAAACGTTGGAAAGATTAGCACCCCTGGACTCAGCTTGTAAAGATCAGCAGACCTAAAATAACCCGGTAAAAAGATCAGTTACCTCGAAAAGTATCTATTTATAGAGATAAGGAAAGTCGAATTAATGAATATAGCAAACATTTACATTGAAAAAAACAAACAAAACAATTAGATAGAAGTATTAAAATACAAATAAGTTGATTAATAATATTAGTTGAATTGATTGGGAGCAGCAATTGTCCAGCGTTATGGTGGCCCAATAACTTCAGCCAATTCATAGCTAGCAGATGGTCTTGGACTAGGAGTGGTTTAATAATATCTTCGTAAGATGAACTTGAGGATGTGTTTCCAACAAACTTATGCTAGGAACTAATTACTAAGTTCATATACATCAAATAAGAAAGTTCAATAACTACTATAAAGGTAAATTAGTTCAAGCCCCCTGGTTCAGCTTATAAAGGCAATAAACTAGTAATAATAAGCTGACTTAAATACTCTGGGGTTACTGATTTTTACAACGTGCCGTGAAAGTTATACAAATTTAGATAAAAAAAACCCCACATGCATTGGTATAGGCAACACAGAAGCTGTACGCGCCTTCCAGTCCGCACACTCATTCCCATGAATCCCCACATAGCTAAGAGCCAAACAAGATGAAACCTTATACCTCGAACTGAACCTAACTAACCGTGATCGAATCTCCCACACCTAGGGTGGGCTGGGGGATCTAAAAGAACGGAGAGATACTAAAATACTTCTGAAATCGCTCAAAAACGATAAAAGAGTAAAAGGTAAAGTTAAAATTATTCATAAACCTTGAAATAACTGAAAGTTCAGCTGTAAGTATAGATGCTATCCTGGACAAGGTCATCTGTAGAGATTCTTCGGAGTAAACGACAACCGCAACCACAACTCGGTCTGAACCGTCTGCATATATTGAACATAAGGGTGTGTGGGAGGAGGCATCCGCCAGGAACAGCAAACGGAGTTAGCAAAGGTCAATGGGTCCGTTTTGGAAATGTCACATGCCGGTACATATGTTGGGGGGAAGGGAGGCCCAATAAAGTGGGCACATGGGGAAATTGCGAGTACAGCATAGACATCTAGACGGGAGATGTGGTCACTCATCCTGAGTCCCAGAGGTCTGGGCATAGATGGTAGTCTGTCATAGTGCACTCCAGATGGGGCCGCAAACAGAAACCTATGAACTGCGAAAGTTGGAGTCTACTGCATGTGAAAGATATAGCGCAAGCATTCCTACAGTCTATGGGCATCAGAAGCAAAACGCTACTCTCGGCATACAAACTATTGACAGGTAATATGCACCCCCCCCCCAACCCCCTCCCCCCAAAAACCATTGTTAAATATCTGCACCCATAGATTTTTATTGAGGTATAATGACCTTAAGGGCGGTGTACAACATCCCAGCTTGTGTCTGTCACTGTCCCATGACATATGGAATCAAACTTTGAAGAGATTTAGGGCTTTCAGGCATTTGGCCTTAAGATTGCGCAAGTGGGCAATCCATGTTAATTTGTAATTGAGGATTACTTACACCCAGGAATTTGAACTTGACTGACAAATTCAATCCTCTGTACGAGTTTGTTCATCCCTTTATTTTAATAAAGGGATGAACAAACTCGTATAGATTCTGCTTCAACAGCTAGTTGTATGCGGCAGGCTGCCGATGGAAGCTGCGGGGATGGAGAGAAGTGTCATAAGTCACCCACAAATAGAGTGGCTGAAACTCCTTTTGGTAGATAGGAAACTAGATCATTAATAGAGATAATGAAACAAGTAACACTTGCCCTGTGGTACACTTTTCTTAAGTCTCATTGTATCAGATGAGACATTACCGTTGGGAACCTTGAAATTAAGAGATAATAAAAAGCTACGGATAAAATTAGGTAAAAGGTCACTCAAACCCAATCATACAAGTGTTGCAAGATACGACGCCGTCAGTTAGTATCATAAGCCTTCTCTACGTCAAGGAACATCGTTAGGACCTCTTTTGACCAAGGCCTACTGTATAAAGCTCTCTATATGGACGAGCAGGTCAACAGTGATATGGTGTTTGAGGAACCGACATTAAAAAGGTAACAGCAGACCGTTTGACTCCAGAAACCAATTTAGTGGAATGTTTACCATTTTCTCCATCAACTTTGGATCCAGAGCATCCTTGCCTGGTTTTGGAAATAGCAAAACCACCGCAGCTCGCCTAAGGGAGGAGCTTGTTATCCAGATCAAATTTAAAGCTTCTAATAAAAATGATTCATTACGTGGATGAAGGTGACGGCTAAAATCATAATGAACATCAACAAGGCCGGGAGAATTTGATGCGCACTGTGAAAGAGCAGCACGCAATTCAGCTACTGTAAATAATTTATTGTAAGGAAGATTATAAAGTATAAGTTGTGGAAAAAAACAGGAGGGCGGGATTCTCTGCAATCATTAAATGGTCATCGAAAGAATTAGCGACCATATAATTGGTCGAAAACCGATGGCCCAGGCTTATTTAACACGGGAGCAGTATGAACTGCATATCGACCCCGGATATTATTAACTATTCCATACTTTCGAGGGAGGGGTTGGAGAGGAGATATATGAGGCATAAATTCGCCAAGAAGTTCGGCGTGCCTGTCGTAGAGTCCTTTGGTGAATAGCTCTAATTCATGCCTTTTAATCCGGTTTCATAGCGTGAGGTTTCCAATGTATCGGGAGCGGGCAGATTTGTAGGCCTGCACTGAGGCTGCACATTCGCCGTTCCACCATGGAACAGAATATGGTCTCCGGGTTCTCGGAGACCGTCTTGGATTGGTACGCTCAGCAGAATCACAGACAGGGGACGTTAAAAAGTCTATCCTTAAGTCAGAGTCGCTATAATATTCTAACGAGGCGTCGGTATACCGCGCCTCTCTAATCGGCCTTCCTTAAGTCAAATTACGGTGGGAAAGAGAGCCGAGGGCCATGAAGAACAGGTGGGGGGGGGGGGTTAGAACGATGGGAAAGTGATTTCTCCCATTTAAGTCGCCATGAACAAACCAGTGGAAGTGAAACAGATTGAGAAAAAAAAGGACAAATCAACAAATAAAGGTATCCGAAAGTACATGGTAAGAAGTAAAATCGCCGGAGTTAAGAGTACATAAGGGATTCGATATTTAAAGAAATTTCAACAGTACGTGCTTTACAATCAGATGCGACGTCACACCAAATTGGGTGACAGGTATTAAAGTCACCTAATAATAAAAATAAAGAGGGAACCTGGTCCAAAAGACCCAGTAGGTCTGATTGGTCACAACCAGATATGGTCGGATGTACGGAAAAAGAAAGAGAAAGTATGGATAGAAAGACTCGCACACCTACTACCTGCAGAACTGTACGAAGGGAGAGGTATATTTTTTTTTTTTTTTTAAACAACACCTATTTGGCGACTTCATCCAAGTGAATTAGTCTCTATAATTAAACTTTAGCCTAGTAAAGGCTACTTTAAAATTCCCAATTCTAAACGAAACGAAACGAAACAAGGAGAAAAGAGAACTACCCCCACAAAAAGCTAAAAAAAATAAAAACCAACCAAAAAAAAAAAAATAAGAAAGAACATAGGCAAGAATGGCAGCGCGCTTTATGTAGGTGGAAGGCCTGCCTTGCCACGGCGCGGGAACACATAGAGGTAGCGACCACCTCGTCCCGGTAACTTGTGTGAAGATCAGCTAGACTGGGGGCATTTAAAAAGAATGCGCCAAACAGCCCGGGCGACAACGCTCTCGCGCGTCCTACGGGTGTGCCCAATTCGAAGTGGACAGAAAGCGGCCTGAAGCCGTCGCAGCATTAGGGGATGGCGGATGGGAACAGTAGGGGCACAATGCCACGCAACTTTATGATCCCCTCGACCGTCTCCCATCTTCTTTGGCAAGCAGCATGGAGGGCTGCCCTTATACCTACCATGCAGTCGGTGTAAGGAAAAGAGAAACGCTGGTCTATTTTTTTTTATTTTAAGAGTCCACTGGTGACAGCCTACTAGGGCAAAAGTCGCCGTAATCACGCTACAGCCTAATACTAGGCTAGATAAAAAACGTCAAAAAAGATAAAAAACTAAGAAGCAAGCTAAAAAAAATAAATAAAAAAACAAGATAAACAAAAAAGCCACAATAAGGAAGCACACTCCTGCGTCGTAGGTAGGCCCGCTCCCCTCCCCCTTGCGCCGGAACATGCGACCTACAAAAAAAAAGAGTCAAATAAAGAGGAGGCCAGCCTATTTAAAAAAAAGTCATTGTTCCGCAAGTCTGTGTACACAAACCCTTGCCGAGTACAAGGGACAAGCGGTAGTGACCCCGCCCTTCCGGTACCAGAACAGGTAGCGCGCGCGATCACCACCCAGACTGGCACATTCAACAAGAATTTGCCGAACAGTTTGGGGGACAACACAGATGTCGCAATAAGGTAAAGGAGAGCACCCCACCTAATGTCGGTGGGTCCTGTGACTCTGTCCGATTAGGAGACGACAGAAAGCAACCTGAAGCCGAGGTGGCGTTGGAGGGTATGTCCTTGGGAACAGTCGCGGCGCAATGGCACGCAACTTTAAGTTCACTTCGACCGTCTCCAATCACCTTTTCCAGCACCCGTTGGGCTGCCCGTATTCCTGGGATTTAACTGGGGTGAGGAAAACGAAACCCTGGGCTGGTCGCCCAGTCCTCGCGGGAAGAAAACTTGTGTGTACCTTTGACTTTTCAAGCTATGTCGGCGGGGGTACCTCTTCTGGATACCCCTGGTAGGGCTTCCCTTGTCGATTTGGTCGAAAACGAGATTCCAGACTAAGTGCGTCATTCCTTCCCTTTTCTACTCTATCCCTTTCCTTTTTTACTTTTATGCTATCTCTCCCACTTATACAAAAAGAAAAAAACCAAGAAAAAACGCCTACTCCTATCATGTCACTCATTCAATTTTTCCCTCTATCTACATATAAGGACCTGGCAGCTACCTCACGCGTCAGAAGAGAGGCTTTGGAACCTCTATAAACAACGCCAATCGACGCTCACTGGTTGCGAGAGACTAGGACTAGAGGTGTCCTAGGCGTTGGGGCACGATGAATGGGATGAGGGTAGTGACTCGTTAACCCCTTCCCTGGCGCGTAATTATTGACCGTTCCCAGTGCCTGTTGACGGGTGCCTCTGCTAGCATCGGTCCGTAGTGACGGCCCTTTGTTCCCATAAAGGTTGCCAGGCCAATAAAAAGCCTTGAGGCGAGTCTCTTGGTGGGGCGGGATATCCATTGAACGCTACTCCGAGATCCTAGCCTTTGTGAAGGGAACTAGTAGGAGTTTAGTAAGGGGCGTGCTTCGTTGTTGTTCACCTGGTGAGAAATTGATGGCCCCTTTGGGGACCGTCTGTGCTGCTTAGTTGGGAGCCACGGCACGCCGAGGCTTGACGGCTCAGGCGGACGAACAGCAGCACATGGAACGTGCCTTCTGGAAGACTCCGAAACGACTCCGATCAATAGGCGGGAGCGACTGACGCTGGGAGAACTCACCAACCCCCCTTTTTATCATTGATTGGTCGGATAGTATTGAAAGAGAGAAAGTGTTCAAAATGACCGGCAAGAAAGGAACAGGAGCTCTAAAATACACGTGCGCAATATGCCACATAGATAAGTGGTGCTTGGACTTTCCGGAGGGGTGTTTTCCGAAATGCCACCCGGCCAGTTCCTGCACTGACTGTATTTTAAACGGCCAAATCAAGAAGCTAAAAGAATTATGCAGGGCTTCCAAGGAAAGATCCAGGAAGTTGGAGGAGAAAATAAGCAGCCTCGAATTAGAACACACCGGACTGATTCGCAGGCTAGAGGTCAGAATAGCAGAGCTAACGTCAAGCCCTGTACTAAACACTGCATCTGCAGGATTACCCTAAGAGCTAGGTGCGCATACTACGGATAAACCCTCAAAGAAAAAGAAAAGGAAGGGAAAGAAACAGGAAGAAGAGAAAGTTGGAACAGAAGATAAAGTAGAAGTTGAAAAAGAGAAAGTTGAAGCAGAGGAAGAAAAGATAAAAACAGAAGAGTATGTAACAAAGGAAGATAGGAGGAAAAGATGAATAAGAAAAAGAAGAAGAAAAATAAGATGGATAAGAAAGAGGGAACCGAGAGTTCGCTTCCGCAAGGAAAGCCTCAAACCTCTGCACGGAAATGTCAGAGGGTTACCCTTGTGAGCGATTCCCAAGCACAAGGTTTGTAGCCCCTGCTAGCGGCCCGCCTTGGCACTAGTGTGAAGGTATGCTGCCAGCCAGAACGGGGAAACCACCACATCAGGGTAGAGGCTGAGAAATCTCAGATCTCCGAGAATTCAGTTGTTGCCCTGATGGTGAGTGGGAATGACCTCTACCTCCGAGGAGGCAAAGTAGGCCCCAGCGAGAAAATTCTCAACACGGTCATAGGAGCCGTGGACGACTGCGGATTGAGAACTCGCAAACGTGTCGTTGTAGGGATGCTCCCAAGAAGAGGTCCTAGCCGGACAGCTCACTCAAGGAACGTGACCCTGAACCAGCGCCTGTCCGACCTCTGTAGGGCGGAAGGGGTCTTCTTTCTGGACTCTTACCGCACCTTTTACACTCGAAACGACCTTTACCAAAGGGACGGAGTGCACCTTCCATTCAAGGAAGAGGCTGTACTCTGTAACTTAATCCAGGATGTCGTAGAGCGGACGCAGAGGAGCGTCCGACCCAGAGTGAAGGCGGACATGAGACAGTATGCTCGTGTCCCTCCTGGAACGACGTTCTTAGATGTGGCAAAGAGGGGTACTGCCACACAAAAGAAGCCGGGAAACGGAAGAGCGTAGGGAGTCCTACACTGGGGGACTCCCTAAAAGTTCTTATGTTCAACGCGATGTCAATCAGGAATAAGTTTCTTGAGCTCCGTGGCCTCGTAGCAACATAGGAACCTGAGATGGTGGCCATAACGAAGACGTGGATTAAAACCTCAAGCCGAGATTTTGAAGGTGAATTCACGATTCCCGGTTACCAGCTCTTCCAGAAAGATAGGCCAGACAGAAGGGGGGGTGGTGTGATGTTGTATGTCAAGGATACTCTCAACTCGACCGATTGCAACATCGTATCCGACCATGAACTACTAGGTGTTGACTTAGAGATAAGTCCTGCCAAATACAGGACCTTGGTGCTTTATAGACCTCCTGCCCCACTCATTGAAAAGGACAGAGATCTGTACAAGCTACTAGGAGAACTTTTCGAAGAAAGAGTGTGTATCGTCATGGAAGATTTTAACACACAAGTTGACTGGGAAACCAGAGAACCCTGTGGCGAGAACGCACTCCTCCTGGAGTTCACGAACAACGAGTTCCTTAATCAATAGGTAAGAGAGCCAACGAGAGGAGACAATATCCTCGACTTGGTTTTCACCTCTGAGGATGACATCGTTGAGGACCTCTCTGTTGGCGAAGAGCTCGGTGGCAGTGACCACCGACTAATCAGATTTGTAGTCAAAGTCCCCAAGGCAGAGCCTGCAACTAGTAAATCAAGGAAACTCGATTTGAGAAGAGCAGACTTTGCAGGTTTACGCGCTGGACTGACTGATGCGAGGCTAGAAGAGTGCGAGGCTGTTTAAGACTCTTGGAACAGTTTCAAAACCACATTCATGAGTCTTCAATCGCGTTTCATCCCTCTGAAATGCCCCCGTCGGTTCTCTGTTCAACCAAAGTGGTTTAATCGAGAAATCGGGCAACTACTTAGGGAGAAGAGAAATGTGTACCGGCAATCGAAGATCTCGGGTGACTTTGACGAATACCCGAGGCTAGCCAGGAGAGTGAACTCCAGCATTAGGGCGGCTAAGCGGTCTGAGGAACTTCGAGTGGCGAGACTCTGTAAAGAGAATCCCAAGGAGTTTTTTGGATATGTGAACAGCCGTAAACCAATCCGTCGAACGATTGGCCCTTTGAGAAATGAGGAGGGGGCATTAAAGCATTCAGATGCAGAAAATGCTAACCTCCTCAACAAAAACTTCTCTTCAGTGTTTACTGAAGAGTGTGGTCCCATTCCCCAGTCGAAGGATTCCTACTCGGAAGAAAAGCTGGAGGCAATGGACTTCACCGAAGGAGAAATAAAGAAAAAGATCGCTGACCTAAAGACGAATAAGTCCCCTGGACCGGGCGGGTTTCTATCCAAGGTGTTGAAGGAAGTGTGCGATGAAGTATCATGACATTGTGCGCTATCTTTAACATGTCAATCCGGACCGGATGCGTTCCTAGAGACTGGCGTGAGGCGGAGGTGATTCTTATCTTCAAGAAAGGAGACCGTAACCAACCGTCGAACTACCGACCTATCAGTCTGACTTCGATAGTCGGTAAACTCATGAAAAGCATCATGGTGGACAAAGTGACGTCGTATTTAGAGTCAAACCTGCTACTGAGGAGTTTCCAGCACGGCTTCCGAAGGCAACGGTCATGCCTGACGAACCTTGTGGAATTCTTCCACTTCGTTTTTAGTGAGCACGATCGGGACAAGGCGGTGGATGTGGTCTACCTAGACTTTTAGTAAGCCTTTGATAAGGTACCACACCACCGCCATCTCCGGAAAGTGCGAGCGCTTGGCATAGACGGAAAGGTAGCCGGCTGGATCGAGAACTGGCTAAGTGGCAGACGGCAACGGGTGGTGGTGAATGGACAGTCTTTTGAGTGGGTGCCCGTTACTGGCGGGGTGCCTCAAGGTTCTGTCCTGGGACCACTACTATTCATCATCTACGTCAACGACATGGATGGTGACATCGTTGCCAAGATCTTCAAATTTGCCGACGATACCAAGCTTGGTATGAACGTTGCAAAGGATGGAAATACTGCCCGCCTGCAGGAAGATCTTGGGAAGATTGGGGAGTGGTCGGACACGTGGCAAATGCCTGTTAACGTAATGAAATGCAAAGTGATGCATATCGGCCACAGAAACCCCCAATCTCAGAATATCCTTAAGGGCACTGCTATTGAATCCACCGACACTGAGAAGGACTTGGGTGTAACAATCACTAGTGACCTCAAGTTCTCGAAACAGTGCATTGAGGCGGAAAAAAGGCCCAAAGGATGCTAGGCTATATTAAGCGCCAGTTTGGTTATCGGAACTAGGAGATTGTACTGTGCCTGTACATCTCACTTGTCTGACCACACCTGGAGTATGCCGTACAATTTTGGAGTCCTTTATTGCGAAAGGACATCGCGAAATTGGAACGCGTACAAGCCAGGGCAACCAAGCTGATTCCCTCTATCCGACATAAAAGTTATGAGGATAGACTAAGGGAATTAGATCTGTTCTCGCTGGAAACCCGTAGACTGCGTGGTCAGCTCATCGAGGTTTTCAAAATATTTCGAGGGTTCGACAATGTTGACTACCGGGATATTTTCACACTGAGTGAGAACAGAACGCGCAATCACGGCTTCAAACTTGAACTGAAGCGTTACCACCGCAATCTGTGTGGAAATTTTTCACGTACAGTATCTGCGGTAAGTGAAACACACTTCCAGTGGAAGTTGTCAACAGTGAATCTGTTGACCAGTTCAAGTCAAGACTAGACAAAGTCTTGAAAAGTGGCCGTTCAGGGACGCGAAACAATTGAGCAGCCATGTGCCCGCTCGAATGCTAGTCAAAAAGTACCCTCTTTGAATGGACCGTAAAGTCTCCTAGGGTACTCTCTTTTCTTGTTACTCCTTGTTCCTTTTTGGCGACCTCATCGGCACGCTCATTCCCCGCAATTCTACAAGACCAGGAACCCAGCAAAAAGCGAGTACAATAGCCATTCACCGGAGTCTGGGATGCTACTCTCTGTCAAGTTTATGTTGAACAAATCTAACAAAGATCACGCATCGCTTATCTAGGTATCGAATCCTAGCATACGTGACATCGTTCCAGCAGAGCGGATTGCAACTCATTCAAGGTAAACATTTCGCTGGAGGGTCCTCCGCCTCTGCAGGTAAAGTCCCATCGGCGGCCTTCAGCGATATCACCACGTGTATTAAATGCTGGCGAAGCAGCATCCCGGCTAGTGAATGCAAAGAAGGGGGTCGCGAGCGACTCCGCTAATGACGCAGGATTCAAGATTGTCGTCCAATTCTCCTTGAAAGCGGGAGGGTGGTCCAGCGAGAAAGTCTCCCGAAACTTTTTGACTCTCTTCCACACCTCTGCAGGAGTCTTCCACGTTGAAGTCAGCTTGCGTGGAATGTACGCAGAAATTACAGTATACTTCTTATCCAGTTGTAGCTCCACTGCCACTTCATGAATCCCCCAATCCATCCTTGCCCCTCTAAGGGGGTTGGACATATCAAGACGCTCCAACCGAGAGCGTTCGATTCTGTGTCGCACGTGTGGTCTCTTGGCAATCCCCTGTGAAAGGAAAGGGGGACCGCCATTCAGGCGAATTTGTCCTTGAGCTTTGGCCATAAAGGATGGTACAGAAGTACCGATCTTATATGTGTACTGGAACGAGATGACCAGAGTCGCCGGACCAGCACACTCCGTGCCTAATATTTGCCTCAACCGGCGAACTTTAGGCGTTCGCAGAAGGTACGGACCTTATTCCCCTCAACTAAGGATCAGTAAGAGGGCGAAAGTGTACCTAGCAGCCTGCACCCCTGTGGGCAGAAGAACAAGCTTAGAAAAAGGTAGGCGGGAATGAAATGAAGAGAATTACAGATAAACGGATCCACTAACGAGTAGGGTGGGTGATAACCTATTATTATCATATCCTGGCACTAGATGATGCCGAGATAGCATGCAGTCCACCCAGGCACCATATCTAGCGAACCAAAGTCTGACCAGGTGAGAACAGTTCTTCCTGGTACAAAGTGCAGGTAGACAAAAGGTTGATAAGATTGTCGCCAAAGAATTGCCCCCGCCCCCTAAATCGCCAAAACAATAAAAAAAAGTAGGACTGAGAGGGAGCGAGGCAAAAGCGCACCAACAACTTTCCAGGCCCCCTAATTTCTACGCGGGTCAGGAGGGCGTCTAGCCTCTTCATGTACCAAGTGTAACAGTCTATACAGGGTGCAACCATACGAGGAGGGTGGGGGGTAGAGTAGCGAGACTTTGCTACTAAAAAATAGACACCCCACTGTGTGTTGTAAATCGAATAGTGACGACACAATTAAAAACATGGATAAATCAATACTACATAGTCATAGATATAGCTATGCAGTAATAACCAAGTGTAATTTTTTTTGCGTAGTTTTGCCACCCCTTTTAGGAGAGAAATGTTACGGGAGATAAGAAGTTGGTTCTTCAATGCAATATTAAAGGCATAAAAACAATGGCTTGATCTCAAACAAAAACCCGTTCATATTCCTACACCGTCTCCAAAGAGCAGAAGTCTTTACATTGCCTTGGGTGATATGTGAAAGGAATTATTCATTATGAGTTCCGTAATAATAAACAAATTTACTGCAGACCCATGTATACGTTCAACAACTGCAACGTTTAAGTGAATATCTTGAACAAAAACGTCCTTCACTGGTCAAGCGAAAGGGAGGGGGCGTCCTCCTCCTTTATGAGGGAGGATGGTATGGAAGTTCCTCTTCCTTATTAATCCCCGAGCCTTCCATCATCTGATTACAATTTATCAAAGTCATTAAAACAGCACATAAATGTTCAAATTTGACTCCGAATTGAAGGACGTGAAAAAGGATATCAAATTATATATTTCAATAAAACCGAATGAATTTTTCAAGAAAGGTACATATCTCCTGAGGGGCTACATTGTCCCTGAGGAAGGGCTACATTGTCCCTGAGGAAAGGCTGCATTGTCCCTGAGGAAGGGCTCCATTGTCCCTGAGGAAGGGCTGCATTGTCCCTGAGGAGGGGCTGCATTGTTAATAACGATTGAAACTACTTTGCTGATTTTTTTTATATTAAAAATTCTTTTACTCTCCTTTAAAATAAGATTTATTTCTTGAAAACCTGATAATTTTCACTTATTCCATTTAGAATGAAAGGTAAAAAGCGTTGATTTTATACTCAAAACTATTAAAGAATCATATTATTCCAAGAATATACCTTCATATATGGTATACTTTGTGTGGAAGATTCTCGCTTTCACTGTCTACACCGAGTTAGCAGCTCGCCAAAGAGTCCAGCAGCCCATTTCGTATATATTTTCATTATTTATCTCTGATCGTTTGATACGGTTGATACGGTTGATACGGTTGATTCTTGGGATGCCTTCAGAGTCTGCATGTCAACACATACCTAAATATTTGCTCTATTCCTGCTCTAATAAACGACCCGGTGCCTGTCCTTCTAATACTTTCTCCATTGCTTTTCTCGTTGGTGCACATCGGCACCAGATACACATTGCCCTCGCTTCCTAGGCTTAGCAGCCATTATCCGGGCAATTAGTTTTTCATACCAAAAGTTGCTTGACATCTCCCCATACCGAGAAAGCTTCAATACCCTCCCCCCCCCCACTGTGATGTTATGCGTGGGTCATAGAAGTCGAGTTAGTGAGATGCTGAACAAGGAACCCAAATTGAGGAAAATGATCTTATTCATGTCCTACTCTTTTGGCATTCATACTCTTTTTCTTCATCATTTGGCATTCATACTATTTTTCTTTATCCTTTGGCATTCATACTACTTTTCTTCATCCATTGGCATTCATAATCTTTTTCTTCATCCTAGGGCGTTTATGCGAGTGCTTATGTACAGTCATTGGTCATTGCCTTTATGATAAATACACGAAACTTGCATTGAGTGTTAATATAGGGGGAGGAATTTCCGTCTTTACTGAAGAGAATCGATTCATATTTGTGTTATTTACTGGGAAAATGCAGGGCGTCGTCACCCAAACTCAAACCAGGTTGGATAACTCGTATTTCACAAACCAAATATACTAGGTAGTGGAAGTAAAACAAAATGCAATTTTAATTTATTCTCTTTGAATTCATAAATAAATTGATACATATAATTCGTCTTGATAGTGAAATTAATTCTAAATTTTTCGTATAACAATGTAATTTTTTTCAATTGGTAATTCCTTTTAATTGTTTATGAATGTTTCAATAAGTCCTCGATTGTGATTATTGACGGCCTTTAATCCTATTATCGACCTTAAAATTACTTTTGCCAATGGATTCTTGAGGAAAATTCTCTCAAACTAGTGCGGATTTCTTCTGGTAATTTGTTTACGTGAGAAAGTTTTCTCCACTAATTAACCTTCCTTAGGGCAAACTAGGAAAAATGTCAACATAATTTAAGTCTGGGTGGTATAGACGCTTCGTTCCTGGCTCAAT
The DNA here is from genome assembly GCA_963969495.1 of Ceratothoa steindachneri. Lineage (NCBI taxonomy): Eukaryota > Metazoa > Arthropoda > Malacostraca > Isopoda > Cymothoidae > Ceratothoa > Ceratothoa steindachneri. The sequence continues at coordinate 125,385,750 of OZ018332.1, read as the reverse complement.
TAAAGTTGAAGGGTATCTTTTTAGAAAGTAAAATTTTCTTAGCGGTATAAGAGAGCACTCCATCTTGCATGAATTCGTAGTCACAGCTAAAGTTGGGGTCAAAATTTCATCGCAATAGCAAGCTAAATTAATCTTTACTCCACAAATAAAGATCAAAGACGATTTTCCTTCAAAAGAAACAACAAGAGAACCTACGATTGGATCTCAAGTCTCTTTTACCAAGTATAAGACAGGACGGCCTAATTTCTTTTCTCCTTGAAACGGCCCCTTGGAGCAGTATTAACTGAACTAGTTGATGCAAAACTACGTGAAAGTTTTTGAATTTTGCAGCGACAACCTCAAAGGATTTTAGCCCAAGAACTTCTTTAGGAGTTATTTGATCTGAACGAAACATGCCAGTTTTTCTTCTCAATTTCACTTATATTTTAATATTTCCAGGTTGATCCTCTTGACTTAGAATTAAAACTTGCAAAAATTCTATTTTTTTTTATAATTCTGAGACTTTGGGGACGTCCAATTCCGATGCGTCGTTGGATGCCACCAGTTTCCCCAAAGCTTTTTGAGAAAATGAGACAAAGTACTTTTTTTCCCTTGTCTTAATGCTCGAATGAGAATCTTAACTTCTTCAGTTCATATCATGATTAAAGGGTTTGAAACAAAAATAAATAGAAATAACCTTGTTAAATGAAAATAGATTCCAACCAATTTCGCATGCAATTTAAATTTGTCGAAACAAAAAACTATCAATTTTCACATGAAAAAAAGTTTGGTTTAATATGCCAATTCTTGTTAGCCTCTAGCTTGCATAGTATTAAAGTTATTCCTCTCTGAATAAGTCCAGATTTTTAATGGACAACGTAGCGGTTACAAAAAACGTTAAAATTCATACCGGTAATTAGGTAACAATCGTCCTGAGTCGTTTAGCAACGACAAGCGCTTCTAACTTGATAACAGCTCATCAAATCATCGTCACTCATATGTATTCCAATAGATTGATAATTATAAGGATTCGTGAATGCTCATATTGATGGACTTGGGAAATTAATAATCTAGGATCGCGTCCTGGACTCGCCAGTCCCCACCCACCCTATCTGAAATAAATTTTTGTCACTTTTTTCCAAATTCTATCCCCTTTCCCCGATCTCATTGCAGTGGCGACAGTCATTTGCCGGTTTAGGGCATAGTGGCAATGAGGCCGTTTCTACATCTTCCATATCAAACTCAAGTTTACATAAAAAAAGACGGAAAAGAAGCCGTTTTAGTTATGCTTATCAAACCTGGAAGAATTCTTATTGTACGAAAATATAATATGTAATTATCTACTTCTCTAAAATTATGGGAAGCTAGCCCATTCTTCCTTCAAATTAACTTTATATGAATTTTTGAAGAGTTCCTGATAAGAGTATTAAGTTTGTAATTTGCAATTTCTCATTGGAACCATTTGTTCTGGAAGATTACTCTAACAGTCTTGCATCATGGAACTTTTAATGGTAGCGATGGAGTGGTTTCAATTTTAGGAGATTGCTTAACAAGCACAAGTAAAATTTTAGGTCTTACTGCTAATTGATATTTTAGAATCTATCTACCTTTACGACTTTGTTAATTACAGAAATCAGCAAAGAAGTATTACTTATTCTTTTAATTATTATGGCGGTCTTCAAGATAACGAAAAGGCATGGTGGATATTTCCAACCAATATCTTTTATTAAACGTTCCAAGAGCTACTGAACAGGCCCTCTACACCCCTACCCAGTTTTAGTAACGTAGTTGTTACGGAAGAATTTTATAGCCCCCTCCCCTTCACTTGAAATAATTGAAAAGAATTGTGAGAGTTCTAAGGAATGGGGTGGAGGTGAAATTAGCCTCCGGTGTTTCCCTTGACCACTTACGATTCTTTAAGTATACATATAGGATGTATTGTGAATCGTAGTACTACAGATGAATTTGAATGAGACCACAAGGTTTCGAATGGTCAGAGGGTCAGTACGACATTTAATATGGACTCTTGTGTTATTCCAGGTGTGAAATATCGGGGGTATTTAGTACCAATGAAAGTTCGGGGAAGTCGATAGCGTGTTCTGAAACGAGATAGTTAATCTACCTCTGGCGCCAAAAGGTAAAACGTATTAATTCCAAAATCCTCGTTTAGGAAAAGATCGATATTTAAGATTTGAGTGGAGTTAATGCAACTTACCAATTGAAATCTCGGTATGATGACAAGACAAACGTAAACCACCGCAATAGGCATGTTTGTCTCATTCTACCGCTTCCATAGATATCAAATTTTCAAAAATCGCACTTTTAGAGTTAATGCTTTCTGCGGCAGACCTATTCTGAGTAAGACAAATATGAAAGGGAATGGAAAAATGCAAGTGGCATTCGGTCAAGAATGGATATTAAAAGAAAACAAAAGAGTGAACTTAAGTTACGAGGTGAGAAAGTCCGTTGTGCTTTAAGTGTAATTATGTGCTAGTTTCAGATTGCTGATGGTGAAATTAAATTCTGCACAACGTAATTGTGTTAAGATTGTCAAACATATGGCAGAAACACGAATGGTTGTCGGGGGACTTTGAAAAGGGAAGGATAGAGCTGAGGTGATTAAGGATTAATGATTAGAAAGGATATGAATGGATAGATGAAAAGAAATGAGGGAAAGGAGGCTGGTTTGGGGAATTTCGCTGTATCTGGTGTAAATGAACGGCGAAAGACTTAAGATTTTTCTCGTACAAATGGTGTGTTTGTTTAGAAATATAAACAGTTTCACTACAAAGATAAACAAATTTTAAATGGGAGAATGAGAACACAAATGGATACTTTAGGAAATTAGTTAAATGCAGGGTCGTATTTTTTTATTTGCATATCAATATAAATAAAAAGGAAAATGGGAAGGAATAAATGGCAACACAATTATATGCCACAAAACAATCAACAAAAATTGGCAAAATATAAAATTTGCCAAAACAAGTAACCTCAGTAACGTATAAAAAAAACATGAAGCTCTGTGAAAGTTACAGCAACAACAAACTGACATAAGAAGCTCAGTAGCGTGTCGAGAGTCCCTTGGCAGTGATGGCAGCATTAATTCTTCGCGCCTTCCTCTCCAAGAGGGTGCGACAACTGAGAGGTTTTGTTGTTGTTGTTTTTTTCACTTTTACACGCCCATCTGGGGACTTCAAGGACATAAATCGCCGCAATTAAAATTTCCGCCTAGTAGGAGACTACTCTATGAATTCCCAAACCAACCTAAACAAATAAACAAAAAAAACACAAAACAAATAAACAAAACAAGAGGCAATAAAGCAAGAAAAGGGAAGCACGCTCTTGGATCGGGTGTATTGAAACCAGCGAGGCCGTTAAGACAGACGCAGCACCTGGTAGAGCCCCGCTGACTTCAAACAGAGGAGCTACGGCGTGGAAACGGACCCCTTCTGGGACTTGAAGCCATCCGTATACACTGGCACGGGTACAGTGTGACACGAGGTGTGCTCCAAAAAGGTCGAATGCAATACTACCGGGGGTGTGGAAGCTTTGGAAGCAGGGGCGTATTGCCAAATAGGCAAAGTTGGTACCCACCAGGATGGCATTCTGGACAGAGGCAGAGACGCCACCGGGCCAAGAGCTACACCGAGCTATCGAAGGAGCTTCCTAGCCCTAAACCCAAAGGGCGTAGGGTATAAGTAGCATCTCTCGGCGGCATAGGCACCGTCGAAGTCGGACTCGGATGCAGTGAGAGGCGTTGGAAAAAGATATATTTTTTTTAAGGGGCTATCTGGCGACTGCCCACTTGGGCATAAGTCGCCGTAAACAAACAGCCTAGTTCTAGTCTACTTTAAAAAAATCGAACAGAAAACAACAATAAAAAGAAATAACAATAACAAAACAATAACAAAAACAAAACCAACAACTAAACCTAGTTAAATGAAAGGGAGAAGGCCTGCCTCCCCCCAAAAGTCAACAAGTACACCGGTCAATGCGCACGCACTCGTCCCGAGTACAAGGGACAGGCAGTAGCGACCCCCGCCCATCCCGGTACCGGGACAGGCAACGTGCGCGAAGATCACCCAGACTGGGACATTCGACAAGAATGTGCCGAAAAGTCTGGGGAACGTCGCAGTCGTTGCAATAGGGCGCAGGCCCACGCTCTATCAAATAGCGATGAGGCACACGAGTGTGTCCGATTCGGAGACGACAGAAAGCAACCTGAAGCCACCGCAGCATTTGGGGATAGGTGCATGGGAACAGTCGCGGCGCAATGGCACGCAACTTTAAGTTCCCTTCGACCGTCTCCCATCTTCTTTGCCAAACAGTCCGAAGATCTGCCATGTAGTCGGTGTGAGGAAGAGCGAAACGCTGGTCCGGTCGCAGAGTCCTCGCGGACTCTTTGGTGCCCTCATCGGCGCGCTCATTCCCCGCAATTCCTACATGTCCGTGCAAGCTTTGGGAGGAGAGGCGTGGCGACAAATAGCCAAATGTAGTACCCTCAAGGGTGGCGTCCTGGGCAGAACCAGGGGCGCCACCGGCCCGAGAGCTATATCTAGCTCTTGAAGGAGTTTCCTAGCCCTAAACGCAAAGAGCTTAGGGTATGACTGGCGACTTTCAGCGGCATAGGCACCATCGAGATCAGCTGCGGATGCAGTGAGAGCTGTTGGCGATTGAGGGAGGCGTCATGCTCGCGCGTACAAATGAGTGATGCACTGCACGCGGCGCAGAGCGAGTGGCATCTCCCCAGCATCGACCAACAGGCTCTCAATGGGGAAAGTGCGAAAGGCACCGGTCGCAAGGCGAAGGCCGGTGTAGTGGATCGAATCCACCTTTCGCTCGGCTGCGGATGCATAAAACTCGCATCCGTAGTCGAGCTTCGAACGAACAAAGGATCGATAAAAAAGTAGAGAATTAGCTCTATCAGTGCCCCAAGCGCTAAACGTCACGGAACGGAGAATATTCATGGCGCGGGTACAAGAGACCCCAAGGCTGCGAATATTAGCCTCCCAGGTGAGGCGTCGGTCGAATACAAGACCAAGGAAACGGTGCGACTCAACCACATCCAGGCGCACCCCATCAAGAAACAAATCTGGGTCGGAGTGAAGCCGTGAATAGCGGCAGAAATGCACTACCTTAGTCTTGGCCAATGAAAACCGAAACCTGTGCGCTTCAGCATCGAGCGACGCGGTTCAATGCCTGTTGTAGTCGATGCTCCAGAGTTGGCATCTGGGTCACGCTAAAAGAGATCGAAAGGTCGTCCACGTAGAGTGTAGCGAGAAAATCTTTCGGCAGCGCAAAGGTGATGCCGTTGATGCTCAGGAAAAAGAGTGTCACACTGAGGACACTTCTCTGCGGGAGACCCTCTTCCTGCTCCTTTTGGCCGGAGAGGGCTCCACCCACACGTACTCGGAATCGACGATCTCGCAAAAATTTAGATATAAACATTGTGAGGCGTCCCCTCACCCCCATCGTGTGGAGAGTCTCCATGATACCGTATCACCATGCTGTATCATATACCTTCTCTAGATCGAAAAACACCGTGGCGTAATGCTGTCTACGAAGGAAAGCCTAGCAGAAGGCATTTTTTAGTCGGAGCAGAGCATCCGACGTGGAGTGGAACTTGCGGAAGCCGCACTGTGCGGAAGACAGATGGCCTCCGCTGTCCAGGAAAATTGCTAGTCTAACATTTACCAATTTCTCCATCAACTTGCACACGAAATAGGTTAAAGAGATTGGGTGGAAACCAGTCTAAGTAGAAGGATCTCTCCCCGGCTTGCGAAAGGCGAGCATAGTAGCGATTCACCAGGAATCTGGGAGAAGACCCTCCACCCAGATCCTGTTGAACAAATCTAGCAGAAAAGCCATGCCTCGCACACCCAGGTGTCTAAGCATGGCGTACAGAACATTGTCTGGACCATGGGTGGTGTCCGCGCACGAAGCGAGAGCGGAGCACAACTCACTCCCAGTAAACCTGTCGTTGAAGGGCTCTCCGGCTCTGGAAGTAAAGTCCAGCCGGCGGCCTTCCGCAACATCACGACGGGCATTGAATGCTGGCAGAGCATCATCACGGCTAGAGAATGCAGAAAAAGCGGTCGCGAAGGATTCCGCCACGGACTCGGCGTCCGAGATTGCGGTCCCATTCTCCTGGGGAACGGCAGGGGGGTCCTGCGAGAACTTGCCCCGAATCCTTTTGACTGGCCTCCCCACCTCTGCTAAAAGGGTCATTCTGTTAAGTGAAGACACGTATTGCCGCCAAGAAGAGCGGCGGGCGTGCTTCGAAATATACCGGAACCTAGCCCTAGCCCGACGAAATTCAACGACAGTGAAATTGTTCGGGCTGCGCTTATAGCGCATGTAGGCATAACGCTTCTGTTTGAGGCCCGTCTCACACTAGGCCGACCACCATGGGAGTGGTCGGCGTGCAAAACGGCCAGACGTCCTAGGAAAAGTAGTCAGGCCTGCGGCGATGAGGTTGCCGGAGAAGAAGTCAACACCTTCATCTACCGATCTGAACTCTTCGACTGAGATAGAGAATTCAGTCATCTCCTGAAATGCAGGCCACCGCGCCCGCGCCAAGCTCCACCGAGGTGGGCTCTCAGGTGGCAGTTGCCCTGAAAATAATATTTGAATAGGAAAGTGATCACTACCATGGAGGTCATCGACCACCCCCCAATCAAAATCAGGCTGTGCATCAGAACAGCACAAGGATAGGTCAAGGCAAGAAAATGAAGCGGTTCTCTGACATTGATGCCAAAACTCATCCACGTATAGGACACCCATCTCAAGCTCTTCAATCAGATCGGCAAGGACTTTTCCCCTGGGATTTATGGAGTAATTTCGACAGAGAGGATGCCTGCCGTTCAGATCTCCAAGCAAGAGATAGGGCTAAGGCAACCGTGCCACGGCGCGGCGGAAGTCCCCCGCGTCGAAGTTGGCTGACGGTGAATGTATGCAGAAATGATAGTATACCTCCTATCTAGGTACAGCTGCACAGCCACTTCCTGAAAGGAGGTATCTAAAGAGAAATGAAGAATGGAGACATCATGCCCGGTGTAAACCGCGCATCCCCCAGCCTGGCTATTTCGCGGTGGTGGGGTCGCAAAATTCTTATACCCCGGGAGGGCGGGCAGGGGGCACGTGCTTAGCATGGTCTCCTGCAAAAAGTTAGCTAACGGGGACGGGACGAGACGAGCCTCCGCAGCTCCTTCCAGTTAGCCCGGAGTCCACGGCAATTCTATTTAAGGAATATGCCCTCCAGGCCTTGCTCAGAGGAGACGCGGGGGTCCTTCTCGAACTAAAGACCCTCACGGGAATAGCGGTACGCTTCGTTGGGGCAGAAACCCGGGCGCTGTTGGTGGGACAAAGCGCTGAAGGCGCTGTCGCCTTCGAGGACTTATTGGGGGAGGTTGGGCTCGCCATGCGAGTCTTTTCCTCCCTCCACCTCGAAACCTTAGGCGGGCGTTGCGGCTTCGGAGGCGGGGGGATGGCCTCTTTTTGAGGACCCACCGTCTTCGAGCCACTCGCTCCACCTCGGGGCGTGGGCGAAGCAGGTTAAATTTCCTTTCTTCGGACTTGCAATCGAAGTATGTCTTATACTTGTCAAAAGTGATGTCGGCGTTCTGAGACGCAATTTCGGCCCACTTTCCCAGCCTCCTTCTTAAATCCAGTATATATTGATAAGAAGTCTGGATATTTTGATCCAATTTCTGATTGGAATAACGTTACTTTAGGATAGTCAGGGGGCCTCTGACGTTTCTACCATATAAAAGTTCAAAGGGGGCGAATCCTAATGTACGATGGAAAATTTCACGGAAGGCAAAGAGGGCTCCCGGAAGGAAGCGGTGCTATTCAGCGGGTTGATCTGCACATAACTTCCTGAGAACGGCCTTGAAGCTTCAATTTAGCCTTTCGCACATTCCATTCCCACTCGGGTGAAAAGGAGTGGTAAACAGGGGTTTGATCATTTAATTCCGTCCACAATCCTAGAGAATTTCTTTGGGCAGGCCCACACGGGAAAAGATGGAAATAAGGACTTCGGCGCAGGAGATGCTATCTATTTTCTTGAGGGGCACAGTCTCAGAGAATCGGTTTGCAAAGTCGACCAGCGTTACAAGTAACTATGGCCTTTGCTTGACGGGGAGGGGGGGGGGGGGAGATCGGTCCGATTAGTCGATAGCTACTCAGAAGAAGGGTTCAGAGATTAGTGGCCCTTTCTGCAAAGGCGCAGGTCCGACTCGTCTTTGTATTGCCGTCTTTTGACAAATGTCGCACAAACGACAATATCGCAGAATTTCGTCGGCCGCGCCAGGCCAATAAAAATATTTGAAGATTCTCTGAGTGGTTCTAGTGTGACTAGAGTGTCCAGCAAATATGCTATCGTGAGCCATTTGCAAAATTGGATGGACGTGGGAGCGGGGTACATATAGTGCACGGGACTGTGTCGTTTTCCTCGGTGCACACTCGATTGAGGAGGTCGCCCTTGATGAGGAAAGAAATCACCTTATTCTCTCTGACGGTTTCGCATGTTTTGTTATGGGCTTTGTACCATAAGATACGAAGAGACTCGCATTCCCTCTGGCTTTTGGCAAAGTCATGGGTCATCCATCGCACTCTGGAATTCGGGTGCACAGAGGGGGTTCCAGATGTGTAGCGGCTATCAGTTCCTTCTTCACACGGGAGCGGGTAGTAATGGGTTTAGCTACGGGGGGAGAAGCTACGGGGGGAGAAGCTACGGGGGGAGAAGCTACGGGGGGATAAGCTACGGGGGGATAAGCTACGGGGGGATAAGCTACGGGGGGATAAGCCACGGGGGGATAAGCCACGGGGGGATAAGCCACGGGGGGATAAAGCCACGGGGGGATAAAGCCACGGAGGATAAAGCCACGGGGGGAGAAAGCCACGGGGGGAGAAAGCCACGGGGGGAGTTACAAGGGGAGCCACAGGGGGAAGCCACGGGGGAAAGCCACGGGGTAGGAAGCAACAGGGGGAAGCCACGGGGGAAGGCCACGGGGGAAAACCACGGGTGAAAGCCACGGGGGGCACGGGGGAGCCACGGGGGAAGAAACCACGGGGGTAAGCCACGGGGGAGAAGCCACGGGGGGAGAAGCCACCGAGGGAGAAGCCACGGGATGAGAAGCCATGGGGGGAAAGCCACGGGGGGAAGGCACGGGGGGAAAGCCACGGGGGGAAAGCCACGGGGGGAAAGCCACGGGGGGAAAGCCACGGAGAGGGGAAGCCACGGAGAGGGGAAGCCACGGAGAGGGGAAGCCACGGGGGGCGGAAGAAGCCACGGGGGCGGAATAAGCCACGGGAAGCGGAAGAAGCCACGGGAAGCGGAAGAAGCCACAGGGGGCGAAAGAAGCCACGGGGGGCGAAAGAAGCCACGGAGGGCGAAAGAAGCCACGGGGGGGGGGCGAAAGAAGCCACAAGGGGGGCGAAAGAAGCCACGGGGGGGCGAAAGAAGCCACGGGGGGGCGAAAGAAGCCACGGGGGGGCGAAAGAAGCCACGGGGCGAAAGAAGCCACGGGGGGCGAAAGAAGCCACGGGGGGCGAAAGAAGCCACGGGGGGCGAAAGAAGCCAAGGGGGGGCGAAAGAAGCCAAGGGGGGCGAAAGAAGCCAAGAGGGGGGGGGGCGAAAGAAGCCAAGAGGGGGGGGGGGCGAAAGAAGCCAAGGGGGTGCGGAAGAATCCAAGGGGGTGCGGAAGAAGCCACGGGGGCGCAAGAAGCCACGGGAGGGCGGAAGAAGCCACGGGAGGGCGGAAGAAGCCACGGGAGGGCGGAAGAAGCCACGGGAGGGCGGAAAAAGCCACGGGGGCGGAAGAAGCCACGGGGGGCGGAAGAAGCCACGGGGGGCGGAAGAAGCCACGGGGGCGGAAGAAGCAATGGGGGTGGAAGAAGCCACGGGGGCGGAAGAAGCCACGGGGGCGGAAGAAGCCACGGGGGGCGGAAGAAGCCACGGTGGGCGGAAGAAGCAATGGGGGTGGAAGAAGCCACGGGGGCGGAAGAAGCCACGGGGGCGGAAGAAGCCACGGGGGGCGGAAGAAGCCACGGGGGTGGAAGAAGCCCAGGGGCGGAAGAAACCCGGGGGGACTGACCAATTAGGACGGAGCAAAACTTGATGTGAGCTGTAATGACTTCAGCCCAACCAGTAAAATACGCACACTCCATGTAGCAGTGAACAATGGGGAATTTATTCGCGCGCCATAAATAATCATACACTACGATTAACTTATCATGGTCTGGAGCCACTGGGCGGGAGTAGTTCATCAGATACAACAATGCACGTTCACCCTGTATCACGGACGAGGGTGGAGATCCGGCACCCATTCACTGCTCCAGTTTCGAATTGGAGCGCCCCAGGGGTGCTTTTATCGAACAAAAAGTTTACATTGTGGCCAACAGTATTCGGCGGGTTTGAAGAAGAGGGTGCTTTATTTTGAGATGGTGGGGGCGTAGAAGTGGCACTGACCTGGTGAGAAGGAGGGGTGCTTCTAAACCGCGAGTTTTGAGGGCAATTGCTACTCACGTGACGCGGAACTGAACACTGTCGTAGAATGGCCCCTTTTTTGTTGACTCCAGTCTTTGACACCAGTTTTGTCGTGGTATTCTTTGTGGTCGTGATATACCTCTTTGATGAAGTAGGCTATGTTTTAAGAGTGCTAATATATTGTTATTTTAAAGAAGAGCCGTAGGAAACACGTAAGGATATAGAGAAACGCAAGAGAATTCCCCAAAGAAAATTATATTTTAACTTTAACAATTTACCACACAAAAATTAACCATTAACCACAGAAATACTCCGAATATTAAAATACTCAATAATTAATTCAATTAGTTTAAGCCTCTAAGATTTGGTAAGTTCGATACGCACTTTAATATACAATATTTAGGCTAATTGACTCTACTGGAGTTTAAATACCTCAGGAATGTTATTGGCTCCACGACGCGTGCCGACCGGCCAGATATAGGTGGGCGGGATCACGAGGTATTTTTGGCGAGGGTAGCTGTGAGGAAATCCCTAAAGTGGTGAGGAAATCCCTAAAGTGGTAAACCTCTCCCCCCCCCCGCCCTTTCCACAAGCGGTAGCCTCGATTCTAGTCCCCCACGATTCACCCTTTATGCGGGCTAAAATAGCTGTGCAAGAAGATTCGAGGCCCTTCGACAGTAGAGCTGTTTCCCGCTCACCCCAAACTCCGGGGAGAGCCTCGGACATAAATAACGCTTGACTCCACGGAAGAGAGAGTTGAGAAGTCTCGCCCAGAACACAGAAGATTTCTCCATGGTTCCAATCAAGTGCTAGCAACAAAGCAAAGTGACAGCTGGACTATTTTGTGTATTTGGAATTAGCCTTAGCCAGGAGGTAATTCCACTGAACTATCACCCCGAGTGATTTTCCCGACTTCTTTCATCAACTCCTGTTGAAGCCCTCCTCATTTCAGGTAGCCGAAATACTCTCCCCTAGACCGAAAGTTACCCTCCCCCCCCCCTGCTTTTGGAGAACCGTCATCGCTCCAACCTCCCGCTTTGAAGTCCGAGCGGCCTCACCTCAAGTGCAGAAGACATCCGTAGGCCAACCCCTCTCCCCCTTTTAGTAACCCAATTGAGTTAATCCCCCCTACATTTGAATAGTCTCCACCGGGAATACCTTAAGTTCTAACTTCATAGCCTGATTTATAACTACAATTCCCCCTTTCATTTACTGATGTGATTTGGCCCGTTAATTCTCTGAGGTAATTTTACCTATCAATTCTCTCATTATTTTTGTGTAAATAAAATTATATTTTTGTACATGCCCCTTTAAATAACCTTGAGATTTGCCATTGTCCATAATTTACCTGACCTCGTTGCACTCTCTCGCTACTCAGCCCGTCTGAACTCGTGGTTTTCCGTCCCTTTTGTCCGTTCGCTTTCAGGTTATTGGTCCCTCCCTGATAAATATAATATTGTATTGATGTAATGTAATATCATACCACGACAGTAGCAGATCGGGGTCCACACGGTATTCAATGAGGAAGTTCTTCAAGGACGAGAACAATCACGGTGCTTTAGGCAGCACCAAGGTAGGCGTGGTCTCTCTGGCGAGAGTAAGTAGAACTTGGTTCATAAACCAAGTTAACTTAGAGTTCGGTGTGACCACCGAGTAACGGGCTCGAGGGGGAGCTTTTCTCTGTCGTTACTTAATTCCTCATTGGCGAGGACTGTACTCGGGGAGGGTCTTCTTCAAAGGCAAGGATCGAGGAGGGGGGGTTTATCTGATGAGAATAAGTTAACTTAAAGGTCGGTTTGGTAACCAGGAGCTAGCTCGAGGATGAGCTTCTTCTTAGTTCCAGTCCTCCCTAAGGGCGAGGATAACGTAGGGGGGCGCTTCTCTGACGAGAATAAGTTGAACTTGGTTCCTCAACCAAGTTAACTTATAAGTTTGGTGTGGCCAACGGGTAATGGGCTCGAGGGGGGAGCCTTTTCTTAAGAACGAGGAATTTCCCTGGTGTGTACGATACACCAGGATAGGAGAAGTCTCTCTAACGAGAGTAGGTTGAACTTGACCAAGTTAACTTAACGTTCGGTTTGATAATCAGGGGCTAGCTCGAGGATGAGCTGCTTCTTAGCCCCATAAGGTAGCCCTGCCTCTCTTGCAGGGGACTTCGTAGTCTGACGACCCAAGTATTCTACCTGTCCAGTCTCTGTAGCCCGATCTTCATCCGAGGAATTCGTCACCTGGAGACTGACGTGATCTACCTATCCAGTCTCGGTACCCCGATCTTAATCCGGGGACTTCGTAGCCTGGAGATTGACGTATTTTACCTTGATTTTCCTCAGTGTTTCTTATTTATACTTCGTCACCCCACTGGGGGAGGGATAAGAGGAGGGAGGGATAAGAGGAGGGAGGGGTAAGAGGGGGAGGGGTAAGAGGGGGAGGGGTAAGAGGGGGAGGTGTAAGAGGGGGGAGGTGTAAGAGGGGGGAGGTGTAAGAGGGGGGAGGTGTAAGAGGGGGGAGGTGTAAGAGGGGGGAGGTGTAAGAGGGGGAGGGGTAAGAGGGGGATGGGTAAGAAGGGGAATGGGGTAAGAAGGGGGGGGGGGGTAAGAGGGGGTAGGGGTAAGAGGGGGGAGGGGTAAGAGGGGGAAGGGGTAAGAGGGGGAAGGGGCTTTGGGACGGGCCCAGGAGGGTTCTTATTCCAAACGGTTTTCTCACCAAGTCTTACATCGGCTCCTCGTTAGCCTTCGAACTTGAGAGAAACGCGTCTCCAATTTCTTACTTGAGGTGATATTGAATATCCCTCTCTTAGGGGGGGATCTTCCATTTTACAACCTTAGGCCTTTCATAGCGACGAGTGGCGAGGTGCTGTGGTTACGTGTTTGATCCCACGGTGCCGGGGCCGGATGTCTTTGCAGGGACCGCCTCGTGTCTCCACTGAGAGAGAACTGGTGGGTGACGATTCTCCTACACACCTTCCTTCGAAGAACTTAATGGAGGGGGAGGGGCGCTCCCGGGAACTCAAAACAACTAACTCAACCTAGTCGAGTTTAGCAAAGTTGTATATCTTTAAACCCTCTCTTAAATTAGGTTTCTTTAAACTTGAGCACACACGCGCGCGCGTACACAGGCAGTGTGTTGAACTAGACCTAGCGAGCCTACTGGCGGGGTAAGCTACACAAGCATCTTATCATATTCGCAATACAATTTAACCTTCAAATAACAAAATCCTAATTCGGCGATTACACGCAACAAAACAAAAGAAAAAAAACAAGCTACTTCCTACATTTCTAAGCTTTTAAGAACTTAAATCCTACCGATAACTATTAACACGAAAAACAAATGAAAACGTGGTTTCACGCTTATTCGGTACTGACATAACTTTCAATGGTATTTTGTTTCAGCTTATAGAGCAGCTGTACTTTATCGGCTCCTTTGATGTAGCTAATATTAAAATGGTGCTCTGTGACCATTAACTTACCGCGCCTGAGTCAGCCGTTAGAGTTAATGAGTCTACCCAAGTATGTCACTAAATGGTAGTGGTATTTCAATCTAATCGAATTACCCTTCTAATGGTACTTGATTAACTTTAAACTGACCCTTATGGCTAGAGCGGCCTGTTGCAGCGGGGCATAATTGATAGGAGCGTGAGTCCCATAATCCTTCTTTATCACGGTACACGGGAAGCTCGTGTCTGGGTTTGATCTCCGGGGATCGAAAATACTTTTCCTTGCGCGGTCGTTAATGGGCGTGGCGCTCACTACGACTTGGAGTATTAGTGGTAACTCCGTGAACGTTCCGTCCAGGGAGGAGACTACTAGGGGTAGGGGATACTCATCCATGTCTACCATTGGACTAGTTTTATCAGGGTGTATCGCATTAACACCTCTTTCCTCCTTCCTTATCAACTCCTTTGACTCGGTTCTCTTCGTTGGTAGTTCCTCAGGTACACCTGCTCGTACCTCTACCCTACTTTCTACTTCTTCCCTGATAACCCCATTTGGCTGGGCTCTCCTCGTAGGTTCTTCCTTAGGTACTACTGCTGGTACCTCATCTCTATTTTCTATTTCTTCCATGATAACTCCATTTGGCTGGGATTTCATCGATGGTTCCTTCCTAGTTCCAGGCCGAGCTACAACTTCCTTGGCCTCTATCTGATTCTCGATAGGTGCTCTTTCGAGCGAGAGCAATCTTTCTTTTGATTCTTTTTCCCTGTTCATTCTTCTTTCTTCCGCTTCTTTTTCTGCTTTCGCCATTTCATTTTTCCGTCGGGTTCTTCTTTCTTCATCTTCCAGCTTTCTTTATTTTTCTTTCATCATCTTCTCGTTTTATCTATATTTTCCTTTCTTCATCTTCCCTTTCCATCTTTATTCTGAATTATTTTGATTCTTTTCAACAGTATTATTCTTTCGCTTGTTTTACCTCCTCTCAGCATTCTTCTTTCCGCTGTTTCTATTTTCCACTGCATTCTGTCTTTCTCTAATTTTATGTCACTCCATATTTTTATTGCTTCGCATTCTCTTTTCCCCTCTCTTCTTATATTTTCCCTTTCTCTATCAAACTCTATTATGTTTTCTTCTTCTTCTCTTAGTATTCTCAATTCTGAAAGGATGTAGGCATCCATATCCTCGCCTTCAAGTCCCAGAATTTGGGCTTGTAGGTTCAATCTTTCGATCGGATCCATTTTGTGTTTGTCTGTCGATTTTTCCTTGCTGTACTCTCCGGTGCACTGCCACTCACCAGGTAGCGCGCACCCTAACTTACCCTTAATCCAACTACTATGCTGATTGAAATACCACTCCGACAACAAATTTACCACTTGGCCTAACAATTACCTTCACCTTGTTACCACCTCTAACTCTACCAATTTTCCTCTCGTCAATTATTCTCTTATTCCTGGTATTCCTTTACGTATTGGCTCTCCCTTAATTAGACACTGCTGGGTTCTTTCTAATAAAAACCTACAGACCTGACACCACTTTTAATGTCGTAGGCTGGCCCTTTTCGATCACCCCACACCTGACACCACTTTTTGTCGTAGAATGGCCCTTTTTTGTTCATTCCACTCTTTGACACCAGTTTTGTCGTGGTATTCTTTGTGGTCGTGATATACCTCTTTGATGAAGTAGGCTATGTTCTAAGAGTGCTAATATAATGTTATTTTAAAGAAGAACCGTAGGAAACGCGTAAGGATATAGAGAAACGCAAGAGAATTCCCCAAAGAAAATTATATTTTAACTTTAACAATTTACTACACAAAAATTAACCATTAACCACAGAAATACTCCGAATATTAAAATACTCAATAATTAATTCAATTAGTTTAAGCCTCTAAAATTTGATAAGTTGGATACGCACTTTAATATACAATATTTAGGCTTATTGACTCTACTGGAGTTTAAATACCTCAGGAATGTTATTGGCTCCACGACGCGTGCCGACCGGCCAGATGTAGGTAGGCGGGATCACGAGGTATTTTTGGCCAGGGTAGCAGATAGGGGTCCACACGGTATTCAATGGGGGGGTTCTTCAAGGACGAGAACAATCACGGTGCTTTAGGCAGCACCAAGGTAGACGTGGTCTCTCTGGCGAGAGTAAGTAGAACTTGGTTCATAAGCCAAGTTAACTTAGAATTCGGTGTGACCACCGAGTAACGGGCTCGAAGGGGGAACTTTTCTCCTTCGTTACTTAATTCCTCATTGGCGAGGACTGTACTCGGGGAGGGTCTTCTTTAAGGGCGAGGATCGAGGAGGGGGGGTTTATCTGATGAGAATAAGTTAAACTTGAATAAGTTAACCTAAAGGTCGGTTTGGTAACCAGGAACTAGCTTGAGGATGAGCTTCTTCTTAGTTCCAGTCCTCCCCAAGGGCGAGGATAACGTAGGGGGGCGCTTCTCTGACGAGAATAAGTTGAACTTGGTTCCTCAACCAAGTTAACTTATGAGTTTGGTGTGGCCAACGGGTAATGGGCTCGAGGGGGGAGCCTTTTATTAAGAACGAGGAATTTCCCTGGCGTGTACGATGCACCAGGATAGGAGAAGTCTCTCTAACGAGAGTAGGTTGAACTTGACCAAGTTAACTTTACGTTCGGTTTGATAATCAGGGGCTAGCTCGAGGATGAGCTGCTTCTTAGCCCCATAAGGTAGCCCTGCCTCTCTTGCAGGGGACTTCGTAGTCTGACGACCCAAGTATTCTACCTGTCCAGTCTCGGTAGCCTGGTCTTAATCCGGAGACTTCGTAGCCTGGAGACTGACGTATTTTACCTCGATTTTCCTCAGTGTTTCTTATTTATACTTCGTCAACCCACTGGCAGAGGGGTAAGAGGGGGGGGGGCTTGGGGGGGGGGCTTAAAAACGGGCCCAGGAGGGTTTTATTCCAAACAGTTTTTCTCACCAAGTCTTACATCGGCTCCTCGTTAGCCTTCGAACTTGAGAGAAACGCGTCTCCAATTTTTTACTAGAGGTGACATTGAATATCCTTCTCTTAGGGGGGATCTTCCATTTCACAACCTTAGGCCTTTCATAGCGATGAGTGGTAAGGTGCTGTGCTTACGTGTTTGACTTCACGGTGCCGGGGCCGGATGTCTTTGCGGTAACCGCCTCGTGTCTCCACTGAGAGAGAACGGGTGGGTGACGATTCTCCTACAAACACGAATAGCACACGATGGTCCTCCTAAGGAACTAAGAAGCAGGGGGGTTTAGAGCAAAGGGCTTAACATCACAGTGGTCCAACCAGAATTGAGGTTTGGGTTGGCGGGCCCAGTTACCTTGACGAACTTATTCCCATTATTAGGAACATTTGTTCTTGCAGGTTTTGGATTTAGGAGAAGGGAAAGAGGGTCTGATTTTTTCCCTTCCTTCATATAGCAGTTGTGGCTAGCCGCGTAAACGTCTGCCTCCTCGATGCATTCCCAGAGAGTACAACACCTTCTGTCCTTTATGAAGGATCTGATTTACGAAGGTAGTGCCCCAAGAAATTGGGCCTTGAGGACGAAATCGACCAGGGCGTCGTATTCACGAGGCAGCTTGGACGCGTCAATCAAAAAAATTAAAATGATGCTATAGGGAGTAGCCGAACTGTCGGAAGGTCTGGTTTGGTTGAATGCGACAGTGTCTAATTTTAGCTCGGTAGAAATACGGGGTCATGTTGTAAGCGGCAAGTTATATTTTAACGATGAGTAATCAATTGTTGCCTCTGATAAGTGTTGTGGTCTACGGCCGAGTATGTACGTACGTTTGTTCCGTACATAAATAACTAGAGCAAAAATATACTTTAAATTACATAAAAATAGGAAATATTAAAAACTTTAAATCTACTAAGGATATAAAAAGAGGGTCTAAATAAAAGTTATTACTACCAATGAATATTACGCGATGGTTGATGCAAAAACTCACTTTAGTACTAAATGTTAATTAAAGAACATAATTAAATGAGAATCCTTTTACCTTTAAAATTAAGTGACGTCAGGTGGGTAATGACCCTGCCCGAGAATCTTGTTGAGTGGAGGAGGGAGTTGAGGCGAGGTGAGTGTGTCGCCAGACGAGAGGCTGACAGGAGGAAACAGCTGACTTCGAGGTGAGTGAGAAGAGCGCTTGGCGATGTATCTTGATTCGACTATATAAGCGAAGGGACAGTGGATGTATGATTATTCCAATCATTGGGTTACCCTTGTGGCGCTTCTCGATGATGAGCTTTAACCAAGAGGTGAATCCTTTTACGAGTGGGACTTCACTTTGGTATTCCTCAATGGTAAGGGATATCTCTGGCTTTATTCCAAAACCGAGATAGGATGTTTCTCTGACAAGAGGGGTATGAGAGTGGTTCTCTATACTGATGGTCTAATCTTCGATGTGACCAAAAGGAACAGCCTCGGGATGAAAACTCCTGATCGGCTCCACTTTTTTTCTTCTTCATCTTAATGGCCAGACTGACGCCGGCACTCGTCTTCTCTCGATCGCTAACTTGATTCTCTTTTCTTTTCTCCAGATCGACGTATATATACCTCACTTATCCCCTAGGGGTGGGGAAGGGGAGATGAGTGCCCATGTTTAAGCCTCTCTCCTAGAGCATCCTTTTTCAGCGTGGTAACCCGTAGCCCTAATGGTCTCTTCTGGTTTTCGTCGGAGAGAATGAAATTTCGTCTCTTTGGCGAAACTAGACATAAACAATAGGAGGGGACAGTGTGCATGTTCATAGATTTTTATTCGAAAGGCTCGACCACCCTTCTTTATTTATACTAACGGGCTTCGAAACCTGCCGATTCTAAGATTTACTTGCGAGTAATTTCGAGGAGTGTTGTGCAAGCGTGGCAAAAGGGGAAGGGGGGGGGGGGTAGATTATCGGCTCTTATGCCACGTAGTTGTTGACGCTGTGTAACCAAACTGGTATCTATTCGGTCCTCGCAATATTGATTTCGCCATAATGAGAGAGAGAAATATCCCAGAGTTGGGAGCTCAACAGGGGCAATAATTGTGCTACGCCGTCCGTCTCGATGTCCCACTAGTTCACCTCGAATATCTTTTCAAAGTGGGGGAGATAAGACCCAAAGCCTTTGTCTTCTTTAAAGACGGGTAGTTTTATGGTCGCAGACGGCGGTCCGTCTAATGTAGAGCGTCTCGCTCCTAGCTCTGCTCATTTCAAATTCGTGAGAGCGAATTCTCTCTATATTTTCGTCCCTTTTCTTCTCTGTCCTTTCTTTCAACTTTTTCTCTTCTTTCTTCTTTCTGGATGTTGGCCATCAGATATTTGCCACTGAGTTCGAGTGCCTCACCTTGGGCCTTGAAAATTTCAAAAGGCGACATGCTGCTGGTTTTACGCGATGGGCTCAACAACAAGAATTAAATTAATGCACGACAAATAATATGGCAAAATTATGGATTTCTTTACGCACGAACGAGAGTGCGGATGGTTTTCTAAACAAACGAAAACACGAACAACTGAAGGCGGGAGAGGCGCAACACTCGCGAGAGAGCTTTTACGGTCGAGATTTCAGTGTGATTGAGACGAGAGTTACCGCACTACTAGCACAGCAATGCGAAGAATAATACTATTTTTCTATACCTTCAGCTTACGGCACGAGATGAGGGCTTGAAGGAAAACAATTCAATCCCGTGGGGGAATAAAATTAATAGTTAAACACGGTCACTTGAAAATCAATTCACACACAAAAATTGGGAAAGAGAACAAATGGAATTTGCAAATAGGTATGCAATGGTTATTTCTCACTTTTTAAACTCCAGAACCGGAACCAAGATTAGCCCACAATTAACGATTTAACCAAGGTTAACCAATAGATTAATCAAATTTCAATCAATTGATTGACCAAGATTAACCCCAATAAACCTGATTAATATATAATAGATATTACTATATGTCGTAGAATAGGGTCAAGTTAACCCTTTCTGCATTCTAAGCCGAGGTCGGCGACGGCTATGTGCATGGAATATTTATAATAAAAGCAGAGTGAAAATTAACTGAATGTAGGTTGGCCAAATAATAGACTATATTGGAGGTTCCAGAGCAATAGAAAAACGGGTACAAAAATAAATACTAATATGCAAATTAATATTCTTTTACAAGGTTAAAGGGGTTTTAAAACAAGCTATATACACATTAGACGTACACTAGTCTCAAGGGCTAAAGGGTGGGGGGGAGTTGGTGGGGGGGAGTTGGTGGGGGGGAGTTGGTGGGGGGGAGTTGGTGGGGGGGAGTTGGTGGGGGGGAGTTGGCGGGGAGGGTCGCTAGAATGACCTTGAGCGTATACGAAGCTGACGATGGATGATTACACTGGGGAGGTGGGAGGGGGTGGGGGGGTGGGGTTAGTAGTAGAGAAAGCAGCCTTGCACAGGAAGGTTGCGTGTTGCTGTAATCTCGGAGATTTGATCCGAGTGAGTAATCCTTGCCTTGGTGCAAAGTTAAAATAATAGTCTCTTGACAAAAATCATTGCGGGATGAACTTAGATCTTGCTTTCGAGTTAGAACAGGAATCGAGACTGGGCGCGTTGCGTTCGAGGAGCGGGTAGAACAAGTACGGGGTAGACTCACATGAATTAATGGAGAATATCTGGAGCTCGAGAGTTTTTGCGAGAATTGTGCAGAGTCCAACGGGACGTGAATAACGGGTACCGACGGGGATGGGTGGGGGGTGGGGGGGGGCAGAGGTTACTGACGGGGCGGGCAGACGGCGGATACTGCCTTCCAACTCTGGCACCGGGGGATTTATATTTGGGTCGAATGGAGTTTTCCCCCCTGCGTCCGAAGGGAAGGGTTCCAGGGTCCGACGCATCGGCAGGCGAGAGTAGTCTCACCCTTTTAGCACGATCGAAAGAAGGTTCCTCAGTTGGCGAGGTGAAACTTTGTCCGCCCCTAGATGAGACCTTTTTGGCTCTCAAACTTGTTGCGGCCTTCTGCGATAGTGGGTTTCTGGCCACCACGGCGTCTCATGATTTGCACTTCCATTAACGCAGACAAAAAGGGTCGACCAGGTGTCTGCTGTCTCTCTCTCTCCATTGAAGGCGCATCAGCGCGCATCTTCTCTCTCTCTGATCTCCGACATAAACTTTAAACAAAAGTTCAAAAGCATCAGAAAAAAAGATTAGATGCAACAGATCTATAAAACATTTGAGAAGATGAAAATATGAAAAATGCGAAAAAAATAAACTGAAAAAACTAAAAAAGTACGAGTGCAAACAAATAAAAATAAATAAGAAAAAAGGAAATTAGAATACTCTGGTATTAAAAGCTCATATGAGCGAGGTTATAAAATGAAAGCGTTTGTCAGGTTCGGTGATACAATTCGCCATCACCTCCTTCGAAATCAATCTTTATAGTCTCCCCCTCTATTCATCCATTTCATCATCACTCAGTGTCCTATTTCACATTTTTTTCTACCTATTCCATCTTATTCTCCAACACATTCACCTCTTCTACTATCTTAACCCCAATCCCAGTCATGCAACTTAATTCGCGTCAATGTGTGAACAGTGTGCTTGTGTGTGTGAAATGCGAGGAAAAAGTGATGTTAGTAAATGTTTAAAAGAGGGAAATTGCACATACTTACATTATGTCAAGCAAGTATAAAATGCGCCAATAAAAGACGCCCTTAGATCCTTGCTCCCATTTTTTTAGCTCATGACCGCCAGGTTAAACCAACCGTCTCGTCTCGAAGCTGAACTCGCTCGTGCATGGATCAGCGAATCTCTGTTTCATTCATTACCGTTCTGTTTCTGGCGAGTCTTCCTAACTTCCCCTTTTCCGTGCTTCTTTGTGCTTCATTAGTACTAATATTAGTGTTTATTTAATTCCCTCTTCTTGTGCAAGTTCTGACCTAAAGTGACATTTTTGTCCTCTATTAGGTCTGAATTAGATCGGACTTCTCCCACCATGCGACTATATTCTGAGACGATTATTGAACTACTTTATTGGGTGCAATTTTGCTGCCTTAGCCATATCCTTCTTTCTGCGCCGACTGGAGAATTCTCCCCCACTACTCTGATTTGAGAAGCGGACAAGCTTCACTCCCTCGTTCGGAAAGTGAAGGACGCACCTAGCCGCCGGCTTCGTGTAGCAAACCGATAATGAGGCTACTAAGTTCGCTACGGCAAGAGTTTTATCTGTTCCTCCATTACAAATATCTCTAAATTAAGCAAAGAATTCCCTCAATTCTTTCCCTTTTTTTCCCGAAATTTATCTCATTATATGAATTAAGCAAAGAAAGTTTTATGCCTTGTGTTTACTTATGCCAAGATATTTGAGCTAGTTTTCCCACCACAATCAGACACCACTTGACAATAGAGAATAAAGAATTTGTGTGATTGAGTGAATAGATTAGTACGAGGTATGAAATATGTTGATAGGGATAAAGAGGGTGTTGATGTACTTTTAAGTGAAGAATGACATGATGCAATTTCTGAGTATGAATGTATGAACATGATAATTAGACAGGTGAAGTAAAAGATTTTCAAGGGTGAAACTGTATAGTTATTGTGCCCTGTTAGGTTAAATTATTTGTCGTGTCAATTAAAAGAGGTGAGGAAGGTGGAAAAGAAGGGAGAATCAAAAGTGAAAGGCTGTGATTGCTTAACAGTAGGGGATATGAGGTGTGAAAATGTGGCTACAGCAAATATAAGACAAAATAAGGAATGAGTGGTTAGTGTAAGGGATGTATTTTGGTATGCTAGAACTGGAAAAAAAATGTTGAATGGCTGGCTGGCGATGTAAAACCTGTAATGAAGACCAAAGGGAGACGTACTGGCAGATGCTTATTATTGCTGATGGGCATGTTGAAGAGATGCGGATGAATGCATGCAGGGAGAGGGAAAGAAAACGGTGATTAAATACAGTAAGAAAGTAACACATGAAGAACTTGTAAGGATGATGAATGATGAGCCGTATCGGAACAGGAAGTTATTCTGGGAGTAAGAAAGGTAGGAAGCTAATGAAAGAATAGTTGTCTGAACGACAAGGATATAAATGGCAGGGAGCTTGTGAGCAATGCAAGATCTAAAGTAGATGGCGAGAGTAATGTAGTTGTGGAAGATGTATCGTTGTATGGAACTGATAGGTATGCAAGGTGGTGTTAGTGTTATAGTGGTCTGAAGAAGTCGAAAGCAGCTGGAGTAGATGTTTAACTGGCTAATATGTTTAAAGGGCTAGGTGATTGGCTCATAGAATGTGTCTAGTGGTCGTATTATGAGGCACTTTATGATGAAGCAGTCTTTGAAGAATGTAGTGCTCGTACCGTTGCATAAGGCTAAAGATAGAGTGCGTGTGTGTGTGTGTGTGTGTGAACACAATAACCACAAGAAGGGAGTTTTTTAAGTGTGGTTGGCAAGGTCAATGGAAAAATTCTGATTGGGTGTGTTAGAAGGATAAGTGAATGGGTTGATAGGGGATGAGCAAGGTGAGTTTAGAATGGATTGGATGTATGATGATCAAATATTTGTATTGAAAGAGCTAGTTGAGAAAACAAGCTGCAAGAAACGTAGGGCGATGCTGGGCTTAGAGAAGTATTATGGAAGATTTAAAGAATCAATGGAGTGAGTGGTGAACTGTTAAATGTAGTGCAAAGTACTTATGATGGTAATAAGGCGTGTGGTCGGGTGAAAGATAGCTTGATTGTGGGACTTATATAAGAGGGAGTCTAATATCTTTATGGGTGAACTACTAAGAGAAATATGGAATGAATGAAGGAAAGGGAAGCGAGATTGATGAGGAATGTGGACTGTGTGATTTCTATCCAGTTTATTCTATGGTGTTGACCTGGTGTTAGCGGCTAAGAGTGAAGGATTTAGAAATGTCGATTGAAGCGTTTGCCAGGGTGTGTGTGTGTGTGGAGAGAGCTTAAAGTAAATGCAGCAAAGAGTGGGCTGATGCTGTTTGTGGGCGATGGTATGGTGGAAGAAGATAAGCAGGCGGGGATCCATAAGGGGCTAGGGGCTGAAGCCTGCCAAATTTCAGACCCATTTATGTTTATATTTCTTATTTAAGCCACACTTGAATTCCACTATTCAGAAAGAAGCGATGTAATAATATAGAATATAAATATAAACGGTATTTTAAACCGTTTCGATCGAATGTATCTTATATGATACATGTCTAAAATACAGGTAAATCTCAGAATTAATTATTAAATTCAGTATTATACCTTAAATGACGTCCAAAAACTACAATTCATAATTTTCTGATGTGTGGGAGAAAATTCGGATCTAAGAGAGTTGGTGCTCACTCCTTTATGAAATGCTGTTATTTATTATCAATCCTGTGTAAGATAACCATTATTAATTATTAATGGTGTGTAAGATAACCCTTATTAATTATTAATGGTGTGTAAGATAACAATTATTAATTATTAATGGTGTGTAAAAAAAATTATTAATTATTAATGGCGTGTAACAACCATTATTCATGGTGTGTAATAACCATTATTAATTATTAATGGTGTGTAAGATAACCCTTATTAATTATTAATGATGTGTAAGATAACCCTTATTAATTATTAATGCTGTGTAAGATAACCATTTTTAATTATTAATGGTGTGTAAGATAACCATTATTAGTGGTATGTAAGATAACCCTTATTAATTATTAATGGTGTGTAATTTAACCATTTTTAATTATTAAGGTGTGCGAGATTACCATTATTAATCATCAATGCCCTTTACTCAGACTCCTCAGAGGGAGGAATTCAGGTTAGCTCCTCCCAAATCTTTATCCTGGATAAGAGTTCATGGTGTCACCCTTGGACAAATGCGAGGAATCAGATTACGACCACACGTTTTCGAATGAAATGTTTGAGAGGAGAATATGTGAAGAAGTGGCATGGCAGTGGATTGGGCATATGGGAAGGAAAAGGAAAGAACTAGAGTGAAAGTAGGACAAATGGACAATCTCGGACGGATGGTTGGTGTGAGAAAGTTAGATCGAAGAATGATTGGGTAAGAGGGGTTTATGAGTTGAACGAGGTTAGGACAGTGGGGTGGTATAGGCATGTTAAGAAGAATGGTTTGACAGGACTGAGGATAGAATATAAGAAACTTTCAGTGTGTACGAAGGTCCGAAGGAGGCCTAAAAGGTGAATTGATTAGGTGAAAAGTGTTTTAGAGTGAAAGAGCTGGCTGAAGAACCATTGGGTGATGGTCAGTGTGAAAGAAGGGAGTCTGTGAAGGAGCCTACTTGGGGGTGTGTCTATCCCAAGGATGAACCCTGACTGGGCGATATGCTACAGCACACATCACCTTTTGTAGAAAAATAATGGATAGATTTGTACTTGATAGGATGCAATTTTTTTAGTGGCAGTGATGTGCACTGATACCACTTTGTGGGATAGCAGATGATGATGAAAAACACTTTCAGGTCAAATATCTTTTCAGGCCGTTAGCCCATTCATTCTTCTTAGCATTGGCTGTAGTTTTAAAGGACTACTGATGTATGGGTGGCATTTTCGACGTTTTCTACCCCCTTCTGTAGCTTTTGAATCGGTGTTGTACTCAGCAGATCGTCAAGTTGATCAAGTTACACAATATATGAGTAAGAGTAATTAATATAACTCAGAACTTCTGAATAAAACGACAGAACGTAAATCTTCCACACCAGCCATTGCTTAGTCCTCTTGGTTCAGTTCTTTGATCTTTCGCGTAGCACCGATCACCCAAAAGAATCGCCACCCCAAAATCACCATCACCTGTTCGGTACCAGGTAAAAAAAGCCCGGTAGGCGCCCTTGCCTACTAAATTCAGATTCGAATAAAGGTTTCTAGCAATTATCCAGTGGGGGAAAACCTTAGATACCAGCTGCTAGATTTAGGACACAACGGGAGAAGATCTTGAGAGATGCAAAAAAAAGAGTCGCCTAAATATAGAAATCCTGAAACAAAACCTTAAATCCCGACTAATGGCAGACATACCTGTAATTGAAAGGCATCATTGCAGGTGATCCATGTGGCAACGTAACAATGATACGCTACATCCCATCATGTGCCGTAATATATTACTAAACGTTTCTCCATAATTGAATGGTGGATTTAATTTCAATGATCTTGCAGCCTGTCAGTGTGAAATGAAGGTTATAGTCAACTAACCCTATAAAGGGCCGCATTTCAAAATTTAATCAAGCTTATTTTATGATTTCTTCTCAAAAACCTTTTAGCATCACTTTTCTTTGCGTTTTATCGTAATCAGAATGACGCACTCATGATCTAGATTGCACCCAAGTAATTTCTAGCCGAGATGTATGAGAGTTTCTTAAATACTAAATAACAAAAAACAAAAACAACAAAAAACAAAATACTACTACTGATAATAACAATAATAATAATAACAATAATAATAATAACAACAATAACAACAACAACAACAATAATAAAAAATAACGATAACAACAATAATAATAATAATTTATAATAATAAGCTTTTATCATACTTATCGTTCGGTATTTCAGGTTTAAGTATAACTGAAGTATAACTGTAAAAATGCCCTTCTGTCCTCATTCTTCCTTCCTCTATTCAACACTTTCTCAAGGGGGGAGGGAAGAACTCGTGTGCCTCATCTAGCCCTTAGATATAATCCCCCCCTCCTTCTAGGACTGGTGAGAATCTCTCGCTAGCCTAATTGATACGGCATTGGACTTCCAGCGTCGAGGCACGGGTTCCATCACAGCGAGCGCGGACACAACGTTTTGAACGGTGCCGTGAACTAGTCGCACAGTGGCGTATACGCTGATACTCTCACACTAGGTTATCTACTCCTACACGCAACACCGCTATAACTCCATTCCCGTCTTTACAGCGTAAATTCCATTCTCTCTTATGTGGTCCTGTTAATGCAGTACTGGATTGAAGCACTCTTATCCACCTTTGGGGCTTGCCAGGAATTGTCACTCTAATCTTTACGTGCATTTCATTATCCACCAGTTTTTATTATTCTTAAATGAATTGAACTCTGAGAGGATTGGCGAGAGAAAAATAAAAGAACATCCACACAAAAGTCAGTTGGGGCGGTGGAGCATTTTGTGTACTACATAGAGGGTCCGCATGGGAAAAGGGCCATTTGAAGCTTCGCCTCCTGCAGGGTGACCGGAAGCATTAATGAACGTGAAGCGAAATATATATATTCTTTTAATCAAATCCATTTCAAAAGTGTCAATTACATTTAAGGGCTAAAACGAAGCACAAATCATTCGAATGGTTTTGGTCTTCATCAGGACCCACCAAGACGCAGGAAGAATTGTAGGGAGGAAGAAGTCCCAAGAAGCAGCAAACCCAGCGGACGCACAGAGGGCCACTTGGACCTTTCTAATAAAGAGAAGAAACCTACCACCATAGTAGTTTCTTTTTAACATCCATCTGGCGACTACCAACAAGAAAAGAAGTCGTCGTAATTATTTTATGACCTAATACTAGGCGGCAATAAAAAAAACGACAACTAAACCCGTCAAACAAACCTAACAAGAAGCAAAAAAACAAGAAAGCACGATCCAGCGTCGGGTTGCCCCCCCCCTTCCGGTGATGGAGGGGGGAGCATGCAACCAACATCAAAGAGAGCAAATAAAATGGTTGAGGCCGGCCTCCTCCAAGAAGTCAAATAGTCCAGAAGTCCGTGTGCATAAACTCGTCCAGGGTATAAGGGACAAGCGATAAGACACGGGCAATAAATGGAGAGGGAGGATAAGAGAAACCACAAGTGGTAAGATTTTTAATAAGCCCTTCTATGAGGACAAGAGCCGCAGAAATCACGTTACAGCCTAATAAAGCTAGATTACGAGAAAAAAAGTTGCAAAAAACAAGTAACAACCCCCCCCCCCCAAAAAAAAACAGGCTAACAAGCAAATAAAAGTAAGATAGCAAATGAGTAAGAAGACGAAGTAGGAAGTAGGTTCCGGCCTCGCGGGAGGTCCGCCTTCCCCCGGCACAGAAACTTGCGACCTACAAGAAAGTAAAATGGAGGAGGACACCCTTCTCAGAAAAGTTATATCCATAAGTCTGTGGACAGGAACCCGTCTAGAGTACAAGATAATGACTCCCTCGTCCCGATACCGAGACAGATAACGGTGCTCTGGTCGCAGAGTCCCTGAAGACTCTTTGGCGCGCTCATTCCCAGTAATTCCAAAATGTCCAGGAACTCAGCAGAACTTAATCTCGATATCCGTCCGGCTCGCGGAAACCATGGCGTCAAAGATACTGCAATCAATGGTTTGTGGTAATTACAATGACCCGAGAGCATTCAATGCGCTTTGCGATCGTTAAAGATCACAATCCGGTCTCCGAACTGGGCACGACGCGTTATCTCCTTTACCGAGCGGTGTATTGCATCATCAATAACGGCTGCGGATGCAGAGATAGCTGTTGGCAACTGAGGGAGGGGCTGGGCTCGCGCGTAAAGGGGCATAATGCAATGCACACAGCGCAGAGCGAGTAGCATCTCCCAAGCATCGACAAATAGGCTCTCAATGGGCGATGTGCTATAAGGCACTGGTAAGTAGACCGAGAACGGTGTGGTGGATAGAGTACATTTTCCGCTATACAAGCCTAGCTGCGGATAGAAAACAAACCTCGCATCCGTAGTAAAGCTTCGAACGAACAAATGATCGATAGAAAAGCAATGCAGTAGCCCTATCAGCACCCATGGTACTGAACGCCATGAAACGAAGAATTTTCCATGGCGCGAGTGCAAGAGACCATATGGCTGCGAATATGCGTCTCTCAAGTGTGCCATCGGTCAAAAACAAGACAAAGGAAACGGTGCGGATCCACTATTTCCAGATGAAGCCCTTTTAAGAACAAGTCCATACTGGGGAGGAGCTGTGGATGGCGACAGAAGTTCACCATCATAATCTTGGCCAAGGAAAACTTAATTCTGTGCGCTTCGGCATAGTGATATACGCAATTCAATGCGTGTTGTAGTCGAAGGTCCAGAGTTGGCATCGGGGCCGCGCGAAAAGAGATCGAAAGGTTGTCCACGTAGAGCGTAGGGAGAACATCTTCCGGCAGCATCGAGGTGATGCCGTTGAGGCTCAGGGCAAATAATGTGACACTGAGGACACTTTCGTGCGGGACACTGTCTTCCTAAACATTGGGCCAGAGAGGGAGCCCCCCACCCGTACGCGGAATCGACGATCTCGCAAAAATTCAGATATAAAGATTGGGAGGCGGCCCCTCCCCCTATCATGTAGAAAGTCTCCATGATACCGTATCACCATACGGTATTATAGGTATTCTCCAGATCGAAAAACACCGTAGCGTAGTGCTGTCTACGAAGGAAAGCCTCGCAGACGGCATTTTCCAGTGGGAGCAGAGCATCCGACGCGGAGTGGAACTTGCGGAAGCCGCACTGTGCAGAAGACAGATGGCCTCCGCTGTCCAGGAAAAAGGCTAATCCAACATTTACCAATTTCTCCATCAACTTGCACACGCAAGAGGTTAGAGAAATTGGGCGGAAACCGGTCGGAGTAGAGTGATCTTTCCTCGGCTTGCGAAAAGCAAGCATAGTAGCAATTTGACAGGAGTCTGGGAGGATACCCTCTATCCATATCTTGTTGAACAAATCTAACAGAAAGACGATGCTTCACTCACCCAGGTGTCGAAGCATGGCGTACGGGACATCGTCCGGAACAGATGTGGTGTCAGTACACGAAACGAGAGCAGAACACAACTGACTAAAGTAAACCTGTCTTTAAAGGGTTCTTCGCCTCTGAAAGTAAATTTTCGTCGGCTGCCTTCCACCTTATCACGACGTGCATTGGATGCTGGAGGAGCAGCGTCCCGGCAAGAGAATGCGGAGAAAGCGTTCGCAAAGGATTCAGTCACGGATGCAAGGTCCAAGATTGCGATTCCATTCTCTTGTAGAAGGGAAGGAGACTCCTGCAGTATCTTGCCTCAAATCCTTGTGACTCGCTTCCACATCTCTGCTAGAGGGGTTTTGCCTTTAAGTGGAGACACGTATGGCCGCCAGGAAGAACGACAAGCCTGCTTTGAAATATACTGGAACCTAGCCATAGCTCGACGAAATTCACCGACAGTGTAATCGTTCTGGCAGGGTATGTAGGCATTTCACTTCTGGTTGAGAGCAGTCTCACATTCGGCCTACCCCTCTCAAGCGGTCAGCGTGCAAAACTACCAGACGTTCTAGCAAAAATAATTAGGCACACGACGGCCTAACCCACTAACCTAAATTCCTCGACTAAATGAGAGAATTCAGTCATTTGCTAAAATGCAGACCACCGCCCCCTCGCCAAGCCACACTGGGAGGGGCCGGGGGCTCTTAGGCAGTAGGGTTCCAGAAAATGATTTTAGAATAGAAAATTGATTAATACCATGGTCATCAACCACTACTCACCCAGGATAGATCTAGACAAGTAAATGAAGCGGTTCATGGGCAGTGATGCGTAAAATCATCCACACTTAGGATACCCACCTGTAATTCATCGATCATGTCGGCAAGGTCCTGATCTCAGGTTTTGTTTGAGTTGTCGATATAGAAGAGGCATCTACCATTAAGGTCCACTTCCAGTAGAAAACGGCCTTGCAGCCGTGCCAAGATGCGGCAGAAGTCACCCATGTCGAAGTTAGCTAACGGTTACCTTCTATCCAGGTCCACCTGCAGCATTATTACTGCCGTAAAGGAGGAATTCCTAACAAGCAGAACTACGAATACATCATACCGGATGTAAATTGCGTATCCTCCTGCCCCGCCACCATCCGATGGTGGTGGGTTCTCAAACCCCTCATACCCCTGGATGGTGGTCAGGTGTCACGCACCGAACATGGCCTCCTGCAAAAGGATGGCTAACTGGGAATAGGAGAAAATGAGCCTACGCAGCTTCTCCCAGTTGGCCCAGAATCCGCGGGAATTCCATTGGAGGAATATGGCTCCTAGGTCAAGTTCGAAGGAGATGCGGGAGATCTTTTCGAACAGAACACCTTTACCTGAATTGCCCTACAATGCTAGGGCGAACAGGGAGCTTTCGTCTTCCATGACATTTTAGGGGAAGCTGGGGTCGCTATCAGAGTCTTTTCCTCAGGCCGACTGGAAGCCTTTGGCAGCCAGGGCGGCCACGGAAGCGGGTGTTACCTCCTTCGAAGGATCCGCCGGCTCAGAGAGAGGGACAGTCCAGCCTTGCGTGGGGTCGTAGGAGTTGAAGATTCTTTGGTTATCTCTTCCTTCAGGGGGAAAGATGTTTAGAAACACTGGAAGACGCCCTGCTGCGATTTTTTTTTAGTTCGATAGAGCCCATCTGTCAACTGCCCACTTGGGCATAAGTCGCCGAAAAACACGACAGCCTAGAACTAGGCTACTTTAAAATAAAAATATGAAAACTTAATAATATAAATTGAAAAAACTTAACAAAAAGGAGGCAATCTCCGGCAGCGGAAGGGGGGAGGTCCCCCTCACCCCGGTGCAGGAGAGTGCCACGTACAAACAAAACAATAACAAAAAAAAGAACCTTAAATAAAGGGGAGAAGCTTGGCCTCCCCCCCTCAAAAAGTCAACAAGTCCACAAGTCAATGTGCACGAATCTGTCCCGAGTACAAGGGACAGGCGGTAGCGACCCCGCCCATCCCGGTACCGGGACAGGTATCGTGTGCGAAGATCACCCAGACTGGGACATTCGACAAGAATGTGCCGAACAGTCTGGGGGACGAGGCAGTCGTTGCAATAGGGCGCAGGCGAGCGCTTCATCAAATAACGATGCGTCACACGAGTGTGTCCGATTCGGAGACAACAGGAAGCAACCTGAAGCCGCCGCAGCATTGGGGAATAGGTCCATGGGGACAGTCGCGGCGCAATGGCACGCAACTTTGAGGTTCCCTTCGCCTGTATCCCATCTTCTTTGTCAAGCAGTCCGAAGAGCTGCCCGTATTCCTGCCATGTAGTCGGTGTGAGGAAGAGCAAAACGCTGGTCTGGTCACAGAGTCCTCTCGGACTCTTTGGCGCCATCATCGGCGCGCTCATTCCCCGCAATTCCTACATGTCCAGGAACAGAGCAGAAGATAATCTCGACATCTGCCCGGCTCGTCAAAACCGTGACGTCACGGATATAGCGAACCAGGGGATGTGGAGATTCTAATGCCCCAAGAGCACTCAGGGCGCTTTGTGAGCCGCTATAAATCACAATCCGGTCTCGGAACCAGGCACGTCGCGTAATCTCCCGTACCGAGTGGTGTATTGCCACAGGCTCGGCCGTGAAGAAAGACGCAGCGCCTGGTAGAGCCCCGCTGACTTCAAACAGAGGGGATACGGCGTGGAAGCCGACCCCCTCTTATGACTTTGAGCCATCCGTATACACTGGCACGGTTCCAGAGTGACACGATGTGTGCTCCAAAAAGGTCGAACGCAATACTCCCGGCGCAGTACAAGCTTTGGGAGCAGAGGCGTGGCGACAAATAGCCAAATGTGGTACCCTCCAGAGTGGCGTCCTGGGCAGAACCAGGGGCGCCACTAGCCCGAGAGCTATATCCACCTCTCAAAGGAGTTTCCTGGCCCTGAACCCAAAGGGCTTAGGGTATGACTGGCGTCTCTCGGCGGCATAGGCACCATCGAGATCAGCTGCGGATGCAGTGAGAGCTGTGTGGCGACTGAGGGAGGCGCCGGCCCCGCGCGTACAGGCGAGTGATGCACTGCACGCGGAGCAGAGCGAGTGGCATCTCTCCAGCATCAACCAACAGGCTCTCAATGAGGACAGTGCGGAGGCACCGGTCGTAAGGCGAAGGTCAGTGTAGTGGATCGAATCCACCTTCCGCAATAAACGCTCGGCTGCGGATGCATAAAACTCGCATGCGTAGTCGAGCTTCGAACGAACAAAGGATCGATAAAAATGTAGGGCAGTAGCCCTATCAGCGCCCCAAGCGCTGAACGTCACGGAACGGAGAATGTCCATGGCGCCGGTACAAGAGACCCTAAGTCTACGAATATGAGCCTCCCAGGTGAGGCGTCGGTCGAATACAAGATCAAGGAAACGGTGCGACTCAACCACATCCAGGCGCACCCCATTAAGAAATATCTGGGTGGGGGTGAAGCCGTGGATGGCGGCAGAAGTGCACCACCTTAGTCTTGGCCAAAGAAAACCGAAACCTGTGCGCTTCGGCATAGCGAGAGACGCGGTTCAATGCCTGTTGGAATCGACGCTCCAGAGTTGGCATCTGGGCCGCGCCAAAAGAGATCGAAAGGTTATCCACGTAGAGCGTAGCGAGAACATCTTCCGGCAGCACCAAGGTGATGCCGTTGATGCTTAGGGCAAAGAGTGTGACACTGAGGACACTTCCCTGCGGGACACCCTCTTCCTGCTCCTTTGGGCCGGAGAGGGCTCCCCCCCCCACCCGTACGTGGAATCGATGATCTCGCAAAAATTCAGATATAAAGATTGGGAGGCGTCACCTCACCCCCATCATGTGGAGACTCTCCATGATACCGTATCGCCATGTGGTATCATAGGCCTTCTCCAGATTAAAAAAACACCGTGGCGTAGTGCTGTCTACGAAGGAAAGCCTTGCAGACGGCATTTCCAGTCGGAGCAGAGCATACGACGTGGAGTGGAACTTACGGAAGCCGCACTGTGCAGAAGACAGATGGCCTCCGCTGTCCAGGAAATAGGCTAATCTAACATTTACCAATTTCTCCATCAACTTGCACACGCAAGAGGTTAGAGAGATTGGGCGAAAACCGGTCGGAGTAGAGTGATCTCTTCCCGGCTTGCGAAAGGCAAGCACAGTAGCGATTCGCTAGGAGTCTGGGAGAAGACCTTCCACCCAGATCCTGTTGAACAAATCTAACAGAAAAGCCATGCCTCGCTCACCCAGGTGTCGAAGCATGGCGTACGGGACATCGTCCGGACCATGGGCGGTGTCCGCGCACGAAGCGAGAGCGGAACGCAACTCACTCACAGTAAACTTGTCATTGAAGGGTTTTCCGCCTCTGGAGGTAAAGTCAAGCCGGCGGCCTTGTGTGACATCACGCCCTGCATTAAATGCTAGCAAAGCAGCAGCACGGCTAGAGAATAGGGAAAAAGCGGTCGCTAAGGATTCCGCCACGGACGCGGGGTCCGAGATTGCGTCCCATTCTCCTAGAGAACGGGAGGGGGGCCTGCGAGAACTTGCCCAGAATCCTTTTGACTCACTTCTACACCTTTGCTAAAGGGGTCTTCTCGTTAAGTGAAGACACGTATGCCCACCAAGAAGAGCGGCGGGCGTGCTTCGAAATATACCGGAACCTAGCCCTAGCCCGACAAAATTCAGCGACAATGAAAGCGTTCGGGCGGCCCTTATAGCGCATGTAGCTATAACGCTTCTGTTTGAGGGCGGTCTCACACTCCGCCGACCAGCATGGGAGTGATCGGCGTGCAAAACGGCCAGACGTCCAAGGAATAGTAGTCAGGCCCATGGCGATGAGGTTGCCGGAGAAGAACTCAACGGCTTCATCTACCGACCTAAACTCCTCGACTGAGATAGAGAATTCAGTTATTTCCTGAAATGCAGGCCACCGCCACCGCGCCCGCGCCAAGCACCACCGAGGTGGTCTCTCAGGCGGCAGTTGCCCTGAAAATGATATTTGAATGGGAAAGTGATCACTACCATGGAGGTCATCGACCACACCCAAATCAAAATCAGGCTGTGCATCCGAAAAGCACAAAGATAGGTCAAGTCAAGCAAATGAAGCGGTTTTTGGACAGTGATGCGTAATCTCATCCACGTTTACGACACCCATCTCAAGCTCTTCGATCAGATCGGCAAGGACTTGTTCCCTGGAATTTATGGAGTAATCTCGCCAGAGAGGATGCCTGCCGTTCAGATCTCCAAGCAAGAGATAGGGCCTCGGCAACCGCGCCACGACGCGGCTGAAGTCTCCCGCGTTGAAGTCAGCTGACGGTGGAATGTACGCATAAATGATAGTATGCCTTCTTTTAAGGTGCAGCTGCATAGCCCCTGACTGAAAGGAGGTATCTAAAGAGAAAGGAAGAACAGGGACATCATGCCGGGTTTAACCGCGCATCCCTCAGCCCGGCCATCCCGCGGTGGTGGGGTCGCAAGACCCTTATACCCCGGGAGGGCAGGCAGGGGGCATGCACCTAGCATGGTCTCCTGCAAAAAGATAGCTAACGGGGAACGAAGCAAGACGAGCCTCCTCCGCTCCTCCCAGTTGGCCCGGAGTCCACGGCAATTCCATTGAAGGAATATGCCCTCCAGGCCTAGCTCGGAGGAGACGCGGGGGCGCTCCTCGAACTAAAGACCCTCATGGGAATGGCCGTACGCTTCCCGGAGGCAGAACCCTGGGCGCTAGCGCCTTCGAGGACTTATTGGGGGAGGTTGGGCTGTCCATGTGAGTCTTTTACTCCCTCTGCCTCGAAACCTTATGAGGCGCTGCGGCTTCGGAGGCGGAGGGCCCTCTTTTTGAGGAACTAGCGTCTCCGAGCCACTCGCTCCACCTCGGGGCGTGGGAGAAGGAGCCGAAGCTCCTTTGTTGCTGTCCTCCTTTCGGGGGACAGCTTTAGGAACCCCGGAAGATGGCCTAGCGACCATCTTCAGGGGTGTTTGCTCCTGTGAGTCTAACGACTCGGTGGGGTCGAGTGGCCGTTTCGCTTTACGGGAAACGGTCACGCTGGGGAGAGAGAGGGAAGCCCTGGTTTTAGCCGGGGCTGGGTATGAACCCTTTTTGCCGCCAGCTTTACAAGGGGAGCACCCGGGTTGGGTAGAACCCGCAGAAGGGCTTCGAATGGGCGCGGAAACAACCGTGCTCGTTGGCCTGGATGGGCCAGGATTTCTTTCTCCAGGAGATATGCCCCTACATTGCTTCGAAGAAGCGGGGTGCGGCTCTCCGCAATTGACACACTTGGCCACACACGATTTGGACTTATCGTGTGCGGCCTTGGAGCAATTTACACAGACTTCGGGTGAGCCCGACTTTGCACGTCTACATGAGCGATTCGTATGGCCGAAGCGGTGACAGTAATAGCACCGCCGCGGCAGTGGCACGAATGACTTCACGTGGTAGCGGTACCAACTGGCACGCACCGATTCAGGGAGCTTGTCACAGTCGAACGTGACGAAGAGTGTAGGGGTGGGTCTCGAGCCCCCCCCCCCCCTCTGTTTTCTCATCACACGTTCGACCTTGACCGCCCCATGGTCGGCCAGCTCTAGGGTGATGTCCTCAATGGAGTAGTCAACGAATTCCCTCGCATAAACTACTCCTTTCACAAAGTTCATGGTAGAGTGCGGCGTCACACTCTCTGGGGTGCCATCAAGTGTCCGAAGAGCACTTATCTTGGCCACCTCGGCGGGATTCGCCGCATTCGCCAGAAGGCTCCCGTCCGAGAAACGGGTCACCTTCGGCTCTCTATCAATTGCACTAGCTAATCCTCTCCTCTGATGGATCATGTTGCCCTTGGACAACATGGTGCCATCAGTGGAGCAAATAAAGAGGAAGCGTTTGAAGCCAGGGGGCTCGAAAACGCCAGGTAACCTCTGAATGAGGGGCCCGATGTCATCGAGGCTCCGCCCTGTGCACTTTTGGTCTTTGTCATGGTCAGGAACTCCGTACCTGGGAAGGCAGAGGGGCCGGATGTGTCGATCTCAGATTGGGCGCTTGCCAAAGTGGTTGCAGTCCCATCCGTTCCCGTAGCCCCCGCGGATGGAGGGGAGCCCCGAGTCTTTTTTGTCTTTTTAGTCTTTCTTAGTCTTTTTTGGTGAGGAGGGCGGGGAATTAACCCGCTTCTCACCTCCGCCGGAAGGAGACCCCAGGCCAGATGGACCGGCCTCAGCCAGGTCATTCTCTAAAATGAAGAATGTCCTGGCAGTCGTGGGGGCGCCGGTCGGAGATCATTTCCCTGCTTGTACTGCTTCGGAAACCACAGCCGTTTCAGCAGGACCCTGCATAGAAGCGGATTCGAGCCCGGATTTCTCCACATGGAAGGCCCTACCCTCTGAGGCTAGGTTTCCTCAAGGACCATGGATATGTCAGGGGGGGCCTCCAGTTGGCCACTGTCCCCCCAAGACATCGCAGGTCCCGTTGGCAGTATCGTCACTAGTCTTGTGTAGGGAGGCATGGGCCTTGACCCCGGCAAGGTTCAATATTCTTGCCAGCAGGTCTTTTGAGGGAAGCGACCGAAGGGGCCTGGCTTCCCTCTTCCCCCTAAGGGGGTTTGCCCTACCGAGCCGCGTCGATGTGGAGCGGCTGGCTAAGGGCTGCCTGCTAGCTTTCTTGGCAGTCCCCTTGGAAAGAACAGAGGGCACTGCCACTGGTAAAAGGGAAGGTCCCGAAAGCACCTCCAGAGAAGGGGGTGAGGGGGAGTCCCCTTCACCCGTAGGCGTAGGAGAGGAGTAAGCCTCCTTATCGGTTGAAGAGATATGGAGGGTCTCCTGCGCAAGCACAGGAGGGGGAACCTCCATTTTTTTTGCTGGAGCTCCCCGAGGGCGGCCTCGTCGCTGTTTCAGGGGAATTTGGGGGTCGTTTTTTTTTGTTTTTCATTCATGGGCATGGTGACCCTCTTTTTTTTATACAGGACGCAATAGCTCATCACCTCTTGCAGTTGCCCGCACTGCAAGAGGTGCTTACAGGCCTGGAAGAGCCAGGCGCCGCCATTTGGGAACACCCCTCCCGCCTGGTGGCCTGGCAGTCCATCGGCATGGCGGCTCCACTTTCAACACGGCGTAAAATCAAGGATAGACGGTAAAGTTAGGAAAAGGGATGTGAGGAAGGTATGGATGGGGATAAAGCAGGTTGTTAAAAACCAGCCACCCCAGACCGGAGCTCAGGGGTTAGGTAAAATTGTCCTCTACCCCCCCAGCCTCGATGCTGGATGGTTGGCTTGAGAAGAAGGTCAGCATCTACCCTGTGAAATTAGAGGCTGACCAGAGAAAGTTGTGGGAGAGGCTGTATGAAAAGCGAGGAAACAAGTGTTTTGAAGGAAGGAGAAGAGGCTAAGCTGGGGTCGGACGGGGTGCCGAGTCCCGTCAGCACGGCGGCCAGGATGGCAAATCGCCACGCCCCTTACGGGCCGCCCTGCTGCGAGTCTAACGACTCGGTAGACAGCGTAACCGTTTCGCTTCACAGGAAACGGTCACGCTTTGGGAGGAGACAGTTTTACTCGAGGCTGGGTATGAACACTTTATGGTCCAAGCTCTATCTGGGAAGCGCCCATGGTGATGAGAACACGCATAAAGATTCTTACAGAGGCGGGGAGTAGAGAATACCTTTTTTAAAATTAATGTACAAGACATCGCCGGCAGCGCCGGGCGCGCCATGACCAAGGTTTAGCCTCGCAAAATCAAAGACTATCGGCAACCTTAACGGCCAGAACTTCCTTCTTCTTGAGATACGCACCATATTGCTTCGAAGAAGCTGGGTGCGACTCTATAAATTACAATCCGGTCTCAAAACCAGGCACGCCGTGTTATCTCGCGTACCGATCAATGTATTGCAACTTGCTCGGCCATAAATAAAGACGCAGCGCCTGGTAGAGCCCGGCTGACTCCAAACAGAGGGGACAAGGTAAGAGATATCCATGGTATAGGTACAGGAGACCCTAAAGCTGAGAATATGAGCCTCCCAGGTGAGGCGTCGGTCAAATACTAGACCAAGGAAATGGTGCGACTTCACTTCCAAGCGAACCTCATTTAGAAACGAGTCTAGTTGGCGGCCGAAGTGCACCGCCTTAGTCTTGGCCAAGGAAAACCGAAGCCACTGCACTTCCTCATAGGGAGAGACGCGGTTCAATGCCTGTTGGACTCGATGCTCCAAGTTTGGCATCTGGGTCGTGCGAAAGAAGATCGAAAAGTCGTGATGGTGTTGATGCTCAGGGCAGAGAGTGCGACGCTGAGGACACTTCCCTACAGGACACCCTCTTCCTGCTCCATTGTGCCGGAGAGGGCTCCTCCAGCCGTACCCGGATTCGACGATCTCGCAAAAATTCAGATATAAAGATTGGAAGGCATACCCTCGCCCCTATCGCGTTGGGGGTCTCCATGATACGGTATCGCCATGCAGTATCTAGGCCTTTTTCAGATATAAAAACACCGTGGGGTAGTAGTGTCTACGAAGGAAGGCCTCGCAGGCCCCATTTTCCAACTGAGCAAAGCATCCGACGTGGAGCGGATCTTACGGAAGTCGCACTATGCAAAAGACAGATGGCTTCCACTGTCCGAAAAGAAGGCTAATCTAACTTTTACCAATTCCTCCATCAATTTGACCATGTAGGATGTTAAGAGTTTGGGTCAAAACTGGCCGGTTAGAGTGATCTCTCCCCGTTTTGTGACAGACTAGCACAGTAGCAATTCGCCAGGAGTCTGGGAAGATGCACTCCATCCAGATCCTGTTAAACAAATCTAACAAAGGCCATGCTTCGCTCACCCAGGTGTCGAAGCATGATATACGGGACATCGTCCGGAACAGGGGTGGTGTCAGTACACGAAGCGAGAGCAGAACGCAACTCACTAAAGTAAACCAAGGGTTCTCCGCCTATGGAGGTAAAGTTCAGTCGGTGGATTCTGCAACGTCATGACCTGCCTTGAATACTGGGGGAGCAACATCCCGGCTGGAGAATGTGGAAAATGCAGTGGCGAAGGATTCCACCACGGAGGCGGGGCCTTAGATTGCGGTCCTATTCTCCTAGAGAACGAGAGGGGATGGGGTCATGTGAGTACTTGCCTCGAATCCTTTGGCTCGCTTTCCCCCCTTTGCTAGAGGGGTCTTCCCTGTTAAGTGAAGACACGTATGCCCGCCAAGAAGACAGCGGGCGCGCTTCGAAACATACCGGAACCTAGCCCTAGCTTGACAAAATTCACCGACTGTGAAATGGCTCAGGCGGCGCTTATAGCGAATGTAGGCATAGCGCTTCTATTTGAGGGCTGCTTCGCACTTGGCTGACCACTACAGGAGTGTTCAGCGTGCAAAATAGACAGACATCTATGATTACTAGTTAGGCTTACGGCGATGAGTTTGCCGGAGAAGCACTTAACGGCTTCATCTACAGACATAAACAACTCGAATGAGAAATCAGTTAGTTCCTGAAATGCGGACCACCGCGCCAAGCACAACCAGGACGGGCTCTCAGGTGGCAGTAGCCCTGAAAATGATATTTGAATGGGAAAGTGATCACCACCATGGAGGTCATCGACTACCCCCGACCCAAAATCAGATTGTGCATCCGGAGAGCAAAATATAGATCGAGAAAGGAAAATGAAGCGGTCCTTGTGCAGTGATGCATGCGTAAACTCGCCCACATTTTGGAAACCTATCTTCAGCTCTTCGACTATGTCGGCAAGGATCTGACCCCTGTGATTGACTGAGTAATCTCTCCAGGTGGGGTGTCTATTGTTCAACTCCCAGAGCAAGAGAAAGGGCCTTGGCAACCGTCCCACGACTCGGCGAAAGTCTCCCGAGACGAATTCGGCTGACGGTGGAATGTACGCAGAAATAATAGTATACCTCCTATCCAGGTGAAGCTGCAGAGCTACTGCCTGAAAGGAGGTATCAAAAGCGAAGAGAAGAATGGAGAAATCAAGCAGGGTGTAAATGGCGCATGCTCCTGCCTGGCCTCATCCCTTGGTTGTTGGGTGGCAAAACCCTTATACTACTGGAGGGTGGGCAGGGGTTACGCGCCCAAAAGATATCTAAGGGAAAACGGGAGGAGATGATCCTCTGCAGCTCCTCACAGTTGGCCCGGAGTCCACGGAAATTCAATGAAAGAATATTCCCTCCAGGCCCAACTTGTAGAGATGCGGGGGACCCCTTCAAAGAGAGGACCCTCACGGGAATAGCCGTACGCTTCCCTGCGGCAGAACTCCGGGCACTGTTGGCCGGAAAATGCGCTGAAGGCGCTGTCGCCTTCGAGGACTTATCGTAGGAATTTGGGCTCAGCATGCGAGTCTTTTTCCCATCTGCCTCGAAATTATAGGGAGGTGGGTACCCTCCTTTGGAGGTTCCACTGCATTCAAGTCACCCAGTCTAGCACCCGATGTCGGCGTAAGAGCTGAATCTCCTTCAGTGCTGTCCTCCTTTCGGGAGGCAGCTTCGGGAACCCCAGAAGATGCTCTCATGACCAACTTCAGGGGTTTTGACTCCTGTGAGTCTAACAACTCGGTGGTGGCGAGCGGTCGTTTTTCCTTACGGAAAACGGTCACGCTGGGGGATACAGGGGAAGCTCTGGTTTTACCCGGGTTTGGGGTGGGGTGGAAACTCTTTGTGCCGCCAGTTGTACTAGGGGAACGCTCAAGGTTGGTAGAACCCTTAGAAGGGTTCCAAATGGGCTCGAGAACGACAGTGCTCGTAGAACTGAATGGGCAGGGAGCAGAGGGTGTCTTTCGTAACATTGAGGCATAAGACGTCCAAAACAGCGCCGGGCACGCAAGGACTAAGTCCTTAGTCTCGAAAAATGAGAGATGATCCTGGTCCAGAACGGCCAGGATTTCATTCTCAGGCAGATAAGCACCACATTACTTCAAAGAAGTTGGATGCGGCGCTCCGCAATTGACACACTTGGCCACACATAATTTAGACTTATCGTGTACGGGCTTGGAGCAACCTACACATACTTCAGGTAACCCCGGCTTTGCGTGTCTAGAGGAGCAATTTGTAAGGCCGAAGCGGTCAGAGTAGTAGCACCTCCACGACAGTGGTACGAATGACTTCACGCGGTAACGATACCAAGCGGCACGCACTGACTCAGGCAGCTAGTCACCGTCGAACGTGAAGAAACGTGTGCGTATGGGTCTCGAGGCCACTCCCTGTTTTCTCATCATACGCTCGACCTTAATCGCTCCATGGTTGGCTAGCTCTAAGGTGATGTCATCTATGGAGTAGTCCACGAATTCCCTCGCATAAACCACTCTTTTCACCAAGTTCATGGTAGAATCCGAGAAAAGGCTCACCTTCGGCTCTCTACCAATCACGCTAGCTCGATTTATGCTCTGCTACATCATTATGCCCCTAGCCAACATGCTGCTATGAGTGAAGCGAATGACGAGGAAGCATCTGAAGCAAGCCGACTCTAAAACGCCAGGTAACCTCTGAATGAGGAGCCCCGACATCAGCGATGCTAAGCTCTGCGCACTTTTGATCTTTGTCATGGACTTTCCCCCCTCCCCCGTGGAAGCACCGGGGCAAGACGTGCCGTCTTGGCTTGGTCGCATACCGAAACGTCCCGGCCCCGTCCATCCCTACGGCTCCCACAGGAGGGAGAGGATCTCCGAGTATTTTTTGTCTTTTCCCTGTTCTTTTTCTTCTTAGGAGAGGAGGGCGGGGAATGAACCCACTTCTCTGCTCCACCGGTAGGAGCCCCTAGGCCAGCTAGGCCGGCCTCGGCAAGGTCTTTCTCTGAAATGGAGAAGGTCTTCGCTGTCACAGGGACACCAGCCGGAGGAGGAGATGACTCCTCTCCTTGTGAGGCCTCGGGGATCCGATCCGTCTGGGGAGGATCTTGCATAGGGGCGAACACGGATTCTGTGCTTGGCACCGAGACCGGGTTCGACCCCAAGAAAGTTCCTACCGTCTGGGGCAGGGTAATCTCAAGGACCATACTTATCCCAGATAGGCCCTCCATGTGACCCCCATCCCCCGATACATGACATCCCATTTGAGGTTCCTTTTCCACCTTCTAATGCCGGCGAACCAGCATCTGTCGAGGAAAACAGGGGCCAGTTAGGCTGACCCCTGCAAACTACTCACACAGGCTAGTAGTACATTAGGGGGCACGGGCCGACGGGCCTTGCTAAACCATGCTCCCTTAAGGTGGTTGGCCCTATCGAGCAGCTCTCGGTGTCAATTATGGGCCGCCTGTCTGCTTTCTTGGCAGTCCACTTGGAAATTAAGGGGGGGGGGCTAGTCTGCCAAAGGGAAAAGTGACAGAAGTGGGCGAGGGGGAGTCCCTTGCGCCGACAGGCATAGGAAAGGAGTAAGCCTCCTCTCCTATATAAAAGGTTTGGAAGGTCCCTTGCGAAAACACAGGGCGCAGGGATCTCCATTTACGCTGTGGAGCAGCCCAAATGCAGCTCCGCTGATGGTAAAAGGGAAGGTAGAGGGAGAGTATTTGATTCTAAAGACACATCATTGGCCATGGTGCCCCTATTATTTGGACGAGACGAAAACGATAATCACCCCACACAGTAGCCCGCTCTGCGAGGGGGTGACCACAGTGCCGGCAAAACCAGTTGCCGTCATTTGAGGCCACTCTTTCAGCATAGTGGCTGGCAGCCCATCGGCAAGGCGGTTTCACCTTGGGAATAGTGTAAAATCGATAGAAAGTGAAAGGAGAAAGAAATGGAAAGTGAGGAAGGTGAGGCTGGGGATGAAGCAGGGGATGAAGCAGGTTGTTAAAAACACACCCTCCAAACCGGAAATCAGGGATAAGGGGAGAGGTATCCCCTACCCCCTCAGCCGCGATCCGGGATAGTTGGCTGAGATGAAGCTGGTCGGCGTCTACCCTGTGAAATTAGAGGCCGACCAGAGAGAGTTGTGGGAGAGGTTGTAAGCAAGCAGGTTAAGAAGACAAGGTGTCAGAAAGGAGAAGTGGCACTCTGGGGCCGGACGGGGTGCCGAGCCCAGTCAGCATAATGGCCAGGAAAACAAGTAGCCGTGCCTCTTACGTAGGTGACACAAATCCATTCACGCAGTAGCGATACCGATGGGCACGCACCAACTCACGGACCCACTCATAGTCGAACGTGACGAAGAGAGTAGGGGTGGGGCTCGAGTTTCCTCCCGTGTTCAACCTTGAACACCAGATGGTTGGCCTGCTCTAAAAGGATGTCTTCTATGGGGTAGACCATGAGTTTCCTCACATAAACCACTCTTTTCTTGAAGTTCATGTTAGAGTGCAGTGTCACATTCACCGGAGAGCAATTAAGTGTCAGAAGTGTACTATTCATGGGAGCTGGAGGCTGCCGTCCCAGAATCGGGTCATCTTCGGCTTTCTGTTAGTTAATCTAGCTAAAGCTCAACTTTGGTTGTGCATGTGGCTTTTGGACAACTTGCTGCCACCTATGGAGCGAATAACTAAAAAGCGTTTGAAACCAACGACGTGATCGAGGCTACGCTCCTCTCACTCGTGTCTTTGTTCTTGCTTTGGGCAACCCCAATAGAGAGCCTTGTGGCCTGGCGTTCCTATAATAACCTGGTCGCTTGCTTGCGGCGCATCTTTTGTCTTGTGTTCTTAGTGGATCCATGAGAAAGCAAAGGGATATTCTCTGCAATTGAAGACGCCCGTAATAAACTCTGCATAAAGTGGTCAAGGGTAAGCCCCCCAAAACCAGTCTTAAAAGAAGAGAAAGGAACGCCCTCTCCACTAGAAGTCATGGTTGGCCAATTAGATTTGATTTTTTTTAAGGAAATATCTGGCGACTGCGCACTTACTTGGGCATAAGTCGCCGCAATCAAAAAGCCTAGCTATAGGCTACTTTAAAATAAAAATTTGAAAACAAAACAATGATAAAATTGAAAATTGAAAGATGACAAGAATTAAGAAGCAAGCTCCGAACAGTCTGGGGGACGACGCAGTCGTCACAATAGGGCGCAGGCGAACGCTCCATCAAATAGCAATGCGTCACACGAGTATGTCCGATTCGGAGACGACAGAAAGCAACCTGAAGCCGTCGCGGCATTGGGGGATAGATCCATAGGAACAGTGGCGATTCAATACCCCACAACTTTAAGTTCCCTTCAACCGTGTCCCATCTTCTTTGTTAAGCAGTCACCACAGCTGCCCGTATTCCTGCCATGTAGTCTGTGTGAGGAAGAGCGAAACGCTGGTCCGGTCACAGAGTCCTTGCGGACTATTTAGAGCCCTCATCGGCGCGCTCATTCCCCGAAATACCTACATGTCCAGGAACCCA
Organism: Ceratothoa steindachneri; assembly: GCA_963969495.1. Classification (NCBI taxonomy): domain Eukaryota; kingdom Metazoa; phylum Arthropoda; class Malacostraca; order Isopoda; family Cymothoidae; genus Ceratothoa; species Ceratothoa steindachneri. Next base: position 125,340,988 of record OZ018332.1, on the reverse strand, counting down.
GCAGAAGATAATATCGACATCCGCCCGGTTCGCCAAAACCATGGCGTCACGGATATCGCGAACCAGAGGATGCGGAGATTCTAATGCCCAGAGAGCACTCAGGGCACTTTTTGAGTCACTATGGATCACAATCCGGTCTCCGAACCATGTACCGAGTGGTATATTGCCACCAGCTCGGCCGTGAAGACAGACGCAGCGCATCGCAGAGCCCCGGTGACTTCAAACTGAGGGAAAACGGCGTGGAAGCCGACCCCCTCTTGGGACTTGGAGCCATCCCTATACACTGGCCAGCGTGACACCAGGTGTGCTCCAAAAATGTCAAACGCAATACTCTCTGCGCTGTACAAGCTTTGGGAGCAGAGGCGTGGCGAAAAATAGCAAAATGTGGTACCCTCCAGAGTGGCGTCATGGGCAGAACCAGGGGCGCCACCAGCCCGAGAGCTATACCTAGCTCTCGGAGGAGTTTTCTGGCCCTTAACCTAAAGGGCTTAGGGTATGACTTGAGTCTCCCGGCGGCATTGGCACCGTCGAGTTCGGCTGCGGATACAGTGAGAGCTGTTAGCGACTGAGCAGGGCGCTAGGCTTGCGCGGACAGGCGAGTGATGCACTGCACGCGGCGTAGAGCGAGTGGCATTTCCCGAGCATCGACCAACAGGCTCTCAATAGGGGAAGTGCGGAAGGCACCGGTTACAAGGCAAAGGTTGGTGTGGTAGATCGAATCCACGTTCCGCAATAAACGCTCGGCTGCGGATGCCTAAAACTCGCATCCGTAGTCGAGCTTCGAACGAACAAAGGATCGATAAAAAAGTAGGGCAGTAGCCCTATCAGCGCCCAAAGCGCTGAACGTCACGGAACGAAGAATATCCATGGCGCGGGTACAAGAGACCCTAAGGCTGCGAATATTAGCCTCCTAGGTAAGGAGTTGGTCAAATACGGAACCAAGGAAACGGTGCGATTCAACCACTTCTAGGCGCACCCCATTAATAAACAAATCTGGGTTGGGGTGGAGCCGTGGATGGCGGCAGAAGTGCAACCCCTTACTCTTGGCCAAAGAAACCGAAACCTGTGCGCATCGGCATAGCGAGAGACGCAGGTGAATGCCTGTTGGAGTCGACGCTCCAGAGTTGGCATTTGGGCTGCACCAAAAGAGATCGAAAAGTAGTCCACGTATAGCGTAGCGAGAACATTTTCCGGCAGCACCGAGGTGATGCCGTTGATGCTCAGGGCAAAGAGTGTGACACCGAGGACACTTCCCTGCGGGACACCCTATTTCTGTACCTTTGGGCCGGAGAGGGCTTCCCATCACCCGTACGCGGAATCGATGATCTCACAAAAATTCAGATATAAACATTGGGAGGCGTCCCCTCGCCCCCATCGTGTGAAGAGTCTCCATGATACCGTATCGCCATGCGGTATCATAGGCCTTCTCCAGATCAAAAAATACCGTGGCGTAGTGCTGTCTACGAAGGAAAGTCTCGCAGACTGCATTTTCCAGTCGGAGCAGAGTATCCGACGTAGAGTGGAACTTACGGAAGCCGCACTGTACAGAAGACAGATGGCCTCCGCTGTCCAGCAAATAGGCTAATCTAACATTTACCGATTTCTCCATCAACTTGCACACGCAAGAGGTTAGAGAGATTGGGCGGAAACCGGTCGGAAGAGTGATCTCTCCCCGGCTTGCAACAGGCGAGCACAGTTGCGATTAGCCATGAAGTGTCCGAAGAGCACTTATCTTGGCCGCCTCGGCGGGATTCGCCACATTCGCTAGAAGGCTCCCGTCCGAGAAACGGGTCACCTTCGGTTCTCTACCAATTGCACTAGCTAATCCTTTCCTCTGATGGATCATGTTGCCCTTGGCCAACATGGTGCCATCAGTGGAGCGAATAACGAGGAAGCGTTTGAAGTCAGCTAGCTCGAAAACGCTGGGTAACCTCTGCATGGGGGGCCCCGATGTTATCGACGCTCCGCCCTGTGTACTTTTGGTCTTAGTCGGAGGCTCCGGACCCGGACGGGCAGAGAGGCCGGATGGGCCGATCTTGGCTTGGTCGCCTACCAAAATGGCTGCAGACCCATCCGTCCCCGCAGCCCCCGTGGATGGAGAGGAGCCTCGAGTCTTTTTAGTCTTTCTTCTTCTTTTTAGGAGAGGAGGGCGGGGAATGAACCCGCTTTTCACCTCCGCCGGCAGAAGCCCCTAGGCCAGATGGATTGGCCTCAGCGAGGTCCTTCTCCGAAATGGAGATGGTCCTGGCAGTCGCAGGGGCTCCGGTCAGAGGAGATCCCTCCCCTCCTTGTACTGCCTCGGAAACCCTCGGCGTTTGAGGAGGACCTTGCATAGGGGCAGATTCGGATGTTCCGGTGGTTGGCGCGGAGCCCGGATTCTCCCCATGGATGGCCCTACGGTCTGAGGCTGGGTTGCCTCAAGGACCATGTCTACCTCAGGGGGGCCTCCAGTTGGCCACCCCCTCCCCCCAAGATATCGCAGGTCCCATTGGCAGTATCGTCACTAGTCAGGTGGTGTGGGGAGGCACAGTCCTTGACCCTGACAAGGTTAAGTATTCTTGCCAGCAGGTCTTTTGAGGGAAGCGACCGAAGGAGCCTGGATTCCCTCTCCCCCTGAAGGGGGTTTGCCCTACCTAGCCGCTTCAATAGGGGGCGATCGGTAATGGGCTGCCTGCTGGCTTTCTTGGCAGTCCACTTGGAAAAAAAGAGGGGATTGCCGCTGGGAAAAGGGAGGTGCCCGAAAGCATCTCCAGAAAAGGGGGTGAGGGGGTGTCCCCTACACCCGTAGGCGTAGGAGAGCAGTAAGCCTTCTCTCTGGTCAAAGAAATATGGAGGGTCCCCTGCGCAAGCACAGGGGTGGGGACGTCCATATTTTCGGTGGAGCTGCCCGAGGGCGTCTCCGTTGATGACACAGGGCGAATTAAGGGGAAATTTTGATTTTTATCATCATTGGGCATGGGGTGACCCTATTTGTTTCATGGCATGCAATCGCTCATCACCTCTCGCAGTAGCCCGTACTGCAAGAGGTGCTTACAGGCCTGTCAGAGCCAGGTGCTTCTATTCAGGACCACCCCTCCTGCTTGGTGCCCTGGCAGTCCATCGGCATGGCCGCTCCACCTTAGACACGGCGTAAAATTGATAGTGTGGAGAGGAAAGGAAATTGAACGTGAAAAAGGTTATCGGTGGGGATGAAGCAGGTTGTTAAAAAAAACTTATCCCGCACCGGAGCTCAGGGGTCAGGGAATATTGTCCCTCTCCCCTCAGCCCCGATCCCGGACGGTTGGCTGAGAAGAATGTCAGCATCTACCCTGTGAAATTAGAGGCTGACCAGAGAATGTTGTGGGATAGGTTGTATGAAAAGCGAGGAAACAAGTGTTTTGAAGGAAGGAGAAGAGGCTAAGCTGGGGTCGGACGGGGTGCTGAGTCCCGTCAGCACGGCGGCCAGGATGGCAAATCGCCGCGCCCCTTACGGGCCCTGAATTTGAAGATCTGGCCTTCTTAACTGAATTAGAATTTTTTTTTATATCAGTACAAAAGAACTAGGATAATTTTGAATAAGAGCCGCGATTTGGACTTATTTTAATTTCATTTTGAACCAATCAAGCTGGAGTATCTTAAAAATACATACTTTCCGCGCCAAACCAAAACCATATATGACAACTAAAATGCCTAAAAACGCCATTAGTACCGTTTTTAATGCTACAAAAACGGCGTAGGTCTTCTGAAGTTTCACGTATTTTAATAGTGACCTAGCAGTAATATTTTGACAGTAAGAGAGTTTATTACGCTTTAGCAAGTCACAAAAAGTCAATATTTCAACTCAATTCTGTAACTCTAGAATTCTTTCATGATGTCATCTTGAAATTCCATGATATGGCCTAATTTTACGCTCGTGCATTTGTTTATAATGTTAATATTTTTTATTTTCCGAACCACGATGTAGAAGGTTAGGGGAAAAAAGGTATTTAAGCATGTTTAATAAAACGATCTGATGGTGATTTTGTGGTATTAATCTGTAGAATTATTAAAACTAAACCCGTTTAGATAATTTGCTACCGCTAACCTTATACATCACAGTTCAGAACGTAAACACATTATTGTTACACGATTTGTTGGTGTTAATCCGAAAGTTACAAGAACTAAATATGCTTAGATTACTGCTACCCATAACCTTATAAATCGTTATTCTGAACGTAAAAAAAAGGGTAAACATGAAGATCAGCGGCGCGGCCGAAATAGTCGGGGGTTTTTTGCGTGTATGTTTCGTTCACCCGCGCATGCATATTCATGCTCGTATGAGTCCTAGTTCAAATATACCCGGCGCCATTTTTGTAAAAAAAAATGACCGAAAATAATCAAACGAAAAACACTGTTTACTTACTTTATTGCGGTGGGTATACTTCTGAAATATTGGTGAGGAAATCGTGGAATCTTTCTTTAATTCCCGTTTTGGTAAAAGGGAATTTTTTGCAGAAGATGGCGGTTGCGAGATAGGCGTTAAACTGCTTGGTTTTTCGTCCGTATTTTGGGACTGAGAAAAAAGTCCCATTCAAAGCTGATTTTTTTTTAAATAATGCCGATCGCTTGAGTCACGTTTAGTTTTTGTACATCTAAATTCATAATTATCTTGAATCTCTAATGCCTGACCACAAACTTCACAATCGATTTTAACTAAGCAAATTATGATCGTCCAAAAATGTAACAACTTTTCTCGATCCGAAAATAAAGCATAAAGTTCGATAATAGACGAAAGGCAAATTGGACATAACGAAGCCATGTTAAAACTGAATTTGCCGCATAAAAGTAGTCTCTCCTCGACCCAAAAGGCTCCACAAAAACTAGTTCCTTTAAACGATCTAGCTAAGTATATTTAAATGTATAAAAAGGTAATAAAAATAGTAAAATGGGAAAAAAATATATTGACAAATAAAAATGAATACAAATGAGGATAATAGAAAGACATTAAGTGAAAAACAAAATAAGAATTCACTTAATTCATTTCTGACGTCAGAAATGGCAGCTGACATTCACGCTAGTGCGAAGGCGGGCCTCTAGCAGCTGCTGCAGATCCCGTGTTTGCGAGTCACCAACGAGGGTGACCTTCGGACACTTGGTCTTTGAAGATGGGGTCTTTCTTTGTGGAAGAGGCCTCCCCTTTTCGTCTTTACTCTCCACATTCTTATCCTTCTTTTTCTTATCCCCGTTTTTCTTCTTGTTCATCTGTTTTTCTTCTATTTTTGGTTCTTCTTCGTTTGTTTCAACTTTATTCTTTTTCTTATTTGTCTTCTTTTTTCCTTTCTTCTTTTTCTCTTTTTATCTCGCCTCAGCTAGCTTAGCCTCAGATGATGCCGGAATCTCCGCTTGGGTACCAGGGGATTCCGAAACGTCAGTGGGCGGCGCCTCTTCTAGGCATCGAATCTGAGCTGCGTGAAAGGCTTCGAGTTTCTCCAACTTTTTCTCAAGAATTTGAGCTCTCTCCTCTAAGCTCTATAGAGGTCTTTTACTTTCTCCACCTCTCGCGTCCATTTGCAAGTAGTGCAGATACTTTCCGGGCTGCATTTTGAGTAGCAGCCCTCCGGAAAGTCAACGCACCACTTTTCTAACTGGCATGTTGCACACTTATGTTTTAGACGAACGGGTCTTTGTGCTTGTCATTTTGAGCGCTTTCTCCCTCTTTGAAAACTCGCGACTAATCAATGATAAAAAAGGGGGTTGGTGAGTTCTCCCCGCGTGAGTCGCTCCCGCCTATCCATCGGAGAGGTTTCGGATCTTTCAGAAGGCACGCTCCATGTGCTGCTGTTCGTCCGACCGAGTCGTCAAACCTCGGCGTGCCGTGGCTCCCAACTAAGCAGCACTGACAGTCCCCGAAGGGGCCATCGATTTCTCACCAGGGAACAACGGAGCACGCCCCGTACTAAACTCCCACTAGTCCCCTTCACGACGGCCAGGATCTTGGAGTAGCGTTCAATGGATATCCCGCCACACCAAGAGACTCGCCCTAAGGCTTTTTATTGGCCTGGCAACCAGCCTGGGAACAAAGAGCCGTCACCTCGGACCGATGCTACCAGAGGCACCAATCGACGGTCACTGGGAATGGTCAATAATTAAGCGCCAGGAAAGGGGTTAACGGGGCACTACCCTCATCCCATTCATCGTGCCACAACGCCTAGGACACCTCTAGTCCTAGTCTCTCGCAACCAGTGAGCGTCGATTGGCGTTGTTTATAAAGGTCCCAAAGCCTCTCTTCTGACGCATGAGGTAGATGCCAGGTCCTTATATGTAGAAAGATGGAAAGAAGGGTAAGAGTGACATGATATTAGTAAGTTTTTTTTGTATAGTAAGTGGAAGAGATAGTATAAAAGCGAAAAAGAAGAAGGATAGAGTAGAAAAAAAGAATGACGCACTTAGTCTGGAACCTAGTTCCCGACAAAATCGACAAGGGAAGCCCTACCAGGGGTTCCGCAAAAGAGAGGTACCCCCGCAGATATAGCTCGAAAAGTCAAAGGTACGCACAAGCTTTTTTCCCGCGACAAGCGGGCGTCACCCCTCTCCCTCTGTAGATCACATGAACGCGCGTGTGTCATTACAGTTGTGAACGTACTTAGAAGGAACAAAAATGGGGATTGAGTGTATACATTTTCTCTTAATAATACAATGAGAGAGTAAACCTAAAAACAGTGAATTTGAAAAATAATTAGTTAACTTAAGTAAATAATATGATGAACGAAATAGTAGAGCAAACTTGCAAATCTTGAATGAAGTGGACTGAAAACTATATGCGTTCCATAGCTTGTGCATTTACAAGTTTACTAAACTAGTCTGTTACTTAGAGGAGAAGCATGTCGCTTTAGCATTATGTGAATGCTTATGAGTATCGATGGCGCGTTGCCATAGCACTATGTGAGATTAATAAATTGATAACACGTTGCCATATCACTATGTGAGTGCGAGTAAATAAATTATTTGAGTGCGAGTGAATAAATTATAATGTACGCTTCAGCACACAGATAATTCAACGATCTAAAAAATCGGCTAGAAGGAGGATTTTGCCACCATATCTGCTGTTTAGGTTGAATTGCCAAATTTGCGTCACTTACTAGGGAGTGGTGCGATTGAGGGTGGGAGAGTTGCGGGTCGCGGACGTTTAGCGTCCCGTTGTGTCGAAATGGTGTTTCGGTGAGAGTTGCGCGTCACGGACGTTCACCGTCCAGTTGAGTCGAATGGGTGCTTCACTGAGAGTTGCGCGTCGCGGACGTTCAGCGTCCAGTTGAGTCGAGTGGGTGCTTCACTGAGAGTTGCGCGTCGCGGACGTTCAGCGTTCAGTTGAGTCGAGTGGGTGCTTCACTGAGAGTTGCGCATCGAAGACGTTGAGCGTCCCGTTGAGTCGAGTTGGTGCTTCGGTGAGATGAATGTGGCTCCTTGATGAAAAGTTGTATGGAGTCCATAGTTGTAGGTACTAAGTTCCGTTGAAAGAATTCGATGATGACTCCAGAAATTTGATGTGATGGTTTCGTATGATGATCATATTTTAAGGTTTTCGAGGGAAAGAGAGGGGGAGAGGAAGAGATAGGGAGAGAGAGGGGGAAAGAGGGAGATAGAAGGGAGAGAGGGGAAAGAGGGGGGGAGAGAAAGAAGGGGAGAGAGGGAGGGTGGGAGATAGAGGGATATAGGGGTAGGGGAGAGGGAGAGAGAGGAGGATAGGGAGATAGAGAGGGAGAGGGAGATAGAGGGGGAGAGGAGTCTGTGAACCTAACACAGACTCGAGGGGAATTGCAAAATATAATTATTGGTATTAGAGTCCAAGGGCCTGCGCTAACAGAGCTTCAAGGAGAGATGAATGAAGGCTCACATCGTCGTTAGGCGATGCCTAAATGTAGTAACATGATCACTATATATATATATATATATATATATATATATATATATATATATATATATATATATATATATAGGTAATTCTCAAAAATAATTATAAATTCAGTATTATACCTTAGCTGACCTCCCCAAACTATAATTCATAATTTTCCGATGTATGGAAAAAAATTCGGATCTGATAAGAGTTAGTGCTCACTCCCGTGTGAAAAACTGTTATTTATTATCAATGCTGTCTAAGATAATCATTATTAATGTTTAATGCCCTTTTCTTAGACTCCTCAGAGGGAGGAATTCAGGTTAGCCCCTCCCAATTTCTTATTCTGGCTCCGCCATTGAAGCCAGTTGCGTGGAGATAACCACTCAACAATCCAGTGAACGATCGGTAAACAACGCGGTTTCTCTCGGTATACCAAAAACTTCAGACAAAGCAAGTTTTCATCAATGACAAATCCTGCTCTCTTGTAACATATATATCTCATACAATGAGTGTGAGTTATTTGGGATTTATGGCTCAGTATTACCATCTGCATATTTTAGAAGTACTATTTATCATAAAACTCGCCCCCAGCTTAATCACCAACAGTCTTCAATACCCATCTTAATTAAATAGGAGTCATCTAAGCCAGCCAACTTTGTAACAGCAGCCAATGGACTTGTAACAAAAACTTGTTTAAAATTGGATTTTCTACACACTCACATCCTGGTCTAGAGCACCATTCAATTTTGAGGATAACTATCTAGAAAGGAAACGTATGTTTATTTTTAACGCGATTTCTCAATTTTAATTTTTTTTTGTCATACAATTTAGCATTTAGTTTGCTCTTACATGATGCATTGACCAATTACTTGGGTTTTGTATTTTTAGTGTAATTTAAATCTATTTAACCAGGATCAATAATAATGCTAAAGCGAAAATTTCCATCACACTTTACTTAGATGTTGCCAACGATTCGGATTAGAAATCATTTCCAAAGACCTCAAAGGAATTAAAAACTATGTAAGAAATTGAAGTTAGGACCAGAGAAGAGGGCTCCTATATGAGTGAGAGATATACTATATTATCTTAAGGGTCACTGCATGAAGTTAGGAAGGGTTCGGTCGAATAAGTTTCCTCGATATCAATTTTGTCGGAATAAGAGAGGAGGTTGGTTTTATTATTAAAGGTCTATTAGGTATTTCTGAATTAAATCTTACCCACTACCCGAGTGTAGGCAGTTTAGATATAGGGCCATCGTGGTATGAAACTAGATAGATACTTCACAACAAACCTATATCTCTAAGTATTTGAAGAGAGAGAATTATTGAAGGCTCGAGTGGCTGAGCTGGCGACGAGTTTAGGCGTAATGGCTGACTGCGAAATCGTTAAGGGAATGAATGGAATACAACGAGGATAGAACAATATATATATATATATATATATATATATATATATATATATATATATATATATATATATATGATTATAGATTAACAAGAATGGAACATAGTTGAAATATAATGATTAAATTTGAGTTTAATTATACAAAAATGCACATGGATTTAATACTGAATTTTCGTCTTGACTAAGCTTTGTGTAAGGTAGTGACAACAATATATAAACAGGTATAAATTGGTACAAGTAAATAGCAAGATAAATATTGGTAAAAGGGTAACTAGGTTACAAGGTAGCAACTAGTGTGTATGGGAGTCTGTAATGAGAGGACGAGTAATTAGACTAAGTATGATTTGTTTGGAATTAAATGATTAACTGAAGAAGGAATATTTACTGACTTTTACGATGGAAATGACGAAGCACGAGTGGGATTTTTTGTATTCAATGCGAGACAGCTGAAAGCGTGTTAGTTTGTATGTTTGACTAAAGGAAGTGTTGCCCCCATAAAATGTATTTGAGCCACGATTTTTGGATGGCAATTATTTGTTACAAAAGATATATTGAAAATACATATAAAAAAAATTGAGATGTTTGATTAATACATTAATAATATGATTATTTAAGATGATTGATAATTTAGGTAATACTTCAGATTCAGGGCACACGGTAGATGGCGCTGTTAGTCGGCTACAATTTTGGGCTACAGCATATCTCTTATGACGTCAGACGGTAGCGTCAGATGTGACCAATCACTGCGTTATATTTTTTTTGTTGTTTTGGGGATTTGTAACTTTTAGTCTATTATTTACTAAATATCTGCGTTCTGCTCGTTTATAGTTTTTTCTAAGTTAGGTAAGGTTTCTTGATGTCTTTTATTGTTTTTTTTGTTTTGTTTTCGTATTTTTTGTTTACTGCGAACGATAACAGCTTCTTACTGGCAACATCGTAGCTTATAAATAGGACCCGTTTTGCAAATGTTTTTCTTTCGTTATTGTGTTTTCGTGCTCTCCACGTGCTTCTTTGTTATTCGAATTCAGCTTTACTTTGTATAATCGCGAAGAACTTTTAGATTATTTAGAGGTGCATAAACTAATCAAGAAACCTATAAAAGTACGAATTGTTTGTTATTAGGTTAGGTTTTTCTGCCAGTAAAAAGCTGTTGGGGAGAACCCCCCCCCCAGTAAATTCAAGGGGACTGCTCGTGGGGGAGATATCACTGCAGGAGGACCACCCTGCGATGATCCCGAGTTTCAATCAATTGAGGGAGGGGGGGGGGTCTGAAGGGCACAGCCTCCCAGTATATACTCATATACAAAAAAATATTACGCCGTGATTGTTCACATTTGACGCTACCGTCTGACGTAATCAGAGATATATTGTAGCCCAAAATTGTAGCCGACTAACAGCGCTATCTACCATGTGCCCCGAATCTGAAATATTATAATTTATACATAACTAGGTTGAGATTTTACATAAAATTTAATAGAAATTGTAGAAATTAAATGGGAAAATAAATGGATATTTTAACATTGAATTTAAAAACGAAAGTATGCTAATATTTATACACAAGGTACACTACGTTAAAATGATATTATTTAATGGCAATATTTAAATTGATGCAATGGAATATTGGTACATGTAATATTTTATAGGAATTCCAGAGGGCATTGCTATAACACTCCCCCCCTACGAAAATTATTCCCTCGTTTTTTATTTAAGACCCGCTGCCAGGGTAACGCCGAGGCCTTCTGACGACGCGACCGGAGCGTGTGACGACAGTGCCATTGGTTTGGCTGCAAGTGCGGGGAAACGGACTCACTCTGGGAGTGCCATTAGCGTTAAATGAAGCACTGGCACGAGAGAAGTTTGATGAAACGAAGGTAATCCACTTGTTGGTTCCTTCCAAGACGGCGTCAGGCAGGATGTGGGAGTTTTGATTCCCGTTGTTCGCTGACATGGTGACCACTTGGGAGAGAGATTTGTTCCTGACTGACCACTTCTGCCGACGAGGGTTCCTGCAACAAAAAAGGAGGAGGCAGCAAAACGGAAGGCAATATCTGAGTAGCAGGGGTAGTTGAAAGGGTAGGATTTGGCTTATTTTAGAGTATTACTGTACCATAGAGAGGTATAGTGAAAGAAGAAGAAGGAGGAGGTGATAGTGGCTCTAGATTAACATTTTCGGTACAGGCGGGTTTAAAGCGGTCGATAAAGACAGTATCCCGCCCAGTGACAAGCTGTAGGGCGAAGAATTTTGGCTTCCTGGAGATGGCGAGAAAGGGTACGTCATAGACTGGTTGCAATGAAGTGCGAGTTGAATCTCGATGGAAGAAAACATGGGAGCATGTTGTCATCCTCTTCGGCATGAAGGTTTTATAATTAGCAGGCACTCGAGGGGCAGTTGGCTTAACTTCAGCCATCACCCGTGCAAGATTATGTACGTATGAAGAAGGATCAACGTGATAATGTAGAGGTCAGTCAGATGAAGAAAAGAATTGACCGGGTAGGCGAAGTTGAGTACCGTAAACTAATTCTGCTGCAGAGCAAGCCAGATTCTCTTTCAACGACGAGCGAATGCCAAGGAGAATCAAAGGTAGCTTTGATGGTCCGATGCAGACGTTCTACTGTAGAGTTACTCTGGGAATGGTAGCTTGTGGCACGAAAGCAAAAAGAGCCAAGCACTGACATGAGTGCATCTCATTGGTGGGATTCAAATTTGCTGCCACGATCAGTCATGATCATTGAAAAACACCAAAACGAGCAACCCATGCTGAGATGAAGGCTCGAGTGAGAGTAGAAGCTCTGATGTCCGAGGTAGGAACCGCCTCTGGCTAGCGAGTAAAACTATCGATCATTGTGAGCAGATAATTGCAACCACGGGAGCAAGGAAGAGGACCTACTAGATAGACAGGAACGCCGTCAAAACATGACGAAGGAAGAGGAAAAGGGACCAGAGGAGCTTTTGTGTGGCGGTGGACCTTAGCACGTTGGCATGTCAGGAATGAGCGAGTCCATTTGGCCACGTTGGCATTCGTACCTGGCCACACGAAGCATTGTGCAACGAGCTTGCGTGTGGCATTGACGCCAGGATGAGAGAGACCAAGAATTTGGTCGAAAATGTGCCAACGGTAAGCGAGAGGAATGGCAGAGCGTGAACAGTCAGGCAATGAATAGTCGATCAGGATGCGCCGGACTCTCCGGCAAGTCGATCTCGCGGACGACGAGTTGAGAATAGTGACACAGTGTTCGCGTGTCTTCATCTTGTTCCTGGGCAAGCGCTATTGTTGCCTGATCGATTGGCGCAGTGTAGGAGAGTTGTGTGCCTGAAATCGATGAAATGCGAGAGAGCGCGTCCGGTACGACGTATGAAGAACCAGGAAAGTAGCAAATATCGTTCGTTATCTGCAGGGTTAAGTCAAGGTGACGAGTGTCAACTGTAGTGTATTCTGACGAAGTACTACGAGACGAACAGGCACCGACCAAAGGCTTATGTTCAATAAAAATTGGAAATTCACACCCTTCCAAATGATGGCGGAAGTGGCGGACAGCGAGATATATTCCGAGGAGTTCTCGAGAGAACATTGAATATCTCTTTTGAGAGTGTGTAAGAGCACGAGAGAAGAAAGCAAGAGGCTGCCATTGGTCAGCAACTTTTTGCTGCAAGGTTGCACCTACGTGGGTTGAGGATGCATCTCAGGCGACACTGATGGGTGCTCCTGGAGAAGTATGAGACAATTTCGTAGCGCAGACAATAGCCTCTTTGGTACGAGAGAACGAATCGCATGCCTCATTAGATCATCCAAAAATGCACATGGATTTAATACTGAATTTTCGTTTTGACTAAGCTTTATGTAAGGTAGTGACAACAATATATAAACAGGTATAAATTGGTACAAGTAAATAGCAAGATAAATATTGGTAAAAGGGTAACTAGGTTACAAGGTAGCAACTAGTGTGTATGGGAGTCTAGAATGAGAGGACGAGGAATTAGACTAAGTATGATTTGTTTGGAATTAAATGATTAACTGGAGAAGGAATATTTACTGACTTTTACGATGGGAATGACGAAGCACAAGTGGGAATTTTTGTATTCAATGCGAGACAGCTGAAAGCGTGTTAGTTTGTATGTTTGACTAAAGGAAGTGTTGCCCCCCCAAAATGTATCTTAGCCACGATTTTTGGATGGCAATTATTTATTACAAAAGATATATTGAAAATACATATACAAAAAAATTGAGATTTTTGATTGATACATTAATAATATGATTATTTAAGATGATTGATAATTTATACATAACTAGGTTGAGATTTGACCTAAGATTTAATAGAAATTGTAGAAATTAAATGGGAAAATAAATGGATATTTTTACATTGAATTTAAAAACGAAAGTATGCTAATATTTATGCACAAGGTAAATTACGTTAAAATGATATTATGAAATGGTAATATTTAAATTGATGCAATGAAATATTGATACATGTAATATTTTATAGGAATACCAGAGGGTATTGCCTTAGCGGGAAGAGGTTTAAGAGACTTCTGACCTTGATTTGGCAAATCTTTCTTTGGAAATCTCAATAGCTAATAGATTTTAAATTGCACTCTTTTGTTTATTATAGCTGAATAGTAACGGCTTCATTTCTCAAAGGAGGAGTGGATGGTTCGAATATCGTTGGAAAATGTTTTTTTCATCTTCCTTCTTCCATAGGACTCGCTATTATACCTTGTTTTATCATATAAACTGTTCCATTGAAATGTATAGAGCTCATTTGGTCGCTATGCTCGCTCATCGACTATGCTCCACAGGGTGTTTAGGTTGTTAATATGTGCTAACCCATAAAGTTTGTATCTATGGCAGTGCGTATCACAACTTCCAAGGATAACAAAATCCACAAGAACCTATCATAGGACTTATGACTCAATTCACCTAACATCCATCCTTAAACTAACATCAAAAGGATAGTGTCCATAAAACCGGTATGAAGTTATCATCATTCAAAGCCTGTTTAAAGTTCTACCATTCCAACTATAATATGCAATAATATCGATATTAAAATATGTAGAATTTATACCTCCAAACAAAACTTAAAGATGCGAGGGAACGAGGATTAGTGATCTTATTTCGGAGGTTTAGCAAAAGACTCCAGTATATTGGGAAATACAATTCTAGCCTCTTTCCGGCTACTTTTAAGTTAGGGATTTTGGGGAGACAAAAGAAAGGAAATTGGTGAAATTAACGAGAATCGTTTTAACCATTGGGAGCCTTTGCATGGTCATTGTAGGGGGAGCAAGATTCAGTAATATTCAATACGTTAATATATTGAGAGGATTCTATATTTTAATATATGATGCGGTCAGGGGGTCACTACAGACTATACCAACCACCGCATAGTCAAATCGAATTGTGATTTCATCCGAGGACTAACCACACCCCACATTTCCCTGTAAGGGGCACGGTGATTTGTTTTCCTGGACGCCGTGCTGACGGGCCTTAACGCCCCGTCGGATCCCGGTTTAGCCTCTTCTCCTTCTTTCTGAATGCAACCACCTTGCCGTCGGCGAGAGCGCTTGAAAGATCTGCTTGAGTTAAGCTAGCTAAGCTGGGAGACTTTTAGTCCGGTAGGGTCACCCATGTCAGTAAGGTAACTTTAGTAGGATCCAGACTAAGGGTTGTCAAACTTCTCTACCACTTCTTTGATGCGTCTCCTTGTATCCCCCTACCAACCTCTTCGATTCTGTTAGTACTAAGTTTCACCAACACTCTTCAACTGTCAAAAAACCCCCAAAACCCAACAACAAAAAACAAACATTCATCTCTATTACAATATGTAAGTTGTTTATTAATAAGGGCCTCACCAGCTCCCTTATGCCGTGTGAGAAGAGAGGCTTTGGAACCTCTTTAAATAACGCCTTGGAGCACTAATAGGTTGTAAGATACTGAGATTGAAGAGATCTCAGGCGTTTGGGGTACGATTAATGAAGAAATGCTAGGTACCCCTTAGAAGCTTTCTCCTAACGTGTAATGGCCTGACCAGCCCCTGTGTCGGCTACTTGGTGAATAAAGGCTCAACTGCTCTTTGGTGAGAGAGCTTTTGTGCCTTGGTGGTTGCCAGATCAGCTAAAGATCTCGAATGAAGTCGTGGGCACTTAGCTTTACTATTTGCCTTAAGTCTGGCCGTTTTTAGTTGATAAGTAGGGCTTAGTAGGAAGACAGTTACACCTCAAGCACCCCTGTCGAAAAATCAGACAACCAGTTCACTGGGGCTCTCGTGCTGCTCAGTTGGGAGCTGCGGTACGATTGGGGACGTCCGGCCCAGGGGAGACCTTAGGGTTGGTGTGCTTGGTCAAAGGGTTTCTGTTCGCCGAACGACCGAAAACCTCCTGGAAATAGGCGGATGTGATTAGTGCGAGAGAAAATCACACACAAAAACCCTTTTTCAATGCGTATGGTCCGAGAGTTTTTTTAAGATGGCGAAGAAGAATGGTCCTCCGTTTCGCAAGTTCACCTGAAAAACATGCAAAGCTTATAGATGGAGTGAAGACTTCGAGGGCAGGAGTTGCAAGGAGCTCACAGATGCCGTTAGTGTCTGTGACTTCTGCGAACTCGATAAGCGCCTGGGCGAGAGCATCACTCAACTGAGAGAGGAGAACTCCCTCCTCAAAAGGGAGGTTCAATTCTTAAAAATAGACAGGTGCAGATGCTCATGCGAGAAGGCTTCCGACGTCCAACAGCAGATTTCTTCTGCTGCAGGACTGCCTCAACGAGCCCAAAAGAAAAAAAAGAAGAAAGAAGAGAAAGTAGAAAAAGAAAAAGAGAAAGTGGAAAGAGAGGACGAGAAAGTAGAAGCAGAAGAAGAGAAACGAGAAACAGAAGAAGAGAAAACAAAGGAAGACAAGAAGAAGAAGAAGTAGAAGAAAAAAGAGAGAGATAAAAGAGAAAAGCGGCAGGTCGCTTCCGAAAGGAAAGACTAAGTCGTCTGCAGACAAATGCGCAAGGGTCACCCTTATTGGTGATTCTCAAGCACGGGGTCTGCAGCCCCTGCTAGTACACCACCTTCCCACTAGTGTTAAGGTAAGCCTCCTGCCAGCATCGGGTAACCACCACATCACAGTAGAGACTGAGAAATCACAGATTTCTGAGAGCTCCGTCATTGCTCTGATGGTCAGTAGCAACGCCCTCCACCTGAGAGGAGGTAGGGTAGGCCCTACGGATAAAATCCCCCACACGGTCATGGGCGCAGTGGAAGACTGTGGGCTGAAAACCCGCAAGTGTGTTGTAGTCAGGATGCTCCTGAGGAGAGGTCCAACACGGACCACTCACTCGATGAACGTCTCTTTAAACCGGCGCCTAGCAGGTTTGTGTACCCGTACTGCACCTTTTTTGGTAGAAATGATCTCTACCAAAGGGATGGGCTACATCTTTCCTTTAAAGGAAAGGCGTTTCTGTCAAACATTATCCAGGATGTCGTAGAGAGGACCCAAAGGAGTATCCGGCCCAGTGTGAGGGCGGAAGTACGCCAGTACGCCCGTGTCACTCCTGGAACGACCTTCTCAGAGGTCGCAAAGAGGGGTGCCTCCTCGCCAACAAATAAGCCGGGAAATAAAAGAGCATGGGGAGTACTACATTCGGGGACTCCCTCAAAGTTCCTTTGTTTAATGCGAGGTCAAACAGGAACGAGTTTCTTGAACTTCGTGGCCTCGTAGCGACGGAAGAACCCAAAATAGGAGCCATAGCAGAGTCGTGGGTAAAAACCTCAAGCCGAGATTTTGAAGGTGAATTCACGATTCTCGGTTACCAGCTCTTCCTGAAAGATAGGCCAGACAGAGAGCGTGGCTGTGTGATGTTGTATGTCAAGGATACTCTCAACTCTTGCCAGATACAGGACCCTGGTGCTTTAAAGACCCCCTGCCCAATTCTTAGAACAGTACAGGAGTCTGTACCAGCTGTTGGGCGAACTTGTAAAATACAGAGTGTGTATCACCATCGGTGACTTCAATACCCATGTTGACTGGGGAACCAGAAAACCCTGTGGCGAGAACGCACTACCCCTGGAGTTCGCGAACAACAAGTACCTGACTCAATGGGTGAGAGAGACAACGAGAGAAAACAATATCCTCGACTTGGTTTTCACCTCTAAAGATGACATCGTTGAGGACCTCTCTGTTGGCGAAGAGCTCGGTGGTAGTGACCACCGACTGATTAGATTTGTAGTCAAAGTCCTGAGGGCAGGGCCTGCAACTAGTAAATTGAAGAAATTTAATTTGAGAAGAGCAGACTTTGCAGGTTTTCGTGCTGGACTGACTGACGCGAGGCTAGAAGTGTGCAAGGCTGTTGAAGACTCGTGGAACAGTCTCAAAACCAAAATCATGAATCTTCAATCGCGTTTCATCCCTATGAAATGCTCCCGTCGGTCTTCTGTGCAACCAAAGTGGTTTAATCGAGAAATCGGCCAACAGTTTAGGGAGAAGAGAAATGTGTACCGGCAATCGAAGATCTCGGGTGACTTTGACGAATACCGGAGGCTAGCCAGGAGAGTAAAGTCCAGCATAAGGGCGGCTAAGCGGTCTGAGGAACTCTAAGTGGTGAGACTTTGTTAAGAGAATCCCAAGGAGTTCTTTGGATATGTACAGCCGTAAACCAATTCGTCGAATGTTTGGCCCTTGAAGGAATGAGGAGGGGACACTAAAGCACTCAGATGCAGAAAATGCTAACCTGTTCAACGACTACTTCTCTTTAGTGTTTACTGAAGAGTGTGGTCCCATCCCCCAGCCCACAGATTTCTACTCGGGGGGAAAAGCTGGAGGATATGGACTTCACCGAAGGAGAAATAGAAAAGAAGATCACTGACCTAATGACGAATAAGTCACCTGGCCCGAATGGGTTTTCTACCTAAAGTGTTGAAAGAAGTGCGCGATCAAGTGTCACGACACCTGAGTACAATCTTTAACATGTCAATCCAGATCGAATGCGTTCCTAGAGACTGGTGTGAAGCGGAGGTGACTCCTATCTTCATAGGTGGGTGCGATAACCGATAAATCGATAATCGATAAATCCAAAATTATTATACAATATTGATTATTAACTATAAATAGCGTTATTTTATAATACAATAGTAAAAATATTTGAATACTGTTTCTTAGTTTCTTACCTGGTGAGGCTCTCCTTCATCTGCTCATAGGTTATGAGGATCCTCCTCATAGCTCGGAGCTACATATTTCAGCCTCCAAGGCACGCGCGGCTCACCCTTGTGCTAAACTGGAACCAAATACTGAACTTAAATTATTGATTATCGCTAGTTTGGAACCAAAAGTATCGGCGATACCGATTGATCGATAACGCGGAAAAAAATAGCGGATAACCCGATAACATTATCGCGAACACGCCCACCTATGCCTATCTTCAAGAAAGGAGACCGTAGCCAACCGTCGAACTACTGACCTATCAGTCTGACTTCGACAGTCGGTAAACTCATGGAAAGCGTGATGGCGGACGTAAACGTCCTCGCTGTTCACATTCACCGTTCTACGCTCTTAACAGTGTGCTCAATGTACCTCCCACCTTCCAAGCCAATCACCTTTGCCTCCTTGAATGAACTTGTACCCCAACTCCCGAAACCATTCCTTTTAACTGGAGACTTTAATGCTCGTAACTAGTATTAGTACGATGTCATAAACAACAGCAAATGACATGCTGTACTAGATGTAGTCTCCCCACAAGACCTACAAGTCCTCAACGACGAAGCTCCTACCCATTATCATCCCCAGACAGACTCCTTTACCCATATACTCGTATATGTCTGTCTGTGCTCAACTGACTTCCCGCCCGATTACTTCTTCAGAGTATCTGATGATCTGTTTGTAAGTGATCATTACCCCCTGCTCCTAGATATACTCCCCCTTTCTCTCGTTCCACAAGAGCGTATTGGGCCTACCGGAAGGCTGACTGGGAAGCTTTTGTAACGTCGTTCTCTTCCATAACTGTGTCTGATGAAACAACAGAAGGTACATTCCGCTTAAAAGTTTGTGGAGCTTTTATCAGCAACGGCCCACAAACATGTTCCACTCCGCAACGCTCAACTCAAACCATCGGTCGCCTGGTAGAACAAATAGTGTAGCACCACTAAACGCAAACGAAATAGGCTCTATCGCACTTTTTTAGATAATCCCCGCACTTCTTCTTACATTAACTATGTGCCCTCGCCCGCCGGACCTTCCGTCAGGCAAAACGTCACTCTTGGATTCAATATTCATCCTTCATCTCATCCCACACCCCTCTAGCCAAGGTTTGCTGAAGAATACATAAAATCCGCAGCTCTTCAAGTCACCACCACCTCCCCATCCTTCGTCATAATGGCAACCTAGTCAGTGCTCCCCAGGACGTTGCACAGTTAATTGCGACCACGCTCAGCTCAATTTCCCATGGATCCCTCCTCCCCGAATTCAACCGACATAAAGCACTAATAGAATCGCAACCATTAATGTTTGAAACGTCCAGACAACTGTTCTACAACGAACCCTTCTCAATGAAAGAACTCCAGGAGGCACTCTCATCGTGTAAGAACTCCACCCCTTCAGATAACTTAATATCATGCACACCCATCTAACACGCCCATGTAGATGCCTTTTAGTGCTTCTTGACAATTTTTAATGATATTTTCCTATCGGGAACTTTTCCTAAAGAATAAAGCCACAGCACTATCCTCTCATTCCTTAAACCAGGAAAAGACCCTTCAAATCCAAAAAATTACCGGCCAATTGCACTTATCTCGTGCTTATGCAAGTTGCTCGAACGCATGGTGAAAGCCTGAATAATGTGGTATCTTGAAGAATGGGGGCTTCTCCGTTCCAATTTGGGTTTCACCCAAATCGCTCCACATTGGACTCTCTTACTCTATTTAACTATGATATTGGCCTTTCTTTCTTTAGAAGAACCTTACTCACCGCAATCTTCTTCGAATTAGAACAGGCATATGATACTGTCTGGCGGCGTTTGATCTTACAACTGCTATACGACATGAGAGTTCGTGGACCCTTGGCATTGTTTATACGTAACTTCTTAAAAGTCAGCTCTTAATCGCACGTTTGTGCCCTTTATTTTGTTTTTAATCTTTTAATTGAACTGATAATATTTATGTCCACATTACTTGACTGCCGCTTTTGCCGGCAGTTCGTAGCTTTATTTTTTGTATCTCTTGTTTTTATTACAAACTTAAGCCAGATGAGCCCATACAGCAAAAAGGGCTATAAAGCCTTAAAATAAAATAAACATCTGACATTGCATCTCTTTAAGTTGAGATACATGTATATCCCCCCCTCCCCCTCCGGTTCGAATAGCCTCAGAGCCTCAGCATAAGATAAAATATATGAGCGAAAGCAGCTACGTGCAATTCCAGAGATAGCCAGAAATCCTCGAAGGCGATGAAGAAGAAGTGTGAGCGACAGGTGCGCTATCCATATTGGTAACGATGTGTCTCGGCCACAGTGGTTGAGTTTTGGTGTTCTCCAAGGTCGGTTCTTGCCTCTCCCCTTTTGTTTCACCTATCTTCTTCCCTTTGGTGTTCTTATTCGTTGCCTTGGTCTGTCATTTCATTTCTCTGCTGATAACACACAAATCTGTCTCTCCTTTTCTCTAGTCTCGTTTGATGAGCTAATATTATATTATCCGATTATAATATAACCAGGCAATGTTTTCGCCATTCATCCAGCTTGCGCTTCGCTACTAGGATTAAAATTTAAAATCTAAGAAAAAAGCAGCCATGGTTAAATTTTTATACATCTTCTGAACTTCGCCAATTATAGTAATTTTAAAAAGGAACACTAAACTAAATTTCCTCCCTTTCAAAATATTCCGTTGCTAAAATATAGTTATAGAAGAAGACACAAAAATAAATTTTCTGAACTTCACCATTTTTAATTCTTTGGGTTTTAAAAAGTTCACAAAATTTCGATACTTATATTGATTTCTGAACTTCATTATTTTGTTTTTTGATATTATAAAATAAATCATAAATAACTTTGATAAAAAAACATAAGTCATAACCAAACTTAGATGAAATTATTATTCAAATACTCAAAAAAAATCCCCTTCTTAAAATATAGAGTTAGTGATGATGATGATGATGAATATTGAATGGTTGTAGGGCAACTTTCTGAAAATCACAAATGACAAAACTGATTTATTATTGGTAGGTACTCCTGGCAACCTGGTCTACTGCGACACTCTTCCTATCTAAACTTTGACGCCTACCACGCGTTCTTTTCTGATACAGTTAAAAACCTGAGTGTCTCTAAATCCTCTATCACCTTTGATCGATAGCCTCAGGTGTTGCTGAAGGATCAAAAAGTTCCAGAATTGGTGGCTGACCGGCATCAGCCGCACGACGAAGGCGGTCAGTTAGATGTCGGAGAGCTGATTCAGCGCTGTGACCTAACTTGAAGCCAGACTTGAAGATCTCTTTTTTTTTACTCTGCTGCTGGCTGGTACTAGGGGTGTTCCTCAAGTATCGATATTCGACCCACTTTTCTCCAAAAAATGCATAAATACCATTGATAAGAGTTTACTTAGTAAAATCTTCAAAGTTGCAGATGTCACGAAGGTAGGAAACAGCGCAGGTTGACATGTGGTTTGTCGAACCTCCAACAGAACCTAGAAACTGTGAAGTAGGCAGATAAATGGCAGGCAAATTTTAAAAGATGTAAATGCACTTAGGGTTTCAAAATTTAAAACTGGATTACCAAATGAAAAAAACAATTGCTACAGTCAGTCAGCTTAGGAATGGACCTGAGGGGGATGTTCTTAATTTCGGAAGACATATTATTGAAACAATACTTATTAGCTGTCAAGATTTGTTTCATCGAATATAAAGCACAATATAAGATATATAGCTGCAAATCTGCTTGGAGGCAGTGGGGCCGGGAGGGCAATGTTAAGGAGGGAGAGCTTGCGTTGTTCCTGATGTTAGGTGCAAGATGGTTGCCAATGGTATAACTGACATCCACTTGCGGTTGTCCTGAATCTTACAAGAAAGCTAACAGGATGCTGGGTCTTATTGGCCACAATTTAACGTTCAAGTTGAGCGATATAATTCCGCCTCTATATAACTTCGTAAATAAAGACATTGCGCTGATAAACCGTACGGAGAAAATCTAAGACCCTTACACCTATTATCATTGACCAAGTGGATGATTATGTCGACAACTGATTGAATTGATAAAAATAATAACAGGATTAGGTAATATTGATTATAGATTACTGTTCGAGATGGATGCTAAGATACCCTCCAAAAAATCGTCAAAATAGATTTAGATTGGTAAACAAGCGATTCAAAATTACTTATTTAAAAAAAAATCTCACAAGTGTGGAGGAATCTATTTTACCCCTTAAGGCAATCACGTCCGTTAATGTTTAAAAATTGACGACGTATTTTCAAATATAAATATTACTTAATAGGAAGCCCGAATGAGAATGTCTCATGAACAAGCAACAAGAGTAGAGAGTAAAAAAGACCGCGATACCAGCGATTAGTCCATGAAAAGCTGTGTATAAATGTGTTTCCATATACTTTTTGCACTCCCCTGTCATTGTATGCCATGTTTGCCCCTAGCAGGCGATGGATTGGGGAAAGAAGACTTTTCCTATTTTTCCCCGTATTGTGAATGTGTATTCGAGGGAATGTAACAAACATCGAGCAGTGGCGAATCCAGGATAAAAAATGAGGGGGTGCTAACTTGAATTCCTCCCTCTGAGGAGTCTGAGAAAAGGGCATTGGCCATTAATAATGGTTATCTTACACAGCATTGATAAAGGCATCTCATAAAGAAGTGAGAACTAATTCTCTCAAATCTGATTTTTTTTCCACACATCCGAAAATTATGAATTGTGGTAAGCTAACGTATAATACTGAATTTAATAATTATTTTTGAGATTTATGTACCTGTATTTTAGACATGTATCATATACGATACATTCAATCTCGACGGCTTAAAAAACTGTTTTATATATTATATTATATATTATTACACAACTCTTTCTGAATTGTAGAATACAAGTATGCCTTAAAAAAATATAAACATAAGCGGGTCTGAAATTGGAATGAGGGGGGATTCACCTCTCCCTAGACCCCTACCCTGAATCTGCACCTGGCTTCGAGTTTCATTAGATTAAACCTACGTAAATGTGTATCCGTAGTGTTAGATCTTAAAATTCATGTAGGGAAAGCAAGTCACTGGATACAACAGTTACTTATAGGAGTTTCGAGTTGACCTGTTGGATAAAGTCACTCGGTGTGCTTTAGGGCACGCCCCATTTTTATGACTCCACCCTCTGAGGCTATAATGAAATTGTCAAGTTATGTTGAGGATGTCAACATGTGAACTCGAAAGAACTATAAAATATATAAGTCAAAGAGTGCAATAAGCATTGGTGTTGAAAAGTTAAGATGATTATCTAGTTGTAAGAACCGACGGAAAATATTTTATGGAACTGAAAAAAATGGTTTTAGCCCAAAAGTAAAATGAAAAATAGTACAAATAGTAGAAAGTACCGCCTTAGCTAGAGAAAAACATGAAAAAATTATCACTGCATTCAATTGATGAGTAAGCCTTAACATTCATGTAAGTGTAGAGCTAAAGAACACACCTGCGCCAACATAAATGAGCGAGAGTATATGATATTATCGCTTGTCCGGTAAAATTAATTTGATAAAAAATCGTAGAACAAATGTAATATTAAAATAAAAGCATTTATTTATTTACAAAGCATAAACGAAATATTTAAAATGGCCATATTTTTCTAACTCAGGAGGAGAATAGATCAAAGGTTGGACACTCTATTCCGCCTCGAAAGAGTGTAATCAGGGTCGTAAATTTCGCACTGTCATGACCTGGTATTACGAAGGAAATGGGGACTTAGATGGAAGGAAAGATTGTTTGAAGAATTCGGTTATGCTGGTGACGTAGCAACTAAATGAAAGATTCAGTGATAAATCTTTGCCCTGGTAGTTCGCCACAAAGACTTCGTACTAGAAAGGCGTTCTGCATGGTTTCCCCAAAGGTTAAGTAAGGTACTTCCGCAGAGTAGAGGTCACCGATTAGACGACTCCCTCTGAAAATAAATAATCAGGAGAACAGATATAATTTAAGACGTTCTTTATGATTACTCGTGAAGGAATAAGAGTAAAGTAATATCGATTACGGGATGCTGTTTGCGTCGTTCTTAATTTGTTACCACATAAAATGCTATTATTTCATAATACAATAGGAGAAAATGATTTAAAAGCGTAGGGGTACCATATTTGGTTCAATTCGTATTTAAAGGATCGTGGGACTATAAATATATTGCGAATGATAAAGTTTTCATGGATTTAAGCCTAAAACTTCGGCCAAATTCATAAATTCAAAATAGAAAAAAAGGAGGAAGATACCGAAGTTATTTAAGGAAAATATTTATGAATCTTCCTGAAAAAAGAGGCAGAATTTCGTTAAAATTCCAAGCAGGAGTAAATTTGCGAGTGCTTCCAAGAAAGACGAAGAAAATAATTGATGAATGGTAATAGCAATAAAGGCTAAGAATAACAAAGAAGCAAATAACAAGCTTAGTAACCCTTTAAAGAAAGGACAAGATTTATTATAAATATCCAAGAACAAGTTGGTATAAGCAGCAAAGACACTCGAGCGTATGTGTTTGAACGTCCTTTCATGATTAACAAGGCAAATGACATATGTATAAATGACTAGAAAGTTAAAAAGAGGTTTAAATAACTTAAATGATTTTGAATAAATTGACTTTTATGAGATTGATGACTAACACATACCAAAATGGTTGAAACCCTCTTAATTTGAATGTAACTTCTTTATAATTACTGTATTTATGATTTGAAATACAATCTTAAATGCTTGCGTCACTCAAGGTTAACGAGACTCACCGAAGGACTCCGTAGTATCTTCTCTCACAACTTCCATTCACCTCTTTCCATTTAATGTGTTGTATGAACACATTCTTTATCCTGTTGAACAAGTTCATAAACCTTGTAATTAGAGGGGCTTACTCTAAGTATCTACGACACGGATAGATTAAATGAAAAATAGTCTTGAAAATGACGGAAGATGTTTAACGCTGATAATAATAGCTTTATGCCATAAATGGTAATATCTCTTTGCTAAGAAATTGCGAAATTTCTCGCTCACGTCAGTGATAAATGACGCACAGGCGAGGTAAATCGCCATCGGAAAATTGGCTCCAAGAGCCGTGAAGAATGACTTTCAATGGCAATCAGTAGTACGCTAATCGGTTGGAGAATTTATTTTCTAGTATGATGGGGTTCTATGCTAATTTAGCAGAATGAGTTTGGGTTGAACTAGGGGTAAAATAGAAGCTGATTTGTGTAATTCTAAACAATGCCGAGGCATCATTAAGGGGAAACTTTGCCCTTTTAAAAGAACAAATTTTGAGATTTAAAAAAGAAAAGGCAAGTTTTTAATGTTTTTAAATGAACAGAAAAATCTTTGAGCGTTTTTAACATATTAAGTCTTTTTACTTTTAAACAAACAAACCAATCTTTAATTGTTTTTAACGCTCAGATAAATGTTAGGGCATTCCACAACACGAACATACAAACCTTTTGAAGGAACGCACATAGATATAACAACAATAATGCTTACTTTGATTATGCTCATCCATCGAAACGTTTTATTAGAGCACACAAATCTATGGACATTCTAAAGAAAAACACAAGTTCATAAAGGTATTTTATGAAACACACAAATCTACGAACGTTTGAAAGGAACAAACAAATCTATGAACATTTTAAACGAGCAAACAAATCGATGAAAATATTAAAGGAAATAATGTAACTCGTTTTAGCAACGAACAAATCTTTGAAAGTTTCAAAGGATTAAACTAATCTTTTAACGGTTAAATAGAACAAGTATAACAAATTGTTGATATTACCTGGCCAAGAAGTGATTACAAACTAGCATCGCATGTTCCATAACACGCAATCGCTATTCACTCAGCTATTTAGATAAATGCAAATTTATCATTCGAGTATAAAGTCTTGTCTGGATTCAAAATTCCCGAATAAAAAAAAAGATGCTTCTTTAAGAGTGAATCTCTAAACTAAGGCGAACTGAGAAAAGGCGAAGACATCACGCATTCTACTATCTTCAGAGAGCAATACGAATGTATTTTATTATTATTGCGCTTCTGTCGTCGAAAATGACAAAGAGTTTCCGTTTTCTTCCAAACGCAGCCAATAAAAATGGCCTAAAATAACTTTTCAATACATTACTATAGATCTATGTTTACATTACAACATACTGAAAGCATATTTTACATAGTAAAATCGTAATTCTTTGGGTTTTGAAAAATTTACAAAATTTCGATACTTATATTTATTTGTGAACTTTGCTAAAAAAATCATAAGTCATAACCAAACTAAGATGAAATTATTATTCAAATATTCAAAAAAATACCCGTTTTAAATTATAGAGTTAGTGATGATGACTAGAGTAGTTACGAGACCCAGCCACTCCAGGAGACGGTATGCCCTGCCTTTCATCTGTGAAGCCCTTACTTAGCCTTGGACTTTGGACTCAGAATTCCCTTCAAGAGCCATCAACAGCGAACATACCTGCGATGAATCGACAACATTAATTCGCCGATGTCGTAGATCTAAACAAGAATGCCAAATATGAGAAAATATGTACATCTTAGTCAGTTTCGTTGGACGAACATAAGCAAAGTAAGCATTATTATTATTATTTATATACCTATTTAACGATCTAAGTCCTTTTATGTGCTTATCTACAAAATTAAGTATAACGAACTAAAAAAATCGTGACGTAAAGAAGAAACAATTAAGTATTCAAATAAGCAACACTAGTTTTTACTTTACGAGTATTCAGCCTATTATTTTATATTTATTTTTATTATTACATATAATGCGAAGAAAAGACCAACTATACAACTAATACTAGTTTTTATTAAATATAGAATATAATGATTATTGGAGAGTAATTATCGAGAGGAGAATATCCGGATAAATATTGAACAGGCGACGCCAGATCAGCATACAACCTTCGCTTTCTTTGTTCTATTTAAACGATAATTTTTTTTGTTCCTCTTATGCCTTTAAAATTATCAAATAATTGTCCCAATCCTTAAATTTCATAGAATTTTTCCTCATTTGAAAGTCCATAGATTTATTTCTCCTCCTGACAATGTGCGTAGATTTTTTGTTCCTTTATAGCGTTCAACAAATTTGCATATCCGTATAAAATGTTCAAAGTCTTGTTTGTTTGTTTAAATATTCGAATATTTGTGTGTTCCGTTAAAACTGTTAGATTTGTGCTCCTTTTAAGCGTTCACACATTTATTTTCATTTGAAAACGTTGATAGAATCGTGTTTTAAACGTTCAAGTATTTGTGCTTTCTTGCACAACTTTCATAAATTCATTTGTTCCTTTCAAAACGTTGATAGAATCGTGTATTCATTTAAAACGTTCACATATTTGTGAATTATTTTAACTTTGATAGATTTGAGTTTCTTTAAAGCCTTCCTAATCTTGTTTGTTTCCTTAAAAGTGTCGACAGATTTGTATATTCCTTTACAGTGTCAATTTTTCGGGGGGTTTCCTATAGTTGTATATGAAACAAACGATCGTATAAGTTCTATACGTACGTTCTATGTATGTATAATATATAATCACATAAACATGGAATCTTTTACTTGCTTTGCTAGATTACATTTCCAGCTTGTTCGCAACATTTTGTCTAAATTTCACCTTATAATGAATCCTTAAGATTCCAGAGCTAAATCGAGTTGTTCTGGATTTGATTAACTTATACATTTAGGGTTACATTAAATGCCTTTTAACATTAAAAAGTTGTTTTTCACTTAGTAAATGCCTTTATTAAACCTTCATTCGTTAGTAACGCCATACCTTAAATATAGGTTTGAGCCATTGATTTATGAGAGAGAGAACATGGCTAGGAGCTGTAGCGCCAAAAAATGGCACAATAGAATGGGGGGAGTAGATGGATCAGATAATCGAAGGCAACAATTTCTAATTGTAGGAAAAACATATAACCAACGAGTGCATGCGTACTTAGTGGATCAAGTAGAATAATATAAATAGTAGATGAAGGGTAGACATATGTTTATTGAAAGAGTGAAAACTAACGAGGGTGAGTGGTGACGTTAGGGAAGTGGAAATTGGGGTAAAGGTACATTCCGGACAGGTAGGTGTTTTAGAACCCATACCCACTCATTTAACAGTAGGGTGTTTTCCAGTGACAGACACTCAATTATTTGTAGGTGGTTTTACAATCCATACCGTTTGTTCATAGGATTTTTACCACCCATGAACACTCATTTATATGTAGTGGTTTTATCACCCATTCCCACTGATTTATTGGTAGGGGTTTTGCGATACCTACCCACCCATTTATTGGTATATGGTTTACCATCCATACTCACGGAATCATCAATGATAACCCAGAAAAGTCGATGTCGAATCCACGGATTCATCAATGATAAGCTAGGGAAGTCGATGGCGAATCTACGGAACCATCAATGTTAATCCAAGGAAGTCAATAGCGAATCCATGGCATCATCAATGATAACTCAGAAAAGTCGATGGCAAACCCACGCAATCATCAATGATAAGCCAGGGAAGTTGATGTCGAATCCACGGAATCATCAATGATAAGCTAAAGAAGTCGATGGTGAATCTACGGAACCATCAATGTTAATCCAAGGAAGTCAATGGCGAATCCATGGCATCATCAATGATAACTCAGGAAAGTCGATGGCGAACCCACGGAATCATCAATGATAAGCCAGGAAAGTCGATGGCGAATCCATGGAATCATCAATGATAACACAGGGAAGTCGATAGCGAATCCACGGGATCATCAATGATAACCCAGGGAAGTCGATGGCGAATAACGGCATCATCAATGCTAACCCAGGGAAATCGATGGCGAATCTACGGAACCATCAATGATAATCCAAGGAAGTCAATGGCGAATCCATGGCATCATCAATGATAACTCAGGGAAGTCGATGGCGAACCCACGGCATCATCAATGATAATCCAGGGAATTCGATGAGAGTCATTTCCAATCAGCTACAGTTGGCGGAGTCCACTATCAGACAAGCGATGCATGAAGATATCAAGTACAATGCCTACGAGATGAGGAGAGGAAAGTTCATGTCCAACATGACACAGGAGAACACTGTGAATCGCTCGATTT
The DNA here is from genome assembly GCA_963969495.1 of Ceratothoa steindachneri. Classification (NCBI taxonomy): domain Eukaryota; kingdom Metazoa; phylum Arthropoda; class Malacostraca; order Isopoda; family Cymothoidae; genus Ceratothoa; species Ceratothoa steindachneri. The sequence continues at coordinate 125,311,486 of OZ018332.1, read as the reverse complement.
GTACCCCACCCCCCTAGCTCTCTAGGACTGGAAGCCTGGCATAAAGGAGGTTAGGACCAACATGAATTACAACACTGCGCTGCGCCTACACTCGCTTTCGAATCTGCAACGAGGCTGAAGGCAATTCTATTAAATATAACATTTTGCTATTTTACATAATCTAGAGAAATATGCTTAGCTCTCGCTAGCCGAGTGGAAACTGCGTTGGCCTCCCAACGTCACGGTACCGGGTTCGATCCCGAATCCAGGCTTGAGCGGACACAACCGTCATCGCACGTAGAGATCTGGCTACCCAATCGGTGGACGCGCTGTGCTCAGTCCTGTATTCGGGTGGGTAGATCTTACACTTCTCATCACACGCATAGCCAATTACATCAATTCTTTCTTTCCCCTCCCCTCTTTACAGCACAACACACACACACTCTCTTTTTTCTAAGGAATCTTGTCGATGGGTATCTATATCCACATACTTCTGACGCGGAACAGGTCCCTCTGCCCAGGGGCGAGGAAGGTTCTGCCTCAACGCTGTTTGATGTCAAAACATAACACTTCCTGGCACCTCTCCCAAAATAGGACTGACTTCTGGTTCGCTCGGGCTCACCAGCGATTGTCATACAGACCTTTATGTCTATTTCATTATCCGGTCGGAGATCCTCCTGGATAAAGGAAGGTTGGCGAACCACTATCACTAGTACTACTGAAATATGTTGGGTTTTCTATGGAGTCTCTTTGTTTTCCACAATTTATAATTTTGTTCTCAAAAACCTGCCGCACTTTGTATATTATATATATTTTTAATCTGATACTTTTGTTTATTCTGTCTCGTGTTAAATCAACTGATTTTATTCCATTTATCTGAAAACTTGACTGCGCACAGGCGTGTACTATTTTATAAACGCATCGTTTTCTAAAAAGAAAATTTAAAAAATATATAATTTCGTTTAAAAAGTTTGATTCATTTCATCAAAAAAGCTTCTGCCCGAACGACTTCAATGTCGGTGAATTACGGTTAATATTGTTTATAATCGAAAAACAACTTTTGGCCCGTCTTGTTTTAAATTTTAACGCTGGCTCGAGAAACTGGAGGGGAAAACTGGGCCCCAAATTATTGAAAATGAAACTTACTTTCTTTTCTCGGAGAAATCTGGAGAAGGGAAAAATTGAATATAAATCACGTTTTTTGGTAGGATAATTTGCAATTATTTTCCTAGCTCAATAAATCGAACGCCTCAAATTTATTACAGAGGTTCTCAACCAAGGGAGAATTTCCCCAGGGAAGTGGTGGTACTTTCAGACTTTCATGGGGTTAATGAGGACCACAGATCTGGCAGACTCAAAGTGTTGAAATATAATGTACATAATCTACATGATGTCACTAAAGAATATCGCAAATTATGTTGTAAACAAAAAATAAATATAATTATTTCACTTTTTTGTGCAAAGTATTCCATTTATAATTGTCTCGATATTATTTGGAATGCTCGCTGTGAGTCCTTCTTGGAAAGGGGATTAGAGTCACTATCTTAAGCTATCAAGTTGCAAGGAATCTTTGTGCCTTTTCCTTGTGTAAAATTACCCCAGTCTTTGCAAATAATTGCTAATAATTAATAATATTAGAAATAAATTTTTAGGATAAATTATGAATTAGGTTACTTTTAGGAACCATTGGATGGACGTCGTCTACAACTGTGTATTCAGTATTGCTCATCATAATGATAATAACAATAATAATAAGATAAATTAAAAATATTGACCTAACTCTTTAGAACCGATGGCGTTTACAATTCTTTAACTTTATTTTGACAATTTGCGCTGTTCCTCGATGCAAGCGTTCTATGTAGACTTGAAAAATTCATGCCTTAGTGGGAACATCAGTAAGCAGATTTGGCAACTCTAGAGGCAACAAGGTCTGCTGACCAAAAAGTAGCGTTCTCTCGCTTATTCACTTTTGGGGGACATTGGCGATTCTATCATTCGAAAGAGAATGTAAAACAACATAGGTGTTTCAAGTTTCGTTAGAATCGGCCGAATAGTTTTGATGTTATTGCCAAAACAAAGTAATTCCGGGGCTAACCTTGGGAGGACTTTGGAAATTATATCATTTGGAATAGAATGTAAAACAACATAAAGTTTTTAAATTTCGTTAAAATCGACAAAATAGTGACAATGTTATTACAAAAAGAAAAAAAGAAAAGCTGGGACCGACCGACCGACCGACCGATTGACATAGTGAGATATAGAGTCACCCGCGACTAGACTCGCTCGCGACTAAAAAATGTACACCCGTACTAGAGGTGGGGTGACTTTGCTTTGGATATGGCGGAGGTTTTGGGGGATTCGAAGCTGTTGGCGAACACAAAATTTATAGTGACTGTATCCTAAGCTGCATTGAACAAACATATTCTCTATAAATGTGTAGCACTTACTATTTTGGAAACTGTATTTCGAAATCTTTGTTTCTTTTTCTAAAAACCCATTTTGATTCGCTCTCAGAATGAAATATGAATTCGGTCTTTAAACTAAACTGCTTTGACCTTTTCACCAATAATTTATAGACCCTCGCCGGTAAAAACAGAACCTTGGTGAAATCTCGATAAAAATAAATGCAAAAGTTTTTAGCTTTTTATTCACGGGGTATTTTTTTTTAACCAAAATTTGCCAATTCATTAACTCTTTCATTTTGGTCCAAAAGTTTTAAATGGACAGATCGTTTTAGGGAGTAAATTTCACATAGGTCAAAAACCCAACCTCAAACCAATCATCCAGTGAAAAATGAAAAAAAAAGAAAGATTTAAAGTCGTTGGAGGGTATCCGCTCCTGATTTGGGCAGAGAAATAAAGGTCTATTTTAATACTTTGCGTTAGTGTTATTAGCTAGAGCAGTCGTAAATTTACTATTTTATTCTTGCGTCTTATTAAATTTCGAGGTATCAAAGCATAACATTTTATATGAATAATGATTTTAAGGAGGAATCGAACCGTGACTTTTAATCAGTAGTGAATTTGAAATGTTTATACTTTCTATTATTAACTGTTCGATTAACATAAAAATATGGGAAATGAGAAAGGTATATCCCTTCCTTTTCCTTTGCCTCCCATTAATTCTAGTCCGCTTCTGGTGAAAGAACAGTAACAAATGTATAGGATATTATGAACGTTCTTCTCACAATCTGAAGAAGTGTAGAATATAAATGAATCTCACTTTAGTTCTTCGATGAAATTTCCCAAATTCGATGCCAACAAAGACCACATCACCGATTGTATTAATTATTTATCATTAAACTGCGTAAATAATGGGAATTAATTTATATAATGAATATTAAGTGGCTTTTAATTAAGAATAATTGGATCTTTATCCGCAAAAATCATTTTTCAGCCTTAAATTGATACCTTCTAAATAACCAATAGGGAATTAGGAAAGAATGATTTCGTCTTTTTTTAACAGCACACAAGGATAAAAGATAGATTAAGAAAGAAGGAAGAGAGAGATAGAAAACGAAATAAAATAATAAAACTCTTTTACCCGTTAAGAAAAATTAAATAATAGGTACAGTTTGAACCTATGCCATCGAACGACGGGGACTTATGACCTAGAAGGCGGTCGTCAGATGCGCGAATTTAAATAATTATTATGCCATTGAGCGCTCTTCACCTTTCCGACCACTACGCTAATCACTGGGTTATCATTACTTTATTTAACGAATAAAAGAGTTTATATTATTTTGTTTGCTATATTTCTTAATCTATCTTTTATCCTTGTTTGGTCTTATAAAAATACGAAATCAGTTGTGTATCAGCTTTCTATATTTCTTATGGGTTATTTAGCATCTACCGCGTCACGTACGTATTATTGTGATTTTCCGTTCATTTAGATTGATACATATTTTTTAGAATCATTTGAGAGACTTGGCAATGGCTGTTGAGTCGCTCTGCAGCTTTGGTATATTCCTTCTTTTATAAGAGTTACATTCACATATTTAATTAAGATCAATCCAAAAGTAATATAAGATTAATCAGATGACAGACGAAGGAAGGTATGTCGTAGTATTTATATAGACCATTTTGAGAGTATTTATTTAAATCACTAAGAAAATTTTTGATTAATTTAATAAAGCCGCTCTTATAATGTTAGAGATTTCAAACATGTTAAATTTATGAATAGGTATTATTATTATTATTTCCTTAAAAATAAGAAGCCAAAACTAATGTACACATCCCACAAGAAAAGGTTCGGAAGACGTGTAAATGAAATGGTAAAGTTACGAAATGTGAAACTTTACTAAAGTGCCTACCACGAACAGCCCAGGAATACACTAATTAAGACCTTGGGGCACGCAGTAGTTAAAATTACTGCGGGAAAAAAAATCAGATTATAACTGATAAACAATTGGATGAAAAATTACATTCGACTCATTCCGCAGTGCATCGTCATTTATTCGATATAGACAAAGTTTTCCGATTTGGGCAATGGATCCTCATGACCTGTCAAATGTACACTTGCAACAAAGAATCAACCTTTTTTCATCTCAACTTTGCTGGCTACAAAGTGATAATTTTGGGGGGGAAGATTGTGACAAAAGTTGATAAGTGGGTTATGCACAATAATATTAAACGTAACAATGGATTGGAGATGGGGAAAGAATAACCCAGCCGAAACAGGGGCCCCAATCACGGAAGATTCTTTCGTTTGTTTGTTGGAAAATGAATGATTTAATCCATTTTTAACTTCTTAATCTAAATCAGACAACCACCGAAGAGGTTTACTGCACTCAAATGAACCGTTTACACGCAACACTTGAAGAAAAGGGCCAACATTAATCAATAGAGGAAGAGTGCTCTTTCATTAAGACAAAGTGCTTCTACATATGGCAAGAGATCCCATACAATAGCTTAACAATTTCGATCGAGAACTAATGAGTCATCTTCCATACCCCCTCCGAGTTAGTCCCACCAGATTACTATCTTTAGGGGGAGTTTAGCTACTCAACTTAAGAGAATAAGGACGTCAACAACAGTAGATAAAAAAACCTTAAATAATTTTTTTTAAATCATTGTCAAACGATTTTTACGAAAATTATATTGAAAAGTTAGTAGAAAGATTGAGACTATTGCTAGAAACAGGAAATTATATTATTAAATAAATAATTATTTAAATATAAATAACTGTGAGGGAAAAATGAGGATCATTGACTATATTACCGCCCTTAACAAGCAATGAGCCTTATGCTTGTCTCAGGGCCCCTCGATTATGCTTGTTACGGGATCTCGTTCATAGCTTACCTTGGGAGATTCTCTTTTATGTTTCTACCGAAAACATCGAGGACTCTCAAGGTAAGTTAATTAACGTTTATTCACTCATTCTCAGTTTAATTCCTCTTTTCTATTTTGTGCAGAACCTAAGACTGTCCTTTTTCTCAAGTTAAAAGAACGCAAATGGTAAACAAGATAATCTTCAAAAGGAAGCAGTCTCCTCCTGCAAGACAAGCCTTAAGTGTTAATCAGAAGAGAGAGAATGGCTATCGTGACCTCCCCTCCTCTTTTCAGTCGCACTCTCATCGAAGTATAAGCCTTATTTCTATTCATTTACCTACCCATTTTTTTTTGTAACGTCATCACCTTTCATTTTCACTTATATTTCTTTTATGATTGAAATTCATTCACATCCTTTTGATTATTATAATTTTTCACAATATATTGTATAACCTTATATTTTTACTCCGTCAATATACTTTGCCGAGTCTACTCAAATCGAGCCTTCACTCCTCGGACGCTGACAATAACCTCAAAAAATTGTTTGATTTCAATCCATAAAATAGTGATAAACATGAAAAAATGCAGTGTTACTTATGAGATGACCTAATATTTTATTTATTCATTTCGGGGGGTGGCTAAGGACCGGAAGGGCCCCAAACACCCTTAAACCTTACTTTGTTCCTTAACGAAGAAAAATTCCTTTGCCGGAGCTAAAAGTATAATATCTCCTGACAATTAAAGTAAGAAAGATCTTCATTACACTCCTACAAGTCCCCATTCTTGCGTCATCTAAATAACAACTCTCAACACTTCTTCTAGAAATCTATACATCTAGAATCTAGCTGTATCACTTGCGACAGGGGGTGTTTTCCTTTCTAAAGCTTATTTTTAGACAGTAGTTATAACTTGTATTATACTATAATGACAAACCTCCATAAAACTATATAAAAAAACTAATTTCAAAATTGAATCTCAAAAGTAGAAAAAGTTCACAGGTGTCCGCACGAATGTCTGTCTATCTATGCGCGTCTTTGGTTGTGGAGTCGTGGGGAGTTGGAGCGAAGGCGAGTAGCAAAATAGAATCTGGGTAATTTGTCATTTTTTTTTCTTTTACTGTGGTTAGTTCACCATTCATGTCGATGGACACTGTACTTCTACGAGCTAAATTAATTCCCCCCCCCGTCCCGAAAAGAAAATTCACATTGAAAGAATGAACATAAATTAGATTTTTCTTGATAATTTTTTTTTTATTAATTTCCAAATCTTATTCGGGTTACTTGTGTGTGGAGGAAAAAAAAGACTCGGATTAGTGATTCATCAAAGTGGTGGTCCAGTCGATTATTTACTGTAGGTAAGTTAAATTTCTGATTATTTATTTCTTTACATAATAATTCTAGTAATTTATTACATATTTGTTAGGTCAGGGGTGGGTAACTTTTCCTGTGTTGAAGGCCGCATCACGTTACCTGTAGGCCACATTCATAACATTTCAATTAGATATACTGCAAGTTCCACATTATTTTGTATATAAATAACATGACAATGTATCGGCTTAAAAATGAAAAAAAAAAATGATAAATTCTAAAGTTAACAAACCTTGTAATGATAGTTGTGAGGACTTTTTGCAGGAAATCAATAAAATGATTTGATCTGCAAAATTCGCATTCATTCAGAAGGCCACACTTAATGGCCAAAGAGGCCACATGCGACCTAAATGCCGCAGGTACCTCTGGTTTAGGTTATAAGAATAAGATTCGACAATCAGAAGCCCCAAGAATCGAAGAAACAACTAATCCCTAACCATAAGCTTTAGCTTATTCTTCCAAGAGACCTGAAGGAACAACTAATCCCTAACCATAAGCTTCAGCTTATTCTTCCAAGAGACCTGCCTTCAGTAGAGAGTTGCGTACCCTCCCAGTATTTATATCTCACTTATTTTAACTGGGCAACCACCACAACCCTCTTGCCAAAGTTTTCTGGTTGTTCTTATTGGTTTTTGTGTAATTTTTAACAATTTAAATATTCTATAAATTAGATTCGTAAGCTAGCTGTTATTCTCCTTTTCTGCACCCCCTTCCCCTGTGTAACGTCGAGATTTAGTGGCTTACCCCAGTTTTTTATTCTTCGATAGATTTCACCCGATTGCTCGGTTCCATTCTTCACTCACGATTCCACGATGTAAATCGAGGGCATTTGTGATTGGCTCCCTGGCGATGACGTAATTAGCGTGTCGGTCAATTGCGAAGTTGTTTTCGATTCTCCCAGTATGGCAATACTTGCTTTTTTACAGTGCTTTATAAATTACGAAACTTTCATCCGCGTTGGTTAGTTAACGAAACTACACTTCGTTGTTTTGCTCCATTTCAGCTGCGCAACCTAACTATTTTTTTTAATTTCAAATATATGTTTACTTTCATTTGAAAGCTGTTTCATGAGTTTGAACTCCAAGATTTAAACTTTCCAGGGTTATTGTTTTGGGGAGGATTGTTTTATTGCCAACACGTGGTCAGATGTCTGTCTCGGTGGGTCTCTACATGATCTAAACCATGGGTGCTAGTGGAGGGCCCTCTTCTGTTGACTAACTATGACCAATGTGACTTGACATCGTACATTGTATGAAGCAGTGTGTCCTCTCTACCACACCGGTGCTTGTTTAATCCAAGGGGGAACAAAGAGAAACAAAACTGCTTTTAAATTTTTATACTTTATTTTTATCTTTTAAATTGTTTATTTTTTTTCCTTTGTACACTTTTTCTATCTACATTTTAGACGAACATTCTGGAAAGTATTAGATACTTCCCCCTTCGAAAATACAGGGTGTCTTAAAAGTCGCGATACATAGCTAATAATTTAAACAAGAGGAACAACAACAGTTTTCCGGGGTGATGAATTTGTCTTGGTTCTCAATGTATGGCCTGAGATATCAGAGATCTCTGACCACCTAACTTTTAGGTGTAGTGATTAATTACGTCCCTAGGGGTAGCTCTAAAGGTTTTCTCTGTATGGTAACTTTTGAGATACCATGCATATTGTTTTTACATTTTTTAAACTAATCCATCAAATTTACACTTAAAGATGTGACCATCTTCAGAAATAACTATAAGAAATGAGCGATCTAAAGGTTCCTCTTAAAAGAAAGACTCATATGCGTTAAGATGTCATTTCTTTATGTTTCTCTATTATTTTCATTACCATTCTATCCGATTATACTCTTCTGACTTGCATATTTTATCTAATATAAGTAGGGCAAGGGTATGTAGATGCGTGTAAGAATCCGATCTAACCGCTGAGGAGAAATCTTTGGATAAAGTAGCGATTACTTCAATCATAATACTGTCGTGAATAACCCCCCTAAACCGAGGTCGAAATAATAATCGAATTCTAAGTTTAATATACGCCCCCCTCAAGATCTAGTAAGTCAGTATTGAACTTATAGATGTTTCGCCTCTGCTCCTCATGGGGTAGAGGTGGAATAGAAGCGGGAGTTAGTGTTCCACTAAAGGCGCTTTATAGAAACGAGCTTCCTTTGAAGCAACAGCTGTATGTGATGCTCTCTGCACAACTTAAACAGCCCTCATTAAAATCATACAAGTCACTAATAGCTACAAAGCCATATGTGCCCAACTTCAGGATGGTGACAAGATATTTTCTAAAAGAGTAGACACACTAAATACAAATATAAACTACAAGAGAGTTGAAGCTCGAGTTAGAGTCGACTGAAAAACATTTTCCCTTAAGTATCAGAATCTCAAGTAGCCGAAATGCGAAGTAAAAATTACAAAATATCCAGATTTGTTTCAACTGCTATCAAATAGATGCACATACGACCCAAATCTGCCCTAAAAGAGAAAGTAAATTTGCTCTGACCCTGCCAAAGAGAGCCATCCGAGGAAATAATCCACTTGAAATACTAAGGTGTGTGTAAACTGCTAAAGCGAACATAGAATCAAGGACATTTCATACCCAAAGAAGAAAAACAGAAAGATACCTACACCATTAAATACGAGGATGCAATCAAGAGCAAAGAAAGGATAGTTTATAGTACCAAATATGCGATTAGCAGCGAAGGGCATCATTCCTACCCACACATCAAAGAATGCACAGACAGGGAAATATACAATTATGAAATTTCCCGGCAATCTTAAATCGGAAGCCATATATAATATGACAGTCATAAACAAGGATCTAGTAATCGAAGAAGATTCTAGAACATGTAGTGCCTCCAATGGCGAATGTCAAGAGACCGACAAATAAATGAGCACAGGAAGATTTTGATAAAGAAATAGCGGCTTCCAAACAACTAAAATTAAAAAAAATCATCAAACCCCATAACTAGGCAGAATACAAGGCAAAGGATAGTCACGAAAACACAAGCCGGAGTCTCGCCTAGCTCAGGCTTGAGCGCTTGAAAATTGGCTCCACACCATAACCTGTCACCTCAAAATTCAACCGTTTATTTTGTGTATGTAGGATTCATTCTTTTTCAATCTTTCATTTGTACGACGCCCTACATGCTGCTTCTCATCCAATCCGAGAAAATTGAAGTTACTTTCATCTCTGAAAACAATACACCATTTTCCAGCATTTTATAAGACATGCTCAGTAGTGAAAGTCAACCTAGCAGCTTTATTATTTTTAATAATGAGTGTTTTCTTAGCATGGTAGCGTTCTATGAGTCCAACATCTCTCAATCGATCGACGTGGGACATTGTGACGAGACGCATTCATGTTTTCAGTAACTTGTCATGAAATAATGATTGCTGTCTCAAATTGGTCTTTCATCGACATCCTTTGCATTATAAGATTCTTCATGGGAGTGATTTTGAGGCTGACCCGTTTTCTTCGTCGACTGTGTGAACACTAAAACAAAGCAACAATAACAAAACAATTACTCATTCAAATGTAAATATTATGCCAGAGATTAGCTTTTTTTTTCTAAGCACATAGAATAAACGATATTTTGACTAACGAATAGGGATAGATGAAATACCAAACAGAGATTAAACGGATCTCTCATTAAACTATGATAAGAAATGATCGGAATATGAATGTGTGGCCCCAACACTTAACACTGATTGTGGGTTTCAGGATCCATTTTCTTAATTTGGTTCGACACCGAAACCAACGAGGGCATTTACTGACTCAAGATAAAATTAAGGACGTTAAATGTATATTCTACATTCTAGAAGATTAGAAGATGCATGAAAAGAGATTGACTATTGATGCTTTATTTCGATAAAGTTAATGTTATCGATTACTTCATCGAGAGTTCTAATCGATAACACTAACTTTATAGAAATAAAGTTAATGAGTGACTGAAACTTGTATTCAGGATATACAAAGTTATCAATTCGTGTTAATTCGCTAAAGCAAAGATGGTACGAGTAATTTTGACAGGGGTTATTATTGTAATTCAAAAGTTGAAGAATTTTCTATGTAAATAATTATTGGTGTAAATTAGATTTTTTTTAGTAAGAGTAAATTACTGCACTGCGCTACCTATGGAGTACTTACCTTGAGGGAACGTAGGGGGACACTTAAGTTGGTCGCACAAGAGAATTGCATGCTCAAGGCTTTGCTTTTATACTTAAAGTGACTCGGGAAATTGGGACGAATCGAGGATAGTCATGGCATCGAGAGAGAGTTACATAGTTACATAGATACACAGATCACACGGGCCTTACGGCCCAGACTAAGGTGATCTGGCCTTAAATCTACTGCCACTTACACATAAATAGTAGAAGTGAAGGATAGAAAAGTTTTAGGCTCTCCCCACCCTCCACTCCCTCCGGCAAAAGCCGTACATGAAATAATTTGGGAAAAGTACCTTGCATGTGTAAGAAGACAGTACCTGAAAGAAATTTGCATTGAATAGTAATTAAATGAAATAAATATGAAAACCACTTACATAAACCTGAAAGAGTTATATTTTTGTAATATTATTTTATTTTGTAGCTTATGCTAAACCATTCCAATATTTGTTAAGTGTTTGTCTAATCTCATTTTAAATGAATCTATAGTTCTGCTGTCCACGACTGCGTTTGGCAAATTATTCCAATCATTAATAATCGAGTAAGTGAAGAAGTTTTTTATTACATCCATAGTGGCTCTTTTACCCTGAAGTTTTGAATCATTTCCACGGGTGGGACACTTCCCTGTCAGTGTGAACAAGTTATTGGCATTAACGTTGTTAAATCATTTAAGTATTTTGAAGCACTCGATAAGCTGCCCCTTAGTCTTCGTTTTCTGACGGAAAATAGATTGAGTTTTTTTAGCCTCTCGTGGTAAGGTTTGTTACGTACTGAAGGAATAAGTTTGTCGCTCTGTGTTGTACAGCTTCTAATTTATATATGTCTTTTATTAAGTAAGGGGCCCAGAACTGCACAGCTTATTCGAGATGGGGCCTGACAATACTTTTATATAGTGGCATAATTATCTCCTCGCTTTTATAAGTAAAGTTTCTTTTTATAAATCCTAGTGCTGTGTTAGCTTTGTTTGCAGCAGCTGCGCATTGGTTTGATGTTTTTAAGTTTTCTGTAATTATTACTCCTAAATCTTTAACCTGCGGGGTTGTGTTTATTAAGCCGCCTTGCATTGTATAGTTGTATTTTTTGTTTTTTGTTCCGCACTGAAGGATTTGGCATTTGTCGATATTAAATGGCATTTACCATTTCTCAGACCATTCGGTAATTTTATTTATATCAGCTTGAAGGCTAGCCCTGTCCTCTTCGCATAATACTGAGTTACCTATTTTCGTGTCATCTGAAAATTAAGATATGATATTATTTATTCCAACGTCTATGTCATTGATGTATATAGTAAATAAAATAGGCCCCAGGACTGTTTCCTGGGGAACACCGCTGGTAACAGATACCCAGTCCGATTCCACGCCATTTATTATCACTCTCTGCTTCCTGTTTTTTAACCAGCTGCTAATCCATCCGTATATATTACCGTTAATTTCTAGCGTACGCACTTTGTTCATGAGTTTCTGGTGGGGAAATTGTCAAATGCCTTATTGAAATCCAGGTAAATTATATCTAATGATTTAGTATCGTTATATAGGTTGAAAAGGTTATTGTAAAAGTCAATTAGGTTTGTTAAGCACGATCTCTTAGACCTAAAACCATGCTGGCTATCTCGTATAAGGTTATTGCCTTCGAGAACTATACTAGTTTGTCTCTAATGATCGTTTTGAGCAACTTTCCAACTATTAAGGTTAAGCTAATGGGTCTGTAATTACTGGCCTGGTTTTTACATCCCATCTTAAAAATAGGTGTGACGTTAGCTTCCCTCCAATCATCAGGGACGACCCCATGCTCGAGAGATTTGTTAAAAATGAGAGCAAGTGACTCTGCTAACTCATTATGGACATGTTTTAAGATTTTAGGGTAAAATTTATCAGGGCCAGGAGTCTTGTACGAGTTCATTTTCTTTAATTTATCAATTACTAGTTGCGGATTTACTTCCAGGCTCCTTAGTGATGGGTGTCTGACCTGTATAGACTCGTTGTTATCGTTATTAGTATATCCTAAGGTGAAGACTGAACTAAAAAACTCGTTTAAGATATTAGTTATACCCATATCATCTGAAATAATTTCACCCAACTGGTTTTTCAAAGGGCCAATCCCGCTTCTCATTTGCCTATTTCTATTGATATAAGTATAGAAGTTTTGGGGATTAGTGGTGCTTGCTTTCGCTAGCTCGATTTCGTATTGACGTTTCGTTGATCTTATGAGTGTTTTAACCTTTCTTCTGCTAGTGTTATATTGTTGGTTAACTTGATAGCTTCTATTGTGCTTTAATAATGTGTGGAGACGGTTTCTATCTCTAATTGCTCGTTTGATGTCATTATTAAACCACGGCGGCTTGCCTCTATTCGCGTTACCATTCCTTGTCTTAAGAAGAACATGGTTTTCTTGGGCTATAAAAAATAGTTCTTTAAATTTATTCCAAAGTTGATTTACATCTTATATTTCTATCAGCTGCTCGTGAATATTTCCCAGGGCTTCTCTGAGGCCCTCTAAGTTAGCTTTACTGTAGTCTGGTACTTTTGAATAGTTATTGGTAGTTGAATACCTGGCATTTAGATCAAAGCGGATTAGTTTATGGTCACATGTACCTATATGTTCCGCTACGGCCAGAGTTGCTATTAAAGATTCCTGGGATGCAATAACTAGGTCTAGTATATTATTTCCTCTGGTGGGCTCCCTTACGCATTGGTGTAAATAATTAGTATCGATGAAATTTGTCATTAACTTTTCTTGTTGGCTAGTCCCTATATTCAAGTCCCAGCAGATATTAGGTAAATTAAAATCTGCCAGTAATAGCGTTTGTTCCTCGTGTAATGTTTCTTGTAAGATTCTATGCAATTCCAAGTCCTCATTAACGGTAGTATTTAGGCGATGGTAAACAGTGCTTATGTTTATTTTAAAATCTCGTAAATGTAGTTTAACACAGATCAGCTCCAACTTCATTATTTTTAAGTTCTACCTCAGAGAGAGAGAGAGAGAGAGAGAGAGAGAGAGAGTAAGATATATATATATATATATATATATATATATATATATATATATATATATATATATATATATATATATATATATATATTACATCGAGATTCCATCGAAAGTCTGGTAGCAACAGATCTACTGATCCTCACTAGGCTACCAGAAGGATTATGGATCAAAAAAGCTCTATGAAACGGCAAAGTAAAGGCGAGGCAGGAAAAATTTGCTAAAGTAAATTGCAACTTTATTAGTTACTATTTTTCATCACCCTTTTTTTATCTACTGTAAAACAAATCTGGGTTGGGGTTTGTCATCATCAATTTATCAAATTTGTGTTTAAATGAAACTATATTAGATGCGTTAACCATAGCATCTGGTAGATTATTCCAGATTCTTATAATTCTGTTGAAGAATTTCGTTTCGTCTGCCCGAAAATGACTTCCCTCAAGCTTAAGGTTTTGAATTCGCGAAGATTCATTGGATATAAATATTAGAAATTTTTATTTGTTTACATTTTTAAAAACATGAACGATTTTATAAAACTCTATCATGTCCCCGCGTATGCGTCTCTGTCTAAGAGAGAAAAGATTTAGAGCTTTAAGACTGTCTTGGTAATTATTTGTTCGCAAGTGAGGAATCATATTGGTCATTCGGCGCTGAACTCTCTCTAATCTTTCTGCCCCGTAAGGGGCGCGGCGATTTGCCATCATGGCCGCCGTGCTGACGGGATCCAGCGCTCCGTCCGGCCCCAGCTTAGCCTCTCTTCCTTCCTTCAAAACACTTGTTTCCTCTCTTTTCACACAACCTCTCCCACAACTTTCTCTGGTCAGCCTCTAATTTCACAGGGTAGATGTTGACCTTCCTTTCAGCCAACCATCCCGCATCGGGGCTGACGGGGTGGGGGACAATGTTCCCTAACCCCTGAGCTCCGGTCTGGGGTGGCTGGTTTTTAACAACCTGCATCATCCCCACCCATACCTTCCTCACATCGATTTTCCTCTCCTCTTCGAAATCTATATATTTTACGCCGTGTTCAAGGTGGAGCCGCCATGCCGATGGACTGCCAGGCCACCAGGCGGGAGCGGTGGTCCCAAATGGCGGCGCCTGGCTCTGCCGGGCTTGTAAGCACCTCTCGCAGTGCGGGCTACTGCGAGAGGTGTGCGCTATTGCATCCCGTGTTAAAAAAAGGGTCACCATGCCCAATGATGAAGATCAAACAAAAAAAACCCAACCCCCAACTTCCCCAAGAAAGAACAACGGAGCCGCCCTCGGGCAGCTCCAGCAAAAAAATGAAGGCTCTCCCCCCTGTGCTTGCACAGGGGACCCTCCATATTTCTCTAACCGGAGAGGAGGCTTACTCCTCTCCTTCGCCTACGGGTGCAGGGGACTCCCCCTCACCCCCTTCTCTGGAGGTGCTTTCGGGCACCTCCTTTTTCTCAGCGGCAGTCCCCTCTTTTCTTTCCAAGGGGACTGCCAATAAAGCCAGCAGGCAGCCCTTAGCCAGCCGCTCCCCATCGAAGCGGCTCGGTAGGGCAAACCCCCTTAGGGGGGAGAGGGAAGCCAGGCCCCATTGGTCGCTTCCCTCAAAAGACCTGCTGGCAAGAATTTTAAACATTGCCGGGGTCAAGGCCTGTGCCTCCCCACACAAGACTGGCGACACTGCCAAGGGGACCTGCGATGTCCTGGGAGGGGATGGCCAACTGGAGGCCCCTCCTGTGATAGACATGGTCCTTGAGGAGACCCAGCCTCAGACGGTATGGCCTTCGATGGGGGGGGAATTCGGGCTCGGCGCCAAGCACCGAACCCGAATCCGCCCCTATGCAAGGTCCTCCTCAAATGGCTGAGGGCTCCGAGGCAGTAAAATGAGGGGAGGAATCTCCTCCGACAGGTGCCCCTACGACAACCAGGACCTTCTCCATTTCGGAGAGGGACCTGGCTGAGGCCGGTCCATCTGGCCTGGGGGCTTCTGCCGGCGGGGGTGAGAAGCGGGTTCATTCCCCGCCCTCCTCTCCAAAAAAGAAAAAGACTAAAAATACGAAAAAGACTTGGGGCTCCTCTCCATCCGCGGGGGCTGCGGGGACGGATGGGTCTGCTGCCACTTTGGTAGGCGACCAAGCCAAGATCAGCACATCCGGCCCCTCTACCCCCTCGTGTGCGGAGCCCCTGACCAAGACTAACACCAAGAGTGCACAGGGCGGAGCCTCGATGACATCGGGGCCCCTCATTCAGAGGTTACCTGGCGTTTTCGAGCCCGCTGGCTTTAAACGCTTCCTCGTTATTCGCTCCACTGATGGCACCATGTTGTCCAAGGGCAACACTATCCATCAGAGGAGAGGATTAGCTAGTGGAATTGGTAGAGAGCCGAAGGTGACCCGTTTCTCGGACGGCAGCCTTCTGGCGAATGCGGCGAATCCCGCTGAGGCGGCCAAGATAAGTGCTCTTCGGACACTTCATGGCACCCCGGTGAGTGTGACGCCGCACTCTACCATGAACTTTGTGAAAGGAGTAGTTTATGCGAGGAAACTCGTTGACTACTCCATTGAGGACATCACCCTAGAGCTGGCCGACCATGGGGCGGTCAAGGTCGAACGTGTGATGAGAAAACAGGGAGGGGCTTCGAGACCCACCCCTACACTCTTCATCACGTTCGACTGTGACAAGCTCCCTGAGTCGGTGCGTGCCGGTTGGTACCGCTACCGCGTGAAGGCATTCGTGCCACTGCCGCGGCGGTGCTATTACTGTCACCGCTTCGGCCATACGAATCGCTCATGTAGACGTGCAAAGTCGGGGTCACCCGAAGTCTGTGTAAATTGCTCCAAGGTCGCACACGATAAGTCCAAATCGTGTGTGGCCAAGTGTGTCAATTGCGGAGAGCCGCACCCTGCTTCTTCGAAGCAATGTGGTGCATATCTCCTGGAGAAAGAAATCCTGGCCATTCAGGCCCAGGATAGACTCTCATTCCGCGAGGCTAAGGACTTGGTCCTGGCGCGCCCAGCTCTGCCTGGGACGTCATATGCCTCAGTAGTTCGAAAGGCACCCTCTGCTCCTGGCCCATCCAGGCCAACGAGCACGGTTGTTTCCGTTCCCATTCGGAGTCCTTCTGCGGCAAAAAGGGTTCATACCCAGCCTCGGCTAAAACCAGGGCTCCCATATCTTCCCCCAGCGTGACCGTTTCCCGCAAGGCGAAACGGCCACGCGCCTCCACAGAGTCGTTAGACTCACAGGAGGCAACACCCCTGAAGATGGTCGCTAGGCCATCTTCGGGGGTTCCTAAAGCTGTCCCCCGAAAGGAGGACAGCAACAAAAGAGCTTCGGCTCCTTCGCCCACGCCCCGAGGTGGAGCGAGTGGCTCGGAGACGGTGGTTCCTCAAAAAGAGGGCCCCCCGCCTCCGAAGCCGCAGCGCCCGCCTAAGGTTTCGAGGCGGAGGGAGGAAAAGACTCGCATGGCGAGTCTTTTCCTCCCTCCGCCTGGTCTTCTCCCAGACTCCTGGCGAATCGCTACTGTGCTCGCCTTTTGCAAACCGGGGAGAGATCACTCTACTACGACCGGTTTCCGCCCAATCTCTCTAACTTCTTGCGTGTGCAAGTTGATGGAGAAATTGGTAAATGTTAGATTAGCCTTTTTCCTGGACAGCGGAGGCCATCTATCTTCCGCAAGTTCCACTCCACGTCGGATGCTCTGCTCCGACTGGAAAATGCAGTCTGCGAGGCTTTCCTTCGTAGACAGCACTACGCCACGGTGTTTTTCGATCTGGAGAAGGCCTATGATACCGCATGGCGATACGGTATCATGGAGACTCTCCACACGATGGGGGCGAGGGGACGCCTCCCAATTTTTATATCTGAATTTTTGCGAGATCGTCGATTCCGCGTACGGTTGGGGGGGAGCCCTCTCCGGCCCAAAGGAGCAGGAAGAGGGTGTCCCGCAGGGAAGTGTCCTCAGTGTCACACTCTTTGCCCTGAGCATCAACGGCATCACCTCGGTGCTGCTGGAAGATATTCTCGCTACGCTCTACGTGGACGACCTTTCGATCTCTTTTGGCGCGGCCTAGATGCCAACTCTGGAGCGTCGACTCCAACAGGCATTGAACCGCGTCTCTCGATATGCCGAAGCGCACAGGTTTTGGTTTTCTTTGGCCAAGACTAAGGTGGTGCACTTCTGCCGCCATCCACGGCTTCACCCCAACCCAGATTTGTTTCTTAATGGGGTGCGCCTGGATGTGGTTGAGTCACACCGTTTCCTTGGTCTTGTATTCGACCGACGCCTCACCTGGGAGGCTCATATTCGCAGCCTTAGGGTCTCTTGTACCCGCGTCATGGACATTCTCCGTTCCGTGACGTTCAGCGCTTGGGGAGCTGATAGGGCTACTGCCTTACTTTTTTATCGATCCTTTGTTCGTTCGAAGCTCGACTACGGATGCGAGTTTTATGCATCCGCAGCCGAGCGTTTATTGCGGAAGGTGGATTCGATCCACCACACCGGCCTTCGCCTTGCGACCGGTGCCTTCCGCACTTCCCCCATTGAGAGCCTGTTGGTCGATGCTGGGGAGATGCCACTCGCTCTGCGCCGCGTGCAGTGTATCACTCGACTGTACGCGTGAGCCCGGCGCCTCCCTCAGTCGCTAACAGCTCTCACTGCATCCGCAGCTGATCTCGATGGTGCCTATGCCGTCGAAAGACGCCAGTCATACCCTTACCCTTTTGGGTTTAGGGCCAGGAAACTCCTTCGAGAGGTAGATATCGCTCTCTGGCCGGTGGCGCCCCTGGTTTTGCCCAGGACGCCACCCTGGAGGGTACCACATTTGGCTATTTGTCGCCACGCCTCTGCTCCCAAAGCTTGTACTGCACCGGGAGTATTGCGTTCGACCTTTTTGGAGCACACATCGTTTCACGCTGGTACCGTGCCAGTGTATACGGATGGCTCCAAGTCCCAAGAGGGGGTCGGCTTCCACGCCGTATCCCCTCTGTTTGAAGTCAGCGGGGCTCTACCAGGCGCTGCGTCTGTCTTCACGGCCGAGCTGGTGGCAATACACCACTCGGTACGGGAGATTACGCGACGTGCCCGGTTCGGAGACCGGATTGTGATCTATAGCGACTCAAAAAAGCGCCCTGAGTGCTCTCGGGGCATTGGAATCTCCGCCTCCCCTGGTTCGCGATATCCGTGACGCCACGGTTTTGGCGAGCCAGGCAGATGTCGAGATTACCTTCTGCTGGGTTCCTGGACATGTAGGAATTGCGGGGAATGAGCGCGCCGATGAGGGCGCCAAAGAGTCCGCGAGGACTCTGCGACCGGACCAGCGTTTCGCTCTTCCTCACACCGACTACATGGCAGGAATACGGGCAGCTCTTTGGACTGCTTGGCAAAGAAGATGGGAGACGGTCGAAGGGAACTTAAAGTTGCGTGCCATTGCGCCGCGACTGTTCCGATGGACCTATCCCCCAATGCCGCGGCGGCTTCAGGTTGCTTTCTGTCGTCTTCGAATCGGACACACTCGTGTGACGCATCGCTACTTGATGGAGCGCTCGCATGCGCCCTATTGCAACGACGGCGTCGTCTTCCAGACTGTTCGGCATATTCTTGTCGAATGTCCTAGTCTGGGTGATCTTCGCGCACGATACCTGTCTCGGTACCGGGATGGGCGGGGTCGCTACCGCCTGTCCCTTGTACTCGGGACGAGTGCGTGCACCATGACTGGTGGACTTATTTACTTTTTGGGGGAGGCCGGCCTTCTCCCTTTCATTTAACCCGGTTTTATTGTTGTTGTTGTTTTTGTTATTGTTTTGTTATTGTTATTTCTTTTTATTGTTGTTTCCTGTTGAATTTTTTTGAAGTAGCCTAGAACTAGGCTGTTTGTTTACGGCAACTTATGCCTAAGTCGGCAATCGCCAGATAGCCCCTTAATAATAATAAAAAAAAAAAAAAATCTAATCTTTCTGTGTCGCACTCTAGATGTGGTGACCAAAACTGCACGCAATATTCCAAATGTGGCCTAACAAGTGGATTATAAAGTGTTAGAATACATCTTTTAGACTTGTTTTGCCTTTTTCACTGCCTCCATGCATGGTTTACTTGATTCAATGTCGCTGGGTCTATTCCGCCCAGTTTATAGTTGGTTCTCACGTTATTTTTACCAATGTCGAGGGAGCTGCACTTTGCGACGTTAAAATTCATTTGCAATTTGCTCGCCCATTCAACCAATTTGTTTATGTCATCTTGAATCAGTACGCGGTCTTCGGAAGTTTTTGCACGGCCGCCAATTTTGGTATCATCTGCAAACATTGATAACTTGTTAATTATTCCGATGTCTATGTCATTAATGTATATGAGAAAAAGTACTGGTCCAAGCACCGATCCCTGCGGCACGCCACTTGTTACTTGAATATAGCTGGAAGGGCTGCCACAAATTACTACTCTTTGACTTCTGTCACTAAGCCAGTCTTCTATTCATTTAACTACTTTCCCTCCGATGCCATGAGCTTTGATTTTGGCAATCAATCGTTTGTGTGGTACCTTGTTGAATGCCTTCTGAAAATCGAAATACGCATTATCGGCAGCTCGGTCTTCATCATATATTTTGAATATGTCGTGAAAGAAATCAAGCAAGTTTGTCAAACATGATCGTTTTCGACGAAATCCATGTTGAGAACATTTTATAAGGTTTATCGTTTCCATGTGATCTGCAATTTTGTCTCTCATTATTCTTTCAAATAGTTTTCCAATTACTGAGGTTAAACTAATAGGGCGGTAGTTTTCGGCACGGGAGCGGTCTCCCTTTTTGAATATTGGTGTAACATTTGTTATTTTCCAATCTTTTGGTACAACACCAGTTTCTGAACTTTTATGGAATATATGCGTCAGGGGGATAGTGATTGCTTCGCGTATTTCATATAAAACGCGAGAGTGAATACCGTCTGGACCAGGAGAACTATTTACGTTAATTGCTTTCAGGCTTTCTCTGACTTCGTTTTCAGAAATATACAAGTCATTCAAATGTTGTTCATTGTTGTCGAGTAATTCCACTGGAACTGGAACGTTGGTCTGATCTTCAGTAGTAAACACAGAAGCAAAAAAATTATTAAGAATTTGGGCCATCTCCTCATTATCATCCAGTGTCGTTATCTTGAGAGAGGAGCTGGACAATCAATGGGGAGGTTGTCTTTTTACTATTCACATAGCTGAAGAATAACTTAGGATTGGTTTTTACTTGCTGAGCGATAGATTCTTCTAAGTTTTTTTTTGATGATTTTATCAGCTTCTTCGTTTTTTTTCTTAACTTTTTAAAATTATTTTCATCTACAGTTGATTTTGTTCTCTGAAATCTAGTGTATGCGGCCTTTCTTTTGTCCAAGAGCTCTTTGAATTTCTCTGTGGTGAACCATCTTGGCTTTGCAGTTCTAGCTTTTTGCTTCCTTTTTTTGTGGGATGTATCTTGAGCAGTTTGTATTAATTATAGACAAAAAAACATTCCAACATTCTTGGGGATTATCGCTAGTAGTTAGGGTTGACCAATCCTGGTTTGGTAATTCCTTAACCATTAGGTCCCATTTGGCGTTAGCGAAATCCAATTTGAGGGGAGACTTTGTATCCTCTTTGTTGTAATTAGCATTTACATTCAAGTTTACTTTAAATTCTACCTGTCTGTGGTCACTGCTTGGAAAAAAGTAACTGACATTAAGGTTGATTACCATGTTAGGGTCGGAGATTAATACTAAGTCAAGAATATTCGGGTCTCGTTTAGGCACGTCTACTACTTGGTAAAGGGGACCACTCAGAAGACCTTGGTAGAGAGTATTTTCAGAGGCTGTAGAAAATCTCCTCAAATTAAAGAGTTGTGCCTACAAGCTATATCATTAATAATCTCGCCTAAATTTGTATCAACTTCTACGACCTGCTTCGGGGGCCTATAAAAGACGGATAGTAGCAAACTATTACTACATATATCTGTAATTTCGACAAAAACTGCATTAATGGTTTAAAGGAATTTAAAAAACTCATTGGAGTGAAGAAATTGATAATTTCACATATAAAATAACTCCTCCACCAGCGACTACTAGTCTATTATTATAGAACATGGAATATCCTGGGATTTGAAATTCTGACTCAAAGTCTGTACTTGAGAAATTTAGCCACGATTTCGTGGCGGAAATTATATTATATTTGTTGGCCTGGTTTAAGGCCACAAGTTCATCGAAGTTGCTTCTTAGACTTCTCGCATTAAGTAGCACACATGACAGGTGCTGATGGTTGCTAGTATGGAAATAATTATTTATTTTTTTAGTGAGTGAAGTCTCTTTAATATCTAAAAATTTATGATTGCTCTGTAAATAATCGTGACAACCTTGTTGAACCCATAGTGTTGAGGTGGAGTCCGTTTGAAAGAAAAAGTTCCTTTTTATTATAAAAGTCGTTCCAGAAGTTTACAAATTTCACACCTTCACTCCTGCAGATAGTCTCAAGGCAATTATTTGTGTAGTGAACTCTACTGAAGAAGCTATCTCTGCATTTGCTCCTGAAAAGATTATTTGTTTTTCTTTTAACTGATTTAATAATTTTCTTATATTTATCTAGCATTTCTTCGGATCTGGTTGTTAGCACGTCATTTGTTCCTACGTGCAGAACAAGTACTGTGTCCTTCTTGAGTCTGATAGAGAGAGTCTAGAGAATTAGTTATGTCCTCACTGGATGCAGCCAGTACGAAAAAGCGTTTGCGTCTTTTAGGATTCCATCTACAAAAGGTAAGTTGACTTCTTATTATAGAGTCTTTCACAATAGCGGATTCAATTTCAGTGTCCTCCTCCTCAGTTAAAACCTGAAGGGAATTGAAAGTCTTAATTAGGATGAATTTTTTCTGCTGGAGTTTTGCACAGTTTTTGATATGTTGGAATGAGCTATTATTATTAGAGAGAGAGAGACAGTAACAAGGAATAAGAAGGAAAAGAGGTATCCTAGTAGCCCTTACGATCCATTCAAAGAGGGTACCTTTGAGTGAACACTTGAGCAGCGCAGTCCTCTAAAGGGTCAGAGTGACGCTCAAGAAGAACACTCGCGCCACGTTTCAAGTCTCCAAGCGGCTACTTTTCAAGACTTTTTCTAGTCTCGACTTGAACTGTTCAACAGTATTGCTGTTGACAACTTTCACTGGAGGTGCGTTCCAAGTGCCGCAGATGCTATATGTGAAAAATTTCCCACACAGATCACGCTTGTAATGCTTCAGTTCAAGTTTGTAGCCGTGGTTACTTGTTCTGCTCTGGCTAAACCTCGAAGTATTTTGAACACTTCGATAAGCTGACGACGCAGTCTTCGGGTCTCGAGCGAGAACCAGTCTAATTCCGGTAATCTATCTTCGTAGCTCTTGTGTCTGATAGAGGGAATCAGTTTGGTTGCTCTGGCTTGCATACGCTCTAATCTTGAGATATCCTTTCGAAGCAAAGGACTCCAAAATTGTACGACATACTCAAGGTGCAGTCGGACAAGGGAGTTATACAAGCACAGTATTATATATTTGTTCCGATATCCAAATGTTGCTTTATATAACCTAACATCCTTTGGGCTTTCTTCTCCGCCTCAATACACTGCCTCGAGAACTTGAGATCACGAGTGATAGTTACACCCAAGCCCTTCTCAGTGTCAGTGGATTCAAGAGCAATGCCCTTAAGAATATACTGAGATTGGAGGTTTCGGTGGTCAATATGCATCACTTTGCATTCGTTCACGTTAAAAGGCATTTGCCACGTTTCCGACCACTCCCCAATCTTCCCAAGATCATCTTGAAGGCGCCCAGTATTTCCTTCCTTTTCGACGTTCATACCAAGCTTGGTATCATCGACAAACTTAGAAATCTTTGCAACCATGTCACCGTCTATGTCCTTGACGTAAATGATGAATAGTAGTGGTCCCAGGACAGAACCTTGATGAATACCGCTAGTAACGGGCACCCACTCAGAAGCCTGTCCATTAAACTCCACACGTTGCCGTCTGCCACTTAGCCAGAGATAGATAGATAGATAGATAGATAGAGAGAGAGAGAGAGAGAGAGAGAGAGAGAGAGAGATAGAGAGAGAGAGAGAGAGCAAGATAGAGAGAAAGAGAGAGAGGAAAGAAGAAAAAAAGTTGCTCGTCATCATTACTAACTATAATTTAAGAAGGGGATTTTTTTTAGTATTTTAATAATAATTTCATCTTAGTTTGGTTATGACATGATTTTTTATCAGTTATTTCAGATAATTTTTTTGATAATATCAAAAAACAAAATGGTGAAGTTCAGAAATAAATATAAGTATAGAATTTTTGTGAATTTTTTAAAACCCAAAGAATTACCAATGGTGAAGTTCAGAAAATTTATTTTTTTAAATTTTCTTCTATAACTATATTTAAGCAACGTGATATTTTGAAAGTGTGGAAATTTAGTTTAGAGTTCCTTTTTAAAATTATTATGATTGGCAAAGTTCATAAAATTTATAAAATTTAACCATGGCTGCTTTTTTCTTAGATTTTAAATTTTAATCTTAGTAGCAGAGCGCAAGCTACCCCGAAGGGAGGAGTGGCGAAGCCATTGCCTCGTTCTCTCTATATGGAAAATCGCCGGAAAGCTGCGTCTTGGAGAAAACTAGACGGAGTTGGAGATCGTCTTCTTGAGATTTATTCTACTCACGGTGGGGTAATTCGACGCTTCCCCCTGCATAGGAGAACTTGTTCCGATGGAAGGCTGATATTGGCGTGAAGTATAAGATACATAAATTATCCCCTTCTTCCGACCCGGTCATCTGCCACAGACGTGATCTTGATATGAGGTTTCGCTCAGGTCGGAGGCAAGTAGAATTATTTTTCCTTAAATTTAAAGCGCAATATCAATGAAGCTTTATTACATATAAGGTTTTTAAGGAGAATATACATTAACAAAAATGTGGTCGAAATAGATAAAGTAAAAATGTGTGGAAGAGATATATAGCTGCAGATCCTCTTTCAGGCATTGAGCCTGGGAGGGCGTAGAGGATGGGGGACAAACAAGCCTCCAGATAATATCTGACATTCTCTTGCTTGTGGAGGCAGGTAGCAAATACGACATATTTGTCCGAGCTTGTAGCGAAACAAGAACTTGACATGTAAGTCTTACTGCACATTCTATGTCTGTGCAACTCGCTATGGTGTAAGGGAACGACGTCTCCACAAGAATAAAAAGGAAGACGAATAGAAAACAGATAAATATATATTTAAATTACTCTTGCTTCTGATTCCACGTTAATCATGGCTGGTTGCAACACTCTTATTCCATTTCGCCTAATCTCCTGAGGCATTCCCACTATGTCGTGTTTCATCTTTTCGACTGAATTCTTAATTTCTCAGTACTTTTCTTGTTTCTCATTCTCTCTTTATTAAAACTCTCGGTTTTACCAGTCCTCTACGATGTTACTTATTTTCTCAGAAGTAGTTTGTCTGTTGGTAGGGGTGTGTGGTGGGGTGATCGATTCGCACTAGCCATCCACTCCTCTTCCTGCTCATAGGAGTGCTAAGTGATAATGACTGCCAATCATTATCCCTCTCTTTCAACTCCCTCTCCACGAAATATCCATTGTTGTGTGACTGATGGGTGAAACTAGGCACTTCCGCAACTCTTCTCCGCAGCAAAAAAAATCGCGAGCCATTGCGGGTCATTCTCTAAAGACCAAAATGTCAAGAATCGAGAAGTCTAAATGATGATTTTCACTTTATGTGTCACGACACATGGCGAACCACGACACAGATATGCCGTTTAAGGGTATGAGTGTATAGAGGAAAAATTGAGGTTGTGAGATAACGGATGAGGGAAAACATGAGGAAGAAAACAAGAATAATTTTGTGGTAAAATAGGATACAATGTCTAAAAAACAGAAGAAAAATAGCATAATTTTATTTTAAATATATTTATTTCCCTCTTTAAGCACTCACATCGGTGTCTGACTTCGTTGTAGAACTAGAGGTGAAAATTAAAATTCTTCCATTTAGAATAAATTGCTACATGAACTTAAAGCTATTCTTATTAGCGGTAAATTTAAACCTTTTTGTTTATGTCTTATTGTGCTCATAAATCTTCCTGTTTATTATGAAAGTTTAAATTTTATTCGCTATTTCTATAGAATAATGGAGGTAAATATTTTAACAAAATATACACTGCTGAATATACATAATCTACGGGGCTTGATACCTTAATGAAGGTTGTATATTTAATTAAAAACATAAATATTTAACTTTTTTATCCCCAAAATATCTTATTTATAGTTGTTTCGATATTATTTGGACTGTATCCTTATAGTCATTCATCGAAAGGAGAGAATTACATTTTAACATATGATAAAAAGGGTGCATGGACAAAAAGAAGTTGACAATCAATTAACTAGATTAAACCACTTATATCATTAAACAGGTGTCATGGATTCATCCCTCAACTCTTTAGATAACTTCTAAAAATAAAATTTAAATATAAACTTTTACATTTTAATTTAAATTTTAATTTTAATGGATCGTGTATGTTTGGATAGCCCTTTGGTAACTAGTTTCAAAAAGCATTTGTTTGGTAGAAGGGAAGCATTAAGTCTGTTTTATCATATCTTTGTTGATGGACCCCTTCCCCCCCACACGTTTTTTTATTCTCTGAGCGCTTTTGTAACGAATTTATGAAAAAAGCTTTGTTTTTTTAATTATAAATTAATACCTTTTGCCTAAAAATATTTACCCCAACACTCAATTTATATAAAAAAAATTGTAATGGCAATCTTCGGTTTATCAACATTCATATTTCACATTCGTCTCGTAAGTTTGAAAGCAAAGCATTTTGTAAGCTCACTTTGACTAGCCAAAGCTTAAAGTTTATAGAATTAGTGACTACTATCGAATATCTCATATTAAAATAATTCTTCTCTGCTTATATTTGTTCTTTCTACGACAGCCTCCTCTAAAAAGTCAGATAGGCAGGGGTAGAGTGATCTCCTCTCAGTTTTTGAAAAGCGAGCATAGTACCCATTCGCCAGGAGTCTGGGAGGATACTCTCTGTTCAAATATTGTTGAACAAATGTAACAGAAAGGCCATGCCTCACTCACCTAGGTGTCAAAGCATGGCGTACGGGACATCGTCTGGACCAGAGGTGGTGTCCGCGCACAAGGCGAGAGCCGAACGCAGCCCTCTCAATGTAAACATGTGGCTGAAGGGTTCTCCACATCTGGAGGAAAGGTCCAATCGGCGGCCTTCAGCGATATCACGACTTAGATTGAATGCTGACGGAGCAGCATCCAGCCTAGAGAATGTTGAGAAAGCGGTTGAGAAAGACTCCACCCCGGACGCAGGGTCCGAGGTTGCGGCCTAATTCTCATGGCAAACGGGAGGGGAGTCTAGCGAGATCTTGCCCCGAATCCTTTTGATTCTGTTCCACCCCTCTGCTAGAGGGATCGTCCCTTTAAGTAAAGAGACATATGCCTCCAGGAAGAGCGGCTGGCGTACTTCGAAACATACTGGAACCGATCTCTAGCTCGACGAACTTCACCAAGTGAAAGCGTCCCCAAGGCGATTATAGCGCATGTAGGCATAACACATCTGTTTGATGGCCGTCTCAGACTCGGCTGAGCACCACGGAAGCGTTTGGCGTGCAAAACGGCCAGACGTTTAAGGAATAGTAGTCAGGTCCACGGCGATGAGGTTTCTTGGAAGCGGGGGAGCTTCATGGAAGGTAGTTACTATGACCTTTCTATGAAGGAAGAAGTTAGGAGAAAAGTCTCCAAAGAATCATAAATTCCATAATATCATCATTTACGCATATAGTCGGCCCCAGTCCGACGTTGGTGAGCTTTCTCAACCCGGCCCGCCATTTAGGCGAAATTACCCTGGGACTTTGACCATACAGAATGATGCCAGCGAGGCGGCTATATATGTGTATTGGAGGAAGGAGAGCAGAGTCGAGGGTCCAGCGCACTCTGTACCTAATACTGGCCCTAGCCAGCGGGTTTTTGGCCTTCGCAGTAGGTAGGGACCTCACGCTATACACTGCCACTCGACTAAGGCTCATAAGAGGACGGGCAGCCAGAAACTCTGTGGATAGGTGAGCAAGTATGGAAAGGGGTAGGAGGGTATGTACTAAATAGAAGTAGAGATAGGCGGGCCCACTAACGAGTAGGGTGGGTGGTCACATATTATCATACCCTGGTGCTAAGTGATTCCAGGATGGCATGAAGTCTACCAAGGCACCATGGCCACCGGACGCATCTCTGTACAGGTGGAAACACTCCTCCTGTTGCAAAGTGCAGGGAGAAAAGGTTGAGTGGAAAGCCGCAATGATAATAATAAATGATATCAATAACATACTAATAATAATAACATAATAATAATCATAATAAATAAGGATAATAACCTACGACTACTAATTAATACTAATCCCCCAAAATAATCATAATAGATAATAATATATCATGATAAATACTATTAACAAATACAAAAATCATACTAAATAATAATAATATATAATAAGAATGATATCAATAATAATGCTAATAATAATAATACCAATAAAAAGATAAAGCAGGGGCGAGGGGAAAGCGCAGCGACAACTTTCTCAGCCCCATCATAATGTTCAATCAACCCAGTGCCAGAGGAGGCCTTCCTAATTTGCACCCCTCATTCCGTGAGGACGTGCAACTCCTTCGGATACCAAGTGTAACAGAATAATTGAATACTTGAATAAGTGTAATTGAATACTTTACGTTTTAACCACATTGGCATGTCGCTTCTTGTGATAATTCTGTTATTATTCAATGTTTCTTTTGAATTCCATGTAATAGAATGTCATGAGCGAAGGGATCCTGAATATCTCGCCAGTGATTTTGATTCTATTTTATTCCTGAAAATCTCCGCTGTAAACAGTTTAGGGAGAAGGAATCTTCCTGCCTCACTCAATTTTTTTATATGTATTGTATTATTGATCGAATCCGAACTAAATGATGTTACATGTTCCTAAATGGAAGAGTGTATGTCAACGTTGGTTTAATTGCTCGTAAATCCCTGTTTCTGTAGTGCTCTAAGAACTGAATCTGGGTTAGTGAGGTCAAAGGCTTTTTTTCCCTTAGTCTTAGAATATAAAGTAGGTATTTCGTATTTATTTATTTTCTGCAATAACTGTTGAACAACCTGCAGAAGATCATAGGTACTCTAGTTACTACCAATACTTGTCTGTTTCGGTGCTGATTGGGGTTGAGTGTTTGTGTTAATCAGTTGACAATGAATTTTGTAAGCAATTTATATGTTACTGATAAAAGACTTATTGGCTTGTAGTTCGATAAGTTTTCCTTGTCACTTTTTAATAAAAACAAGTACACCAGAAGCTTTGGACAATCCAATTGGAATCCTACTTTCCTGTAAAGATCTTCTAAATAGAAAAGATACCAGGTCAGCAAAACCTTCATCCACAGGTCAATTTTAACTTGATCCAACCCAGCTCCTTTACCATTTTTAAAGCTCTTAAGAGCGTGCATTTTTTTCGTTCTTTTCCAGTGAGACTTCTTCCTCATTTATTGAGACGTTGACATCTGGTGCATTGTGGATATTGATGTCTAGTACTTACTGATACAATTCGTGTAACTCTTTCAATGATCTTTTCTGTTGTGTGATTGTATTTACTTGTTGGGATTTAATATTTGTCAATTTTAGCTGCGGTTTCATGTTTTAGTCCTGTTTTTTCCATAGTTTTTCTTTAGATTTTTACCCTATGTTCTATTTTCTGGCTGATAGGTTTTTAAATAGTTTATGTAGTTTTTTATATTCGATCCTTTCTCTAATTGTTCCAACCAGTCTCATTTTTCGCCATGTCTCAAACCTTCTCCTAGCCTCGGTTATTTTTGTATTAGATGACTTTGTGACGTTTCTATTTGCTAAAATAGTTGCAAATTGTAAAATAGTTTCCATTTTATCATCGGAGGATATTGAGGATTTCGTCACTTGATCATTTAGTACATTAAAGTTATTTTCTAATATAATTTGTCAATTATTTTCTTTACGTTAAGCTTCAAGTTTAAATGGGTTTGTTTTCTTTTTCATAAATTTATTCTTTTGTTTTTTTATCTCTTTTGATTTTGATCCAATTTTGGGTCGATACTTGTATCAAAGGAGCTCAAAAACGATGTCATTAATGATTTTTTTTCCTTTTGAAAAATATGGACTCGATATATATTTTTTAACCTTTTGTCAAATTCATGCCAACTTTCTTCTTCACTTATTAAAAATATACTAATCCTTCTTCACGTTCATTTTTTATCCCTTGATCAAATTCATGCCAACTTTTCTTCTTCACTTCGCCGGCACCATTCTGTATGGTCAAACCCTTCTTCACATTCATTTCCCTTTCCTGTTGTGAATTTCCTTGCCGGTCGAAAATCGTGCCTTGGTTCTTCAATCTTAGCATCGAAGTACCCACTAATCCTCTTAAAATGAGGGTTTCCTTGTATATGTGCATTAATTAATCCTCCTCGTCCTACTCATCCTCATCATCATCATCACTAACTCTATAATTTAAGAATGGAAATTCTTTGAGTATTCGAATAATAATTTCATCTTAGTTTGGTTATGACTTATGTTTTTTATCAGTTATTTGTAATAATTCTTTTATAATATCAAAAAACAAAGTGGTGAAGTTCAGAAATAAATATAAGTATCGAAATTTTGGGAATTTTTTAAAACCCAAACAATTGCAAATGGTGAAGTTCACAAAATTTATTTTTATATATCTTCTTCTATAACTATATTTTAGCAACGTGATATTTTGAAAGGAAAGAAATTTAGTTTAGAGTTCCTTTTTAAAATTATTATAATTGGCGAACTTCAGAAAATGTATAAAAATTTAACCATGGCTGCTCTTTTTTAGATTTTAGATATTAATTAATCTTAGTAGTGAAGCGCAAGCTCCCCCAGCTTGCGTGGTTACCCTATAGGATATTCCTATATTTTCTCATAAAAAATCCTTCACCACTATTGTGGCATTTCTATTTTTATTAGAGATTATATGAACTACGGCTTAGCCGAGTGGAAACGGAGCTTCCGATTTCAGCAAAGTTAAGCAACATCTGGTGTGGTTAGTCGTTGGATGGAGTCAGATTCTGGTCGCCTTACCGGGGGTGGCCATACTCTGAGGATACTCGTGGTTCGGATCTCACGTTAATCAGTAGGACCTCACAAAGAAAGAAAAGCGTCTTAAGTGACTGTAGATCGGTGGTAAAATCCCTGCCAATAAATGAGTGGGTATCGCTGGCAAAACCCCCAACAAAAAAGAGCATGGATTGGTGGTAAAATGCATACTAATAATTGAGGGGTTGGTAAAATCCTAACCATAAATTGGTGATTGTGGGTGGTAAAACTGCCAATAAATTAGTACAGATTTGTGGTAAAAATCCTACCAATAAACGAGTGCGGCTCGGTGACATATCCCCTACCAAAAATCGATAGGGAGATCGGTTGTAAAACACATACCAATAAATTAGTAGGAATCGATGGTAAAATCCCTACCCATATGGGTGGTAAAACCCCTATCGACGAATGATTTGGGATCGGTGGTAAATTTCCTAACAATAAATTAATAGGGATCCGTGGTAAAAACCCTATAATAAATGAGTGGGGATTGGTGGTAAAAAGAGAGAGTATGTGGCTGTTTTTCAATTAAATGTGTGGTGAGGTTAAAATGATGTTAATAGTGTTTTTCGCACTTCTTTGGTTAAAAATTATAAATTACCACAAATAAATGCTGAATATTAAAAGGTCACGAAATGGCACGCGACGCTGATTATCCTGAACACCCGAAAAAAAGATTCCGAGTCTTTTCTTCTTTATTAGCAATGACCTATTCAAAGAATGAGAAATGAAGACCTTCGACTTAACTTGTACCGAGGGAACCCCAATATTCGTCCAAACCTTAACTTGTTTTTGTCCTCATTTTTACTCCTCCAAGAAGTTTTTCTTAATAAGAAGAAAGGACAAAACATCATCTTTTCTTCGTCGGTAGTTAAGGATTTATTGCTCAAAAAAGGGTTAACTTTTAATGCTATTCCTCGAGGTTAATACTGGTAACTAAACCCCTCGCACCTTCCATTGAGGGATAAAGCTGTCCGCTATTAGGTCGTTTGGTGCTAAATATTTTTAATTCTTGTTATTTTTTTATTCAATTACGTTACTCATCTGTCTGTCCTTCTCCTGTCTTTCTTCACTGGAAATACCCTTATTGGTAAATTTGGTCTCGATGCAGCAGTACAGAGGCCTGCAAGTTACGCACCATAGGAGAAAATGGTAATTTTGTGGGGATTTTTGCAGGGTCATTAATACAGCTGCACAATGATGTTAACTCTGCAGGGGCACGTTGAGATCATCCTGCTGGAGGCAACAGAGAGGTGGTGGGCGAGTTTAATTGCCCACATTCACATGAAAACCCAATTTCTCTGCCCACGGTTATACGCCTGAGTGCCCAATCTTCCTTCCCAAAAATGTCACAGGAAAAATGTATCTGGAGATGCGTTTCGAGGAATCCTAAATCCTGAAGGAGAAATTTCATCGTGGTTTCACCAGGACGGATCCCTTGCTCATCAGGCTGTTGAAGTTAGATCACTGCTGGTCAAACAGTTCAACAGGGCGTCTGTTATCACGTCATCACAAGCGTTCCCACAAAGTGGGAGCGGCGCGCATCATCGCCACTGAAAAAAATGACCTCTCTCATCCCAACCCTATATTACTTAACAAGCTCAAAGCCACCCGTCATTTTTTTTTATCCACACCGAAGAGCCTTTTGAGTGATTTGAGGGGTAGGGGGGGCTATGCGCTAGAGGTTCGTCCCTTGGTGACAGAAATCCTCAAGCCCGCCATCTTTATCCCTCCTCTCCTCTACGCAGACCAACCATACATGAAACTTGTTCACTGTCATTCTCCTTTCTCTTACACACAAATTAACAAAGCACATCTGACGCTGTCTTCCAAACTCTTTGCATACTCGCTTTCATATGTACAGGGTGGTCCGAAAGTTTTGTCACCTCCTGTAAATATTGTTTTAATTTTCTAATTCAGGTGGCTGACACGAGCTCCTACAGTGTGGAAGTAAGGTTGATTGCAGGTGCATATACACAGGGTCATATGCATTCTGGTGTGCATGCACACCTCGATGTGTGACATTGTCAATGAAAGTAAATACACTAAAACCAGTACATGTGTTTGATATTCTTAAATTGTTTCTCAATTTTTATTACTTTTCGGCAGGGGTGACAAGATTTTGGGGCCAACCTGTATATCATCTTTATTAGTCTATTATCAGGTTTATTTACATGTCCATACCCCCTCAGAACACTCCCTGTTGCAACCTCTTTTACACTCTTTCTCAATTTATAAATGCCTCTTACCCCTCCACATCCATGTGCTGAGAGTTTGCCAGTTTCTTTCAGCACATTAACCTACCATTATCTCTGCTTTCATTCTCTCCAGGTGTTCCCTGAAGCTCCGAATATCCTATATCTCATCTTGTCACTATTTGTCCACTCATCTCTCCTTAAACGATCAGTCGATAGTAAAATATCTCAATTATAATTTTCGGGTTGCTTTTTCTCCGTGTACAACTGGATTTACCGGTAGCGAATACCCCCCGTGAAGTTTGAATCTAACTCAAATGCCCTTTTCTAAGTGTTCTCATGTATCTATACTCCCCAAACATCCACTTATTATTGTGGTGTCTCCTAATTATTGTTATTTTTATTCATTTGTTGAATTTCGCCCTACTGGTTTGTAAATACAATATTAACATGGATGAGTAGATATTGTTTTTATTTTTACAGAACTAATTCCTGCCAAGCGTTTTGGCGAGAAGACAAAGACTAGTCAGTAGGCTGATAATCGAAATTCAGCCGAGGAAGATAGGAATCACGGAATATCTGGATATTAGTGATTTAGAAACGAAAACAAAGATTACTAATTTTTATTCATCATTAAGGTTGAAAAGGCGAATGTACCATCGAGTTTTTATTTTAAATAACCACTAGAGACATTAATGAGTGAAAGGAAGTCTCTAGAAATGCTCCTGAAGGTATTAAATTTGAACAGTTAACCGCCCAACATTTAGCACAACGTTTTGCCACATGTTTAAACTTTAAACATGATTTATGGAAGAAGAAGCGGAGTAAATTGTGCAAAAAGAAAATTCCCAGCTTCACAGTTGAAAAATTAGGGGTGATCATCTTCTGATATATATTTTTTTCATATTTCTATCGACATAGTACTAAATAAAGCGATTTTATTGCCAATTGCCTGTAAAACATATCTCTCCCCCCCCCCCCCTGCCTTCGGAGAGCAAATATTCCGAATTTGCGTTAGGTAAAAACATAAAGATAGGTTATTACCAAATTACGGCTAATCTCACAAAACTCCTGCGTGATAAAATGTAAAATTTACTGACAAAATTTTCAACTGTTATTTAAATCTTCGGCTACCGTCTCAACCCTTAACACGTTGTTAAGAAAGACTACTTTTAATTTTATTTTACATTTTTAAAGGAGGTTAAAATCTGTACTTTTGAGTCTTGTATAACGTCCACAAAGTTTATAGCAGGTGCTCCCGGGTCACAATCATTTGTTGATTTGGTTTCCTCCTGTCTGTCACAGTTATTCTGAATTCCTTTATAACTTTTATCCTTTTTATGAATTATTTTTTAATCTCGTGCTAGTCTAGTCGCGAGCGACTCTACATCTCACTATGTCGGTCGGTCGGTCGGTCGGTCGGTCCCCGTTTTACTTTTTTTGTTTTTGTAATAATATCCTAACTATTCGGCCGATTCTAGGAAATTTGAAACCTTTATGTTGTTCTACATTCAATTCGAATGATATAATTGCCAAAGTCTCCCCAAGGTTATCTCGGGAATTATTTTGTTCTGGCAATAACATCATAACTTTTCGGCCGATACTCTGCTAGACTAGACTAGACAAGGCTATAATATGCTATACTCTGCTAGGCAAGCCTAGAAGAGGATATACTATTATAGGCTAGGCTATACTATGCTAAGGTATGCTAAAATATAATGTGCAAGGGTAAGATATACTATGCTAATTTAGGCTATAAAAGGCTATGCTAGGATAGCATATTGTATGTTAGGCTAGACAATACTAAGATAACTTGACTATGGTATAATAGGATAGTATAGACTATACTTGTCTAGTCTAGTCTAGGCTAACATATGCTATACTAGTCTATAATATACTAGGCTAGGCTATAATATGATACGCTTAGCTATATTATGTTAGGTGTGGTTATGCTAGGATAGGCTATACAAAGCTAACCTATTGAATGCTAGGCTAGGCTAGACTAGACTATCGTATTCAAGGATATATTGGCTAGGCTATAGTAAGCTATTCTAGCTTGGCTATATTAGGCTAGGCTACTCTAGGCGACGCTAGGCTAGGTTCTGGCATGCAATGCTAATCCATACATGGTTAGGCTAGGCTATAGTAAGCTAGGCTACACTAGGCAATGCTATACTAGGCTAGGCTAAGTTAGGCTATAATATAATATGCTAGGTTAGACTAGGGTCTACTAAGCTAGGCTAGGCTATACTAAGCTAAGATAGGATAAAGTAGGCTATACTATGCTAGGTTATACTAGGCTAGCTAGATTATACTAAGCTAGGCTAGGATAAGCTATTCTATGTTTGGCTAGGCTTGGCTATGCTAGGCTAAAACAAAGTAGGTTATACTATGCTATGCTTGGCTATGATATGCTATGCTATACTAAGCAGGTTTAGGCGTAAGCTAATCTAGGCTGTAATAGGCAAGTTTAGGCTAGGCTATTCTAGGATATGCTAGGCTATTTTCTACTATGCTATGCTATAATATACTATGCTATGATATACTATGCTATGTTATAGCATACTGTGCTATATTATGCAATGCTGTGCTATGCTCTACCTTGATATGCAATAATATTCTATAATATACTATGCTCTAATCTGTTATAGTATATTGTGTTATACTATGGAATACTGTGCTATTAGTGTGTGTCAATCTTTTCAACGTTCTAATTTCCTAAATGAGGGGTACTTAAAATTTGCAGCCCTACTTATGAATTCTAAAGTGTTGTTTTTTTTACTTCAATATAATTTTAGTTCTAGTTGGTTAGCTACTTAAAGGTTTAAGTTATTTTTGTCATCTTGGGGAATTAAATGACCATTATTATATTCTACTTTAGGATAGGCTATTCTATGTTTAGCTAGACTTGGCTATGTTAGACTAAAACAGAGTAGGTTATACTATGCTATTAATAATTATATCTATTTCACTTTTTTTTTCACCGTTTGAAACCTATTCATCAGTGTGCTGAAGATTACTTGGCCTTCAGTACTACCATCCTACCAGTGGGATTTGACCTACACTTGCTTTGAAAATTAGGGCAAGACTGGTGATATTCGCACATTTGAACACCTAAATTGAAAATATCAAAGTTGTTGCTATCTCAATTCCAAACTCTGGTTGACGTTCTCAAATGTGAATGTGAGAAACTACCCAGCAGCCAATCTTGCAAATGATATTTACCCTAAAGTGCTTGAAAAGTGGAAACTAGGGAACAGTTCTTTTCTAGCCCCCGTTGTAAATTCAAGAGTCACAATCTTAAACAGAACCAAAAGAACTGGGAGCAGGCTAAAAACATATCCCTTGGGAGAGGAGAAATACAGGCTTAAGACATTTTCATTACAAAACAACACGCTGTTGATATCCTCAGGCGCAAGTGTAAAATTGTTTATTGCTGTGAATTTGGCTGTCCTGGTTCCACTATGTAAATGAAGATCTCTGTGAAGGAGCTTGCTTCCATTAAAGGTCAGAGACAAATAATTACTTCTTTTGGACCACATCAGATTTGCTTTCGAGATTAACTTGAGTAAAATAGACAAGTCAATAAGTAAAAGCAACAAGAAGGTGAAGGAAGAAGAATTACTTACTATAAGTAGGCCAATGTTTCAATGCCATCAAGTGAAATAATTTTCTTTCCTGAAGAAAATGAAGAACAAATAGCTGATACCCAAGATAGAAAGGATTGAAAAATACCAGCCACATCTTCAAATTCCATTAAAAAGCAACCGGGTGTGAGAGCGGTACAAATAGACAAATTAAGACGGAGGGTTGGTGTTATGAAGGATGGTAGACCGAGAGGTCGTTTTCGTAATACACGGGATCGTTTTCGTAGTACACTAGAAGATCGTTTTCGTAGTACACGGGATCGTTTTCGTAGTACACTGGATCGTTTTCGTAGTACACAAAATTGTTTTAGTAGTGCACTAGATCGTTTACTCAGTACACGGAATTGTTTTTATAGTATACGGGATCGTTTTCGTAACACACGAGATCGTTTTCGTAGTACACGGGGTCGTTTTCGTAGTACACGGGGTTATTTACTTAGTGCACGGGGACGTTTATGTAGTACACGGGATAGTTTTCGTAATACACGAGATCGTTTTCGTAATACCCGAGATCGTTTTCATCCACCTGTGTGTTCACACTATATATTAAGGCAAACTGAAACCTACGAAGTTTGATTTCGTTATTATGCCTCGGCCAGTTCACATACCACTGAATCTACGGTTAATATCCTTTGGATATAAAAAAAAATTCCTAATGTATCAGCGCCTAATTATCCTCCCAAAAATAGGGGTGAGCCGAATATATGATATGGAAAATTGAAAAAAATCAAATATAGAGCAATCATGTATCAGAAACAAAGCAGCCATACATTTATCACTAAGCTGGAATATCCTACATATCCAAAGCGTGGTCAATTTTTCAACCAGGTGTCAGAGGTCATTGAACCCAAAGCACGACTTTGCTAAATTTATGTGTATTGGCAAGTGCAATGGGCCACAAATTATATGAAATACGACTTTCTCGAATCATAGATACCGTGCTACGTTAGATAGATCTGATAGGTGCGGTGTGGAAATTAGATTTTCCTTAGCAGAAGCTAAACATCGGAGAGTTGAACGCACGCCAAAAAACAGGAAATAATGGTCTTAATAGGTACGGTGTGTATCTAGTGTAGTCAAGAGAATTGTGTTTAATATGATATTTTTATTTGTATAAATTAACTTAAAAATTTTGAACTAATGGGACACCTCCGCTAGTTTTCTAAAAGAGATTTGTAAACAAATTAGTCATATAATATAATGTGCAGAAGATATTAATGACTACGCAACCGTGGCCACTTTTCCGTTGGGAAAATATTCGATCTACTACACACATTTTCATTGGATGGAATTTGTAGTGATTAGCTGAGACGTCAGCGAATACAAAGTACATTACTACTATCAAATTACGGAGTAATTTGGGGTATTTTCTATAGGAAGTAAAAAAAATAAAAATAAATCATTATTTTTTATTGCATTTCTTCAAGTAAATGAAAATTGGAGACTTATTTTCTCTCCCTATCTTCAATTCGAATCCTTATTACTCAGCAAAGCCAATTATATTTTAACATATAACTCTGACAAGATAGCAAATATACTCTGGAATAACAGAATTAACTGTTCAGATTCAACTATTTTCTTTTCTCGTTTTTGTTTGTTATAATTTATGAGGAAGAAATTTATTTACATTCTCAATATACCAAATTGGAGTTCACCTCTTATGAACTATAATAGATAGACTTTTGCCGCAAAATAAGAAATTGAATTGAGGAGAAAGAAAAATTTCTCTTTTCATTTGTTTTAAGAAATACCATAACAAATTAATGATTTGATTTATTTTTGTTTACGTTTTTATAGAAAATGAAACGGGGAAAATAATTTTAAATGCATACACTGTGATCTACTCTATAATGTATACTCCATTGTTCTTCATATTCTCATTATGAAATTTTAAAAAAATAGTAAAAAGCAAGATAGAAAATTTATATTTAACTCTAAGGAAGCTACACGACACAAAATGTGTTGTCGGGCTTTTGCCCGGCGTCTTGAGAAGGTAAATTTGTATTGTACCACCCTATGCCATTATGCTAACAATATTTTTCAGAGATTTCTGATCTCTATGTGGATGTTTTATTTTTCAAGCTGAGGTATTTCTCTTCGGAAAGTAATTACACCTGGGTTCACAGTCTAATAATGGGGGCAACAGCGTATCATTGTGGGTAAAATATTGTGAACTTTAGATCCTGCTGCACGTTTGTCTTTATTCACAAATGAATATCTACAAATTAGTTAATTCCATAAATTTCGCCTGAGGTCGGAATTATCGTGTGACTCGGTAAATTTTTTTTAAGCGGATTCATTACCGATTCAACCTTTGTGTCGAGGGCATCGAGTGGGTTCCAAAAATTCTATGGCCATCAAACACTTCTAAAATTTCCCAATAAACACGAAACTCAACGTATTAAAATATTTCCCATTTTTCGAAATTTTCATATAAAATATAATGAAATACCATATATATATATATATATATATATATATATATATATATATATATATATATATATATATATATTTATATATGAATGCAATAAACCACATTGAAAGGCGAAAACAGAAAAAAAAACTCTTACAGTAATATTTATTACCTTATTTCGAAAAAATCGCTGCCCTATGGTTCGAATCGTCCTCCTGCACTGATTTTTTCGAAAAAAGGTAAAAAATATTACTGTAAGAAAAATTTATTCCGTTTTCTCTTTCAATGTGGTTTATTGCATTCATCTTCATCATCCTCTCGCGCTACTTTGAGAGTTATTATATATATATATATATATATATATAAGTATAAATAATACATTAACATCATTTTCAGAAAGATGAGTTTCATTTTCAAGAATTTTTGTTCACTGTTATTAAAAAAAAACTTTAAAACGTGGAAGCCAAGATTTTTAGTCGCGTGATAATCAGGTCGTGAGCCACTCTACATCTCACTATGTCGCTCGGTCGGTCCCCGTTTTACTTTTGCAATAACATCATAACTATTCGGCCGATTCTAACGAAATTCAAAACCATTGTTGTTTTACATTCTCTTTCGAATGATGCAATTGTCAAGGTCCTATCAATGTTATCCAGGGAATTATTTTGTTTTGGTAATAACATCATAACATTTCGGCCGATACTCTGCTAGACTAGACTATAATATGCTATACTCTAAAATAGCCTAGAATAGGCTATCCTATGCTAGGCTATTATAGGCTAGGGTATACTATGCTAAGCTATGCTAAGATATAATGTACAAGGGTAAGATATAGTATGGTAATTTAGGCTATAATATTCTATTCTAGGATAGCATATAGTATGTTATGCTAGATAATATTAAGCTATGATTAACTATGGCATAATAGTATAGTATAGGCTATGCATGTCTAGGCTAAGTTAAGCTATGCTATGCTAGGCTAAGCTTTACTAGGCTAAGCAGGGCAGGAAAGGCTATACTAGGCTACGCTATGGTATGCTAGGTTAGGCTATGATATACTAAGTTATGCTACACTAGGCTAGTCTTCGCTATACCAGGCTAGTCTTCGCTATACCAGGCTAGGATAAGCGAGGCTTTGCTAGGGTAGGCTAGGATTTGTTATGCTTACTATACAAGACTAGGCTAAGATCTAATAGTCTAGTCTAAGATAGGCAATACTATGATATACTATACTATACTAACTAGGCTAGGTTATGGTAGGGTAAAGTAGGCTATGATTGTCGAGGTTTAGTGAGTGGGTAATTCCAGTCTCACCTCCTGGACATATATTTTATTACCGCACCGAGGTGAAGCGGAGGTGAAGCGTATCCAATACACCTACCTTAGCCACTTCCGGTGAATAAGAATAACCCTGATGCGTACCTTTTTGATCAAAACTAAGATGATGATCCCCTGAGTGTGTCCCCACTCAGTAAAAGCCGATCATGGATGGATCGGTGTAATATTGAGATTTAAGCCGAGTGGATTGCTTAATAATTGCCAAAGGATCGTCCAAAATAGTTAAACACACTTATACAAAAATAATCTTTAATGTACATGAATTTGAAATAAGCAACAGCGTATATAAATATAAATAGGATTAAACTTGCACTGAATAAATAAGTCTACAAAATGTCGTAGGGATTACTTGAAAATTACTCAGTAGGATGCTTGCTTCCTAATGACACTCGACAGCATGAATGGAATAGTATTATTGAATTAAACACTGAATTAAGTATTTCTAATACTCGAGGTTACGGGCTCGGTTTGGGAATTCTAGTTCACAAATAAACTATCGAAGTTAGAGGAGGGGATAATTCAATTAACGATACCTTTGAGTACGTAAGTATTTTTGAAGGGGATGGTGAAGATCTTCTTTTAGTGTCGATGATCACACCTAGTCTGGCCGTCCAAGGTTACTGAATGAGAGGGTAATCCTAGACCGGTGATATAATGATCCTATGCCGGATCACGAAGGTGAGCTAAACGCTGACTCAAATCGGACTTCTTCGTCGAAGTACCTGTCCCATTATTCGGCTCCTGGAGTGGGTAGCCAAAACCGATTACCTAGCTATGTCTAGAGTAATCCGAAAAGGAAGGTCTTGTGTAACCTCAGACTCTGAAAGGGGGGGGAGGTGGGGCTGCGAAAAGTTTGGCATCTACAAGTACCGTGACGGCAACTACCAATTCCACGAGAAGTTCCTCCCTTGCAGCGAGCGAACGGTTTCTGATGTGGATCGAGTTTCACACACTCGACGTAGGTCCGAGAGCTTCTGCCTGAATCCAGGAAGAAGTTTTCCTTTTATTTCCCTCTCGAGCAGAAATCGAGAGAGAGAATCGAATTCTCGTAAAATCAGTATCGTCGCACGAAAGACCTTTTGAATCTTTGGGCAGACAGTATGTCTTTTACGCCTTCGAGCCATCTCGGAGTTTACGGTGGCGTGAAAAAGGGCGACAGAGAATTCGAGGCGAGAGGTGCATTTAGAGATACGAGAGGGCACGCAGCTTGTGTAGGACTATTTCTGCGTACACTTATGTACGTGGTATTTAAACTTCTACAATGATATACTATACTAGGCTAGAAGAGGATAGAATATACTAGGTTAGGCTCCAGTGAACTAGGCTAAGCTAGACTATACTATGCTGCGACCGGACCAGCGTTTCGCTCTTCCTCACACCGACTACATGGCAGGAATACGGGCAGCTATTCGGACTGCTTGGCAAAGAAGATGGGAGACGGTCGAAGGGAACTTAAAGTTGCGTGCCATTGCGCCGCGACTGTTCCCATGGACCTATCCCCCAATGCCGCGGCGGCTTCAGGTTGCTTTCTATCGTCTCCGAATCGGACACACTCGTGTGACGCATCGCTATTTGATGGAGCGCTCGCCTGCGCCCTATTGCAACGACTGCATCGTCCCCCAGACTGTTCGGCACATTCTTGTCGAATGTCCCAGTCTGGGTGATCTTCACGCACGATACCTGTCCCGGTACCGGGATGGGCGGGGTCGCTACCGCCTGTCCCTTGTACTCGGGACAGATTCGTGCACATTGACTTGTGGACTTGTTGACTTTTGGGGGGAGGCTGGGCTTCTCCCCTTTATTTAAGGTTCTTTTTTTTGTTATTGTTTTGTTTGTAGGTTGCACTCTCCTGCACCGGGGTGAGGGGGACCTTCCCCCCGCTGCCGGAGATTGCTTCCTGATTG
The DNA here is from genome assembly GCA_963969495.1 of Ceratothoa steindachneri. NCBI lineage: Eukaryota > Metazoa > Arthropoda > Malacostraca > Isopoda > Cymothoidae > Ceratothoa > Ceratothoa steindachneri. The sequence continues at coordinate 125,269,086 of OZ018332.1, read as the reverse complement.
TTAAGTTTTTCCAATTTGTATCATTGTTAAGTTTTCATATTTTCATTTTAAAGTAACCTAGTTCTAGGCTGTCGTGTTTTTCGGCGACTTATGCCCAAGTGGGCAGTTGCCAGATGGGCTCTGTAAAATTAAAAAAAAAATAGACTATACTATGATAAGCTATACTGGACTAGAGTAAGTTAAGCTAGGGTAGACTAAATTTTAATATACAATTGTAGGCTGCGCTAAGCTAGGCTAGGTTATACTCTGCTAGCCAGGCTAGGCTATACTTTGATAAGCTAGGCTAGGATACACTGTGAATGGCTCAGGTATACTATACTAAGTTAGGTTATTCTAATATATACTATGCTAGGCTATATATGCAAGTCTATTATAGCCTAGGGTATACTAAGCTACTCTAGGATCTGCTATGCTATTCTAGTCCATTCTATGCTATAATATACTAGGCTGGGCTATACAAGGGTATGCTATTCTATGCAAGTCTATGCTGGACTATACTACGCTAGACTAGGCTAGATTATAGTGTACCATGCTAAGATAGCATAGGCAATGGTAGGCTAGGCTAAACTATGGTTGAGTGTGCTATGCCACGATATTCTATGCTAGAATAGGATATGATATACTATGCTAAGCTAGGTTATACTATGCTTATAATATAATATGCTAAGCTAGATTAGGGCAAGGTAGGCTAAACTATACTAGGCTTTGCAAGGCTAGGCTATCCTAGGCTATACGATGATAGGCTAGGTATTACTATGCTAAAATATTCTAAACTATACTAGGTTAGGCTATGCTATACTATACTATTCTAGGCTAGGCTATACTATGATAAGTTATATTGTTAAGCTTTACTATCCTGTATATGCTAGGCTGTACTAGGCTATGTTAGGCTAGGCTTTACTATGGTTTCTAAGCTAAGATGGCTATACTATACATTCACTGCTAGGCTAGGTTAGATTAGTCTAGGTTAAGTCATACTATGCCAGGCTAAGCTAGACTATGTAAGGATAGGCTATAATATGCCAGCTACTCTAGAGTATGGTATGTTAAGTTCTACTATTATAGGAAATCATAGGCTAGCCTTGGTTATACTAAACTAGGCTAGGCTAGACTAGGCTATCCGTTGCTAGGCTAGGCTATACTATGGTAGGCTATGCTATGACATAATCTATTATGCTATACTATACTATACTATGATATCGTATGCTAGGCTAGGCAGGTTTACCATGTTAGGCCATCTATGCTAGTCCATACTAGGTTTTGCCAGGCTACTATTCGAGACTATACTAGGTTATGCTATAAAATGTTATACTATTCTAGACAATACTAGGCTATACTAGCATATGCTATGCTATCCTATACTATGCTAGGAGATACTATACTACATATACTATACTTTACGATACTATATTTTGCTATGTTATGGTATTATATACTATGCCATGTTATAGTATGCTCTAATATGATAAGCAACACTATGCAATAATATGCTGTTATATTGTGCTATAATGTGCTATTCTAGACTATACAATTAGGGTGTGACCATTTTTTCGCTTTCCAATTCCATAAATGAGGTGTGACAAAAAGTTAAGGCCCGCCATTTTAATTAAAAAAATATATCATCATCATCATCATCCTCATCATCACTTCACTAACTATAATTTAAGAACGGGATTTTTGGGAGTATTTGAATAATAATTTCATAATTTCATCTTAGTTTGGTTATGACTTAAGTATATTTTAAATTTTTATCAAGGTAATTTCTAAGAATTTCTTTTAGAATTTGAAAAAACAAAATAGTTTAGTTCAGAAAAATAAATATGATTATCCAATGCTTTATAATGGTTTAAAAGAAAACGAATTACAATTGGTGAAGTTCAGAAAATTTATTAAAATTTAAGTAAGACTGATTTTATATTTTATCTATAACTATATTTTAGCAACGTGACTTTTTGAAAGGGGGGAAATTTAGTTTAGAGTTCCTTTCTAAAATTATTATAATTGGCGAAGTTCAGAAAATTTATAAAAATTTAACCTTGGCTGCTTTTTTTTAGATTTCAGATTTTAATCTTGGTAGCGAAGCGCAAGCTCCCGGCGAAGCCATTGCCTCGTCCTAAACTCTATAATTTAACTTGGTGAATTTTTGAAATTTTGGAAAATGTTTTTTTTGGCTTAGTGGATAAGTAATCTTTCATGTTTTATTCGCAGGGCTATTTTTTGGATGTTTCGAGCTTTTATCAAAGTTCTTTCTTAGAGTTCAGAAAAAAATAAATATAATTATCGAATGATTTGGAATGAAAAAACATACAAATCGTGAAGTTCAAAAAATGTATTAAAATTAGGGCTTTGGCGCTTTTTTACCATCATTTCGTATATAAAACAAATTTAGATGAAACCAGATCTGACGAAGGTTTTTATATATATCAAACTGGGTGAAATAACTTTTAAAAAAAGTTTTAGGGCATCTATATTGAAAAAGGTGTTCAGGGTGTTAAAATAAAGAGTCTATAAAGGGGATTAAAAAAAGCGGTTTAGAATAGCAAATAGGTCGTAGGCCACACGCCGAAGGAGTGCCTGTGGAACCAAGTTCTTTCTGTAAGAAAGAATACGAAGTATGGCTTATTTTAATATAATTTAGTTCTGTTTATTAATAAACTTTTAGAAAGTTGTGACTTTTTAGTGGCGGGCGACTCTACATCACACTATGTCGATCAGTCAGTCGGTCCACGTTTTGATTTTTTTTTTTTAATAACATTGTAAAAATTAAGAATTATAACGAAAATTCGAACCATTATGTGGCTTTATATTCTCTTTCAAATGATACAGTTGGCAAAGTCCTCCCAAAGTTAGCCAGGACATTATTTTGTTTTGATAATAACATTGTAACTATTCGGCCGATTCTAACGAAACTTGAAACCCTTATATTGTTTTATATTCCCTTTCAAATAATATAATTGCAAAAGTCGCCCCAGGTTAGCCAGGGAATTATATTGTTTTGGCAATAACATCATAACTATTCAGCAGATTCTAACGAAATTTGAACCCATTATGTTGTTTTACATTCTCTTTCGAATGATATAATTACTAATGTTATCCAAAAGTTAGATCAGGGATTAGACTTTTTCGGCAATAACATCATAACTATTTTGCTAATTCTAACGAAGTCTGAAACCCTTATATTGTTTTACATTCCCTTTCAATATTATAATTGCCAAAGTCATCCCAGGTTAGCCAGGGAATTAGTTTTTTTTTTAAACAAGGTGTTTACATTCTCTTTCGAATGATAGAATTGCCAAGGACCTCCCAAGGTTACTCCGGGAATTATTCAAAGTTTTCAAAGTCGTAAGGACATGAATCAGAATAAGTCAAGGCACGCGACTTTTTGGTCAGCAAACCTTGTTTCCGTGGAACCCACTTTGGGAGCCACTGCTATAATAGAATCTACTTTTAATATTGACCCTTTCCTTACGCCTGTAGGGCATGTTCAATCTGCCCTGTGTGTGTGTGTGTGTGTGTGTTTGGTTAATTTGTTCGCTAGTAAGTAAGCTATCATTCTCTCCCTCCATGAAAGTCATTGTATATAATTATTTCTCCTTCCCCGTTTTTACTTACAAGTATTTTTTAATTAATATTTTCGATAGTGGATTGCATTTGAATGGAATTCGGATCATTCAATTATTCGACTGTAGAAAGTCTTATGTTCACATAATTTTTCCTTTCTCTTGAGTCATACCAATTAATTTCGCCTTGAGATCAAAATAAAAAAACACTATCTATAATTTTAATTTCTCAATGCATCCTATTCCAGGAAAGTAGCGCGCACCCAATAATTCTTTGACTTCTATGAATGTATTACAACAGCATACTTGAATTACAATATATTACTTAGACTTGAATTGCGTAATTTTACGCTTAATAGCATAGTACGGTATTTATTTGCTAAGGGAAGAATCAAATAAATTAAGTTTGTTTCGCTTATTTTTATCTTTTGCTAACTTCTTTCGTCACACAGGACGGTATGTGGTTAAATAAGTTTCCCCTTTGTTCAGGAAATGAACTGAAATAGGGAACAAAACAGTTATACTGATTGATTCTATGGAATTATTTGTCGGTTTAATTTATGTCCTTCATCCTCTAGGAGGGAAAGACCGTGAAAGCTTATCCAATCGGGTCGAGTTCAATGCAATTTTAAACTCCAGTTAGGAGATAAAATTCGATTTATTATTTACTTCAGAATATATATATATATATATATATATATATATATATATATATATATATATATAAGCAACACGACTTTTAGCTAAGACCAGGTTGATTTCCTTAACTTGGACCTAAATTGCTATTATATGACTAAGTCATTACCTTTATCTAAGATAATTGAAATAGAGACCCTCTTCGAAGACATACTCAAGCTCGAACAAGACCGAAAATTCAAAATCAATCCCAACCTCGCTACTGAACTCTCCGTAGATTCTATGTGACGCTGCGGCCACAGCCGGACCTCCCTTATCACACCTTAACTGAGGCAGGATGCAAAAGAACTCAGAGAGAACAAGGATATTGTCATCCAAAGAACCGATAAATCCTCAATCTATGTTATCCTGAGCCAAAGAAGAATACATCAACAAGATGAAAACAATACTGCACAACACCACCAAATTCAAGAATATAACCCGGAATCCCACTAACGATCTAAAAACGAAGCTCAACAAACTCATTAGGAAAAATAACACCACCACCAACCCTATGAAGATTTCTCTAATTGAAGACGAATTCAGGATGGGTTACGCCTACAGCAATGTAAAAACGCATAAACCTAGAAATCCCCTTCGCCCCATCATAAGTCAAACACTAAGCGTGACTTATCACCTGAAAAAATTTCTCAACTTGATCATCATGCCCTACACCTTATCAAACTACACGCTGCCCTCCTCTTCAACTTTTCTAGATATCCTTCAGACTTTTCAACCGCAGCCGTATTAGCTTCTATGCACGTAGAATCTCTATTCACAAATGTTCCCGTTGATAAAAACATCGAATTGATAACCACTGCCATTTACCATACTGAAGGCTTCATATCCCTCACCATTCCCGAAGACATGTTGCGACAGCTCCTCTAAGCATGCACAAAAGAAGCCCCGATGTGAAAATGAACGCGCTATATCGATGACATAATTTTGAATACGAATAACCTTGAACGATTGAACGGCCTAGTTGAAACATTCAAGAACAACTCGTGTCTGAATTTCACCCATGAAACGGAAGATCAAGGATCCTTTCCCTTCCTTAATATCCTCATAAGTGCCCAGGAGTCCAAATTTGTGACCCAAGTATACGTTAAGGCCACGAACTTGGGCTTCTGCTTAAACGGTTCTTCTGAGTGTCATGAACATTACAAGAAATCAGTCATCAGTGCCTTAGTTAACAAGGCAATTTCTCATTCATCCTCGTGGACGGCTGTTGATCACGAACTTAAGAGGGTTTCCTGAGTCCTCGTTAACAACGGCTACCCACAAGAATCATTCTACGCCATCATGAAAGAGAAAATGAACTTGGCTGCTGGCCCTGGCGTCAGGTCTACTCCAAAGAAAAGTAATATCGACCTTTATTACAAGGCCAATATGAACACCGGCTATCGTGAAGACGAAAAGGCTCTCAAAGCCATACTCCATCGTAACGTGACCCCAACCGACCCTAAAACGGATATTAATCTAATTATATACTACAAGACCAAGAAAACAAGTAGCTACATCATGAAGAATAGCTGTCTCCCTCAAACGAGCGAACTCCAGGAGACTAACGTCGTGTACGAATATTCGTGCAAAGTCAGTGACTGCGAACACCGCAATTCAAAGTACATCAGCGTGACCGCTACAACCCTGTCAAGGCGACTGACAGCTCACCTTCAAGATGGTGCGATTATGAAACACGCCCAATCTCATGGCACTACCCTAACCCGTGAAAAACTGAATCAGGAAACCTCCATCATCCTGAGACTTTAAAATCGCAGAAGATTGCGGATGGTCGAAGCCGTCATCATTCAAATGAAGAAACTGGCAATTAACGTGCAACTTCAGCCGTAAGCCATACTCCCGGCATATCGGTGTCCCCGAGTTGACCGCCGTTAAAAGAAGCACGTTTTCAAACTTGATTTTTCTTTGCCGCCTTGGCCAGAGAACTAGATCGGAGCGACGAATAGTTAGACAATCTGAGCCTTCTAATTTTATGTTTCTTGTAGCGCTTAGTTTCCCCTTAAAAATATTCCGCGCCATGATTGGCAAATTTTTGTAATACTTATGTTCACGTAGAAATACTATATATAATGTAGCAATTTTCAAATAATTACATTTCTGACTGCTTTGGTTGCCTTGGCTAGTCTGCTGTACCGCTGTGCCAATTGTTTGGTTCGAAATTTTTGCAAACTGAACTATGGCAAAAGTGAATTGTGAGACTCGCTTCGAGTAGTGAAAATAAAAACTGGGTAAAGTGAAAAAGCGCGATACGTTTGAAAAATGGACCACTGGTATTATATCTAGGAAGGCAAAGGGCAAAATCTTCGCTCCTTCTCTAGATACCAGGACCGGAACCTCATCTGGCCCACTTGCAAGCCTGAAGGAAGGAAAAAATTAAGGTAAAGTCTTATAAAATTACTTGGACCTTGGCCCCTAGTTCTCTCCCCCGCTCTTTTCTAAACCGTCTCTCAGCGTACACATATATATGTAAACATATTCAACCCTTATCTTACGATAGGATGCAGGAGAAATAAGGGAAACTCTCCGCATCACTCTCCGGGTCCTCTCGGAGGGCCCCAAACCAGACAGAGAAAAGGTATTCGAAAAAGTTTACGGAACACTACAGAGTGCACTAGTTAGACTTATAGACATTCATAATGGTTACTCATCCATTTGCCCGAGGGAGGCCGACTGTGCCTTGACCTCAAGCAAAGCTGTTGAATGCCTGAAGACTATAAACTTGAAACTAACCACACCACCACAAATGAAGACTCACCGTAGTTTAATCTGCAGGCGCCTCGACTCATGGGTCGGGAGCCACTCGGCAGGGGATATAAAGAACGAAATTGAACGGAACTACCAATGGGTAAAGGTAGCTGATGTCATCAAATTCAAGCACTACAAGCACGTGTTTAAGGTTGGTTTCGAGGACACGGCTATGGCTCAAAAAGCTTAGGAAAATGGTTTGCTTCTCTTCAACGTAAGAGTCTGCTCAGAGAAGATGGAACGTGAAAGGTTTGTCGATTTATAGATGTGCTTTCGGTTCTTATAAGTACGGCAAACACACCACTTTCAACTACCCTGATAAAGAACATACCTGTGCTCTATCTGTGCTGGTTGTGACTATTTTTGGCGCAGCTGTAAAAGCAACTTGCCCAAATGTTTAAATTGTGAAGGCCCCCACCGGACTATGTCTATGGCATGCCCGATCAAAAAACGAGAAATTCAAAAACAAACCCAATTAAAATGGGACAAATAACCAAAAGACATTCCTACACATCGAAAATTAACATTCCCCTAAAATAATGTGCTGCATCTACTATAAACCCATTGCAAACATCACACGCCCAGGTACCTTTGCCATGGAGGTCAATCGCATGCTCGTAAAGAACAGGCTGCAGGAGATGTGGTTTCCGGACAACCCTCATTCAGAGGAGGTTATGCGAATAAGCGTAGCCCCTCAGTGCCGAGAAACGTGCCAAAAAAGTGCCCACACCTCAAAACACAGCCTAAACAAACCCACGGTAACACAAACAGCAAAATAGGCACCACTTTCATCCAAGTAAGACACCACCGATACAAACGAACACGCAGAATCACACACCAAACAAGGAAGCAGTGCGACCCAAGGAGACCAGGTCTCCACGGTCGAGAAAAATCTCAAAAACTCGTGGCCCAAGGGAAGGGAGCACTAGCTAAAGTATCATGCGAGAGGCTTCAACCTTAAATTATATGCCCCTGAATCGGCTCCCTTCCCAACCGAAATCGATTCCCGCCAAGTAGCTGAAGGTCTTAAGACCGGAAGATGAAAGTGGGAATGCTCAGATGAGGTTCCGGAGCGGCAGGTTGAGGATGCTCTCGCTCAAAACATGATTAAACTGACCACGGACTGCTTCCCCACAATCACGGACACGAAATACAGAAAAAAAGAAGCGGCAGGGGCGCACCCCGCCCAGTACCCCTCATGGGCCTAAAGTAGATCGCGAATAAGCGTCTACTTTAATTCCACACACTAGAGAACCAACATTACACAAAATGACCGACAGACTTACAAATATACACATGAATGTCGATGGGTGGGACGAAAAAGGTTCCATCTATGGCAACATTATGCCACAGGGTGACCCTGACATAATACTTATTTCTGAACACGGACTGAGCACGCAAAAACAGTTAAAATTATTTCAATACGTCGTCATTAGTAAGAATCATAGCCAGGAACGGTATGATGGCTGCGCAATAGCCGTCAAAAAAGGACTAAAATACAGGATACTGGAGGACTTAGATGAATCCTACCTTGCCATTGAAGTAGGTACTGCCCTAGGGGGACTGGTCGGGGCCACGGGGTACCAGCCCCCAAGACGCGGCTATTTGCCCATGCATAACCTCTTGCAGATTTTTAGCCACAAGAAAAATGTACTTTTTGCCGGAGATCTTTATGCAAGGTGTGTTGTGGCAGGATATACCTCCTACAACAATGCAGGCAGAAAAATCGAGATACTACTTGACAGACAATACACGACAAGGATCTGACCAGAATTCTCAACGTAAATAACGGAAAGATCAGCAACGAAACCTGATATAGTCATATCTAGCATCAAGTTTCTTTACAACTACTATATTGAACCGGGTCCCATCATTCCGAGCGACCACCAGGCTATCAAAATCGCAGTAGGAGTAAATCTCATTCAAATTTTAATCCCAGAACGCAAAAGCTATAAGCAAGCAAACTGGGAAAGCTATAAAAATTATCTTCTAAATTATATCCCTGACCCTTTATTTGATGCTAATTTGGAAGAAATAGATAAGGAGCTGGATAAAATCACTGAATTTCTAATAAAAGCCGATAAAAATAGCCCTGGCCCAAGAATATAGAGACCTGTCCAATGTAGTAGCGCTGATAGGCCCCTACCACTATGCTCACAAAAGACTAAGACAAATTAAAGACGAACTTCAGACATTAATTACGGACCAACAAACACTACTATGGGACGGACTAATAGAAAAACTCGACATAGAAAGAGACTCACACACATTCTGACAGACGGTTAAACGTCTTAAAGGAAATCCTCCACAAACAAAAATGACAATCATTCACGACGGCCAAAATTTAACGAGACTGAAGAGATTGAGGAAATGTTTAGGATTTTCTGGTCTTCAATTTTCAAAATTAACCCAGAAGAAAATGACAACTACGATCTGGAATTCGAAACTGACGTAATCTAACCGCTAAACACACAAATACACAAAACCTCTCTTCATCACTGTGTGTCGCAGTAAAGAGTGATGGAGGGCTATAGCGGTAAAATAACTGCCCTAGAACTCTCTGTTACTCTAAAATCCTTTCGTCAAAGAGCACCGGCTACTACTGGGCTGACCCGCGAGAATTTCATCAAGGCCTCGCCTAACGTTTGGAATGGCCTTCTCAACATTATGAACGCCGCTCTGAACACGGGCTATTTCCCCGTCAGTGGAAAGTGGCCAAGATGATTTTCATCCAAAATCCGGGGAAGCCCCTGGACTGCCCTGCCAGCTTTCGAGCGATATCTTTCCTAAAATTTGCTAGCAAAGTCTTCGAGAAGATATTGGCTAATAGAGTCAACTCTTTTATCGACGAAGCCAACTTGCATAACGGGCATCAACACAGCTTCAGAAGGAAAAGAGGGACTGACACGGCATTAGCCATTGTCACCGAATAGCTTGCCAAGATCAAGGCAGATAAAAGGCATGCCGACTTAGTGCTCCGTGATGTCAAGAAAGCTTTTGACAAGGTTTGGAAGAGAGGACTACAATTTAAGTTCCTTCAAGTAGGCCTCAACCTCATTGTTGAGAGGATTCTATGTGACTACATAATGGAGAGGAGAGCATACATTCATATCAGAGAGCAAAAAGGCCCCGAATTCGAGCTCGAAGCAGGGGTCCCACAAGGGGGCTGTCTCAGTCCTCTTTTATACAACATTTATACACGCGACCTACCACAACCTCTCTCCGAGGGTACGATATACGTACAGTTCGCTGACGATATATCGTAAATTTGCACCGCGGCTTATGTTCACAGGGAATTTATGGCGACAAATACCCCAAAATTCAAAATAATTCCCATGTTTCGCAAGACCTTCAATGACATACGGGTAGAAGGGGAGCGAATCCCCTACTGCCTAGAAGGGACGGTTCTGGGGCTCAAAATCACCACAGGGGGCTACAAGAGTCATATCGAGCGAACAGTCACGAATAGCAAGAGACATTTGAGGGAATTTTATAGCTTCCGTGACCTAAATCGCTCAAATTAACTCAAGATATTCAATGCGTGCATTCGCTCGAGACTCCTGTGCCCCCCGGTGCCGCTGAACAAGAGCACCAAGACCTACATTGCGAAACTACAAATTATCCAGAATAAAGTGGTACTTCTCATCACAAACAACCGAAGAAGAAAACACAAACGAAAGAAGGAGCTCCACGACTCGGTTGGATTATCTCCAATCAACGTAGCGCTCCACGAGAGAGCTAAGAGGATCTGGCAAGCCATTGGCGCCCCCTTGACCCCTGAGTTCTCTCGTACACACTTAGACATCGAAGTCGACCGACAAATAAGACTATTTAAAAGCACTAAAATACCATTTGCCGGTGACGTGACTCCAAAATACACATGACAAAATCGACAGAACACAGAAAACGACTAGTGTAATGCGTAAGTTTCTTTAGTAGAAATAAATTCAAACTTTGCAAAAATTTAAATAAAACTAAAAATAAACTTTCTCAAAAACCCACAGCGGGAATAAAACCCCCCCGCCTCAAATAAAGGCTTGAATGCCAAAAAGATCATTAAGATCTAAATAATTAGGAATTAAATTAACCAGATTAATTTAATTGGATAAACTGTAAATTTTATAGTTTATTAAATAAAAAGAAAAAACCTAATTCATCCAAAAACAAAACAAAACTGAGCTACCCTTTCACCAGGGACCTATTTATTCTTTCCCCCATACATCCTCTATTCTTTAAGTTCACTCTATTTCACCACTTTCCTCTCTTACTATCTTTCTCTCTAACTCTCCCTAAATCTCACCACTTTTTATGTCCAAGGTCTAAGAATAATTCCATTTCTATTCATTTCCTGAAGATGACCTAACATGGTCGAAAGACGCCTAGGAATAAAGAATGTCATTCGCGGATGTATTTTCTCGCCTCGAAGACCCCGTTAAAAAACTTGTAAGAAATATTAAGAAAATACAAGTTAAAATTAATAACGCTGATACAGATGTGGACTTCAATAGAACCTGCATATATATATATATATATATATATATATATATATATATATATATATATATATATATATATATATATACAGGAAGTACACAGAACATGCCTCAACCAAAAAATGATAGAAGAAAACACCAAAATTTTAGGCTCCGCTCCCAACAGGAGCCAACTGTTCTTCCTTGAAGCTAAATATATCCAAGAGAAGCAATCGAATTTAAACATACAGTCTAACTCCAATGAAATCCTGCCGAGCGCAAGAAAAGCAAACAGAGGGACAGGTGTACTCAGAGCTGCCACCAGCCACTAATCCCTTCTGTCAAGCAACTTAGTCCCCACGCCCCTCTCTGGCTACCTACCTCTCCAACCTTCTATTACCAGGATCCAACCTGCCTATACGTGTATAGCTTCGTTCGTAATTTTGTTAATACATTGTGTAACATATATAAACTGAATACTTTGTAATAATTCCCGATTGCAGCTCTGAAGATGGCACTCGATGTATCGAAACGTGTCAGTTAAATTAAAAAAAAGTGCTAAATTACATTAATTTACTTCTGCCTTAGACAAAATAACAAACATCAGTCTCCGATGAACTTCGGTACGCTTATCCACAGTTCAAACAATGAAGAAAGGGCGAATATAAGACAAATCGAGAAGATTGAGAAAAGAATTATTAATTCGAAACTAGAGGTCGCTTTTAATAAAACATGCTATAATGAAAATATACTGCTCAAATTCACACGTATATATATATATATATATATATATATATATATATATATATATATATATATATATATATATATATATATATATATATATATATATATACTCATATATTTAAGCTTTGCAACTGGCCTTAGGATCCCTTTGGAAATGTCTTTAACTTGAATTTAGTTGTTATTGCAATCGAAAAGGTATGGCATGTGTAGAATGCAGCTGCTGACATCTGCAGGATTGTGCGCCCACCCGAGGAGCGAAGGGCAAGCCGAGAGACTGCACTAGATTCTCTTGTAAAAATACAAACCTCAGATTCAGTTTGCTAAGATCATCGGATTAAAAAATAAACTCAATTTGTAAAGATTATCGCACCACAAAATAAGTTAATAAAGATACAGCTTCCAAAGATCAGTCGAACTCAAAATAAGCTGGTGAAGATAAAGATCAGATGCAATATACTCTGCTTGCGAAGATCATCGGACCCATAAAATAATCTGGCAAAAATAGTGATCATAGGCCTATGACTCAATTTGTAAAGATCATTGCCCCCCTCCCCAAATAAGCTGATAAATACAAAGATTAAAAGTCCAGGATTCAACTTCTAAAGATCATCTGAATCTAAAGTAAGCTGGTAAAGATAAAGATCAGAGGCTAGACTCAGCTTGCAAAGACAACCGGGTACGAAAACAAGCAGGTAAAAAAAGATCAGAGACCACGGACTTAATTTGCAAAAGTCATCGGACCCCATAGAAGTTGGTAAAGACAAAGATCAGAGGCCCATGGACTCAGCTTGAAAAGATCTGTGGACCACAAAATAAGCCGGTATAGATAAAGATCAGAAACAACGGATTCAACTTGTAAAGATCATCCTATCCCCAAATGAGCAGAAAAAGAAAGAGTAGGAGCCCCGAACTCAATTTGTAAAGATCATCAGACCTTAAAATAATCTAGTACAGATAAAGATTATAGGTTTTTCACTCAGTTGTAAAGATCAGTGGAACTCAAAATAAGTGGCAAAGTCAAAGAACAGAGGCCCCCGGACTCAGTTTGCAAAGATCATTGGACCCCAAAAGAAGCTCGTAAAGATAACGATCAGAGGTTTCGAGCTCAACTTGTAAAGATAATCCTACCCACAAAATAAGCTGGTTAAGATAAGGATTATTTGTCCCGGACTAATCTTACACATATCAATGAACTCCAAATATATATGGTGAAGATAAAGGTCAGAGGCAATGGATTCAAACTGTAAAGATCACTGAACCCCAAAATAAGTTGAAAAAGACAAAGATCAGAGACTCGAACTCATTTTACAAAGATCATATGATCCTAAAATGAGTTGGAAAAGATAAAGATCAAAGGCACCGGACTCATGTTGCAAAGATCAGCGGACATCAAAATAAGCTGGGGAAGATGCCCCGGACTCAACTTGTAAAGATCATCCTAACCTAAAATAAACACGTAAAGATAAAGAACAGATACCCGAATTCAATTTGTATATATCATCTGACCTCCAATTTAGATGGTAAGATAAAGATTAGAGGTCTATGACTCAATATATAAAGATTATTGGCCCCGAAAATAAGCTGGTAACAAAGATCAGAAATCCGGAACTCAACTTGGAAAAATCATTGCACCCAAAATAAACTGGTAAATAAAAGATTAAAGGCTCCAGGACTCAGGTGTAAAGATCATCCTACCCCCAAATAAGATGGTAAAGATAAAGAACAGAGGCCCTGGAATCAGTTTACAAAGATCATCGGACCAAACATTAAACAGGTAAAGCTAAAGATCAGACGCCCCGACTCCATTTTCAATGGTCAGCCTAGCGCAAAATAAGGTGGTAAATAGAAAGATAATAGGCACCGAATTCAACTTGTAAAGATCACAAGACCCACAAAATAAGCTACTAATAACAAAGAGAAGAGGCCGTGAACTCATTTTGCCAAGTTCACGGGATCCCAAAATGAACAGAGGCGCTGGGCTCATCTTGCAAAGATCAAAAGATCAGCGAAACCACAAAATAAGCTGGTAAAGACAAAGGTCAGAGGCCATGAAGTCAATTTGTGAAGATAATTGGACTTCAACTAAGGCTGGAAAAGATAAAGTTTAGATGCCCGAATTCAGGTTGAAAAGATCGGCCAACCACAAAATAAGCTGGTAAAGATAAAGTTAAGAGGAACTGGACATAACCTGTAAATATCATCGGACCTCTATAAGGCTGGTAAAGATAAAGATTTTTGCACTCAATTGAAAAGATCAGTGGACCTCTAAATAAGTTGTAAAGATAAAGATCAGATGACCAGGACTCAATTGTTAAAGACCATTGAACCTCAAACTAAGCTGGTAAAGAGGCCCCGAACTCATTAAACCCCCCCAAAGCTGGTAAAGATAAAAATAAAGATCAAAGACCAGGAAATCAGCTTGCAGATATCAATGGATCTCAAAATAAGCTGGCAAAGAAATAGATCAAAGGCCCAGGACTCAGTTTGCAAAGATTATGGACCAAAAAATTAAACTAATAAAGATAAAGTTCAGAGGTTAAGGACTCAATTTTTAAAGATCATCGCGCCACAAAATAATCTCGTAAAGATAAATATCTGAGGTGCCGGACTCAACTTGCAAAGATCAACAGACCACTAAATAAGCTGGCCAAGATAAGGATCAGAGGCTCAGGATTAAGCTTGCAGAGGCGCCCCACCGTGCAAGGTTTGACAACCAAATTTGCCAAGCAGGCAGTGTTGCAGACGCTCCCCCAAGGAAGTTTTTAAGACGGTTATCCGAGGAGGTCCATTTAACAAAGAATACAACGCACGACCTTCTGCGAAAGAAGTTGAAGTTCTTTCCATATAAAGTATCCATAATGAACGAGTTGAAAGAGCGTGTTCGTCATTCCCGCGTTGATTACTGCAATTGGTATCAGAACTTTCTTCGGGAGGGGTGTGAGGACATCCTTGATTTAACCTTCTTCACCAATGAGGTATAGTTTTTATATTGTCAGAGCATTGAAACCCCTCATGAACTCATCGATATTCCTCTACACCCTATACCGTCAACATGTTTAGAGGACCTTCTGAGAAGAACAACTATACCCTACTCTCATTCGACCCGTTTTAACTTAGCCAATAATTTCAATCCTATTGAGTAAAACCGAAAAAAATGAAAATACAGAGAATTCAAAACCATAACAAACATATCAAGAACCGAATCTCATCCTTTGCTTGAACTTCACCACAAAACTCTGGAGCAAAATAGAAGAAAAGCTCCCAGAAGAAATCCTAATGAACATAGGATTATTAGGATCTTTTCCATTATACTGAAGTATTTGTAAGGTATTGTTCTATTTTAAAGAGAGACTAAATTCTCTCAAATTAATCAAGTAGTCGTAGTTATGTGAGGTTGCAAGGCTGAGGTGTAATGGCTAGAAAGATTACATGTTCTTTCACTTTAAGGCCCGCGGGTAAATCTTCAGTTATACATCTTACATTTTTTATTGCCTTCATCTTTATCACATTCTTTACAGATATTCCCTTGCACACGATTGCATACTTTCTTGAGGTGATTCCATCGTTGGTTTTAGCATTTTAGCTCCTTAAGTAATTAAAAACAAGAAACCCCCGACTCAAATACAGACATGGAATGGCCTTAATCCAATCTGATAGAACGAATTGCAGAGGTCGTGAAGAATCAAACACTCTTCTGTAAATAATGACTTGTGAATTATCTATGTTCAATACGTCACACTTTAAATTTTCAGATGCATTTTATATTGTCTTTTATGCTACCATAGAAAAAAATGTAAACAGTATAGTAACACAATTTTGAGCACTAAAATATAAGAGTAAAAATTATTATGTACCCAAACCACTTGAGCGCGACCCGATTGATAACTTTTCGACCTGATCTCAATTTACATAATTTATTTTTATTTTAAATCAAGGTATATATGAATGCAATTTCTTCTAAATACCAATTATGTAGACTACATTTACCCCAAACTCCATATTTGTTCAAGAGTACCCCCAGAAACATTCAAACATCTATTTACTTTCTAATATATTTACTTTCCGCCTTTATTTGGTCCGAGAGAAGTGACTGAATTAGTTAATTGGGGGTTGGCTTTCTCATAATTAATTTTTCTAATTTATCTATTCAAGACGAGTCAGTTATCCAGCCTCCTGCAATATAATTCTCCTCTTAATAAACACCGTTTGGGTGGGTATTCCTTAATTGGGCTACATCTCGGGTGTCCGTGTGAACACGATAGGTGTATGTAAGACAGAAGCGATGCAAAAGTTATTGAAGCCCTCTCGAGACATGCATTTTAATCAACTGGAAATTCAGAGGCAGCAATTTATAATGAATCTTAAGCAAAGATTGACACCAAATGTAATCATTTTCGATATACACTGTGGAGCCCTATCGCTATAGCTTTAGAATATGAATGAAAATTGCCATTACCAACTGTGGACAATGAAATAACAAGAGCCAAAGGAAAAAAAGTAGAATAAATATTACGCAAAGAGATCAAACCAGACCTAACCTGCATCAGCAGATATTTCCACCCAAAGAGCGCGGCTCATATGACCGCAAGTCATCCTAGAATAAGCACTGACGTTATAACAAACTTCCGGTATATTTTCATAGACTCACCTGTATCAAGCTGAATCACTTCTTAGCAAAGAGATACCGAGATAATTACACCTCTAATGAACCGAGATAATTACACCTCTAATGACTTCTAGTCTCCTAACATATTTCTTTTATTAATCATCATATTATTAATCATAATATTAACCAATATTAACTCTCAAAAAACACCCTTCAAAAGGCTCTGATAAATGGATAGACGGAGTTATTGAACTAAATTTACACTTGCATTATCGTCAATAAATATTGAGAAGAAGAAAAAAAATCAATGTATCTCTTAATAATTTATTAAATCACCATATTTTATTAATTCGATTATTAATTCTTTGAAGAGATGACAACCAATTTACGATGTTGGAAAACTAAAACAGTTCGTGCACTGTATCTAAATTTAATGAACCATGTAATAAATACATGTTTTCGATCCTAATTACATTAGAAGAGTTATGAAATAGATAAATCACCTCATTATGATTGAAATATTGAAATAGAATTTCCATTCCATTACTCCATTTCGCTGCGTTCATACAACTTTGCACCAAAGCTTTTAAACTTCATTTACCTAAGAGGAATACATGTTTTTTAAGTTCATTTTACACTTTATTTTGAAATGGAGATTATTTTGTCCCTATTTTGCACTGTTTATCTTAGGAAGAAAAACGATCATGACAAATTAAAGTGTAAAATGAATTACCGAATGAGGCAAAACTAATAACAACAAAAAGAAAGGACTCAAACAAGGAAAGCTAACAGACATAAGCATTACACATTTCTTTCTTTCTCCCGTTTCACACTTTACACTCAATCCTTAAACATTTTTTCTTATTTTCCCTTTTTATCTCTCTTTCATTATACACCTAACATTTTCATCCTCACCACATAAATCTTGCAACCTAACATTTTCCGCCCTTACAAATAACACCTACACATTTCTTCTTTCCCCAATTTTATCTTCATTTCAATATCCACCTAACAGTTTCACACTTTACACTTAATTCTCAAACATTTTTCTTCTTTTCCCTTTTTATCTCTCTTTCACTATAAACGTAAAATTTTCATCCTCACCACATAAATGTTGCACATTTTTTATTTTCCTTCGTTTTATTTCTCTTTCACTATACCACCAAAACTTTTCATCTTTCCATATAACCCTTACACATTTTTCTTTCCCACGTTTTATCTCTCTATACATCTAAAAGTTTTCACCTTTACATAATTCTTACACATTTTTCTTTCCCTCGTTTTTATATCTTTCACTATACACTTGACATTTATACATACCCCTTAATTTTTTCTCTTTTGCCCACTCTATCTCTCTTTCACCTTACACCTAACATTTTCACACTTTCCACATGACTCTTACACATTTTTCCTAATTCTCCCCTTTTATCTCTCTTATACTATAAATCTAACAGTTGCCACCCTTTACATATAACCTTTACACATCTTTTCTTTCCCTGATTTTATCTCTCTTTCAATATGCACCTAACATTTTTCCCTTTACACATAGCTTTTACATTTTTTCCTTTCCCCCGTTTTATCTCTCTCACTATACACCACGCATTTTCTTCTTTTACACATTACCCTTCACATTTTTTTTATTTTTTCTGATTTAACTCTTACTATCCACCTAACTTTTACCCTTTCACATATAACTCATACAAATTTGTCTCTTTTAAATTCTTTATCTCTCTTTCACTATACACTTAACATATACCCCCTTTCCACATAACCATTAAACATTCTTTTTACCCCTGTTTTATCTCTCATTTACTATAGACCTAACTTTTTCCTCTCACCACATATTTCTTACACATGTTTTCTTATCCCTGTTTTATGCCTCTTTCGATATACACTTAACATTTTCCTCTATACACATAGGCTTTACTCATTTTTTGCATTACCCCGCTCTATTTCTCTTTCAAAATATACATAACATTTTTCTCCTTTACACAATAACACTTACACAAATTGAATTGAATTTACCTCGGTATAGAAAGAGCCTCAAATGTTAGTAGATGCCTCAATTCGGAGCGATCCCAGACGTCGCCTCTGTTTTGTTATATCTTGTAAATTATAACAGTCTACGGCAGGGGTCCCCAATCTGCAGCCCGCAGCCACTCGTCAAAATTTATATTGCGTGCGGCCCGCCAGATCATTTCCTGGATCATCGGTGCGGCCCTCCCTCATTGCAAACGTGTGTTGAGACATCTTTTTTCGCAAGAGCGTGTTTTAGGATAGGTTAATTTATGGTTAAGTTAGGTTATATTAGGTTAATTGGTTAGGTCAGCTCACATATGACAACTTGGAAGACGTTCTCTTGCTCAGTGTTAGTTCCCTTACCCCTAATTTTAATAGGATTTGTGCTGAGAATTGTTCCCAGTGTCTCATTGATAAATTCTTTGAAAACTTTTATTCTGTATACTATGTGGTTTTCAGAGTGTTTTTATGTGTGTGGCGCTTGGGCTCTCTCAGACTAGTCGATATGGCCCGCGGTACTCTACGGGTTGGGGGCCCTTGGTCTACGGCCTACCCGAAAAGAGGCCACGCCGGGTGTGGTTAATCGCCGGATGGATTCCTGACTCAGGTCGACTTCACACCAGCTGCCATACGGTGTAGATAAATTACCATGGTTTGGACCCCACGTTAAACTGTAGGCTACGCAATGAAAAGTAACAAGCATCTCAAATGGGTGCAGGCTAGTGGTAAAACCATACTTTTTTTAAAAATCTTAGTAATATATATAGTTTTGAGTAATTTTGTAATATGACAGGTGATGGTACGAGTATATGGTTAGTATAGCCATGAATAGCCAAGCTTGGGGTTCGCTCTTTTCCCAAGCCAAGCAAGTGACTGTATTCTATAAACCAATCAAACAGACTTAAAATCCAGAGGGGCGGGGGGTAAATTGGTGTATTGGATACAGTCCCCTAGGCATGCCCGATGCAGCATGGTGGCTACTCAGGGTTATACTAACCATATAACGGTTTTTTTTACCGTACAATTCACTCAATTTGCTTATTTAATAAAATGCCACCGTTTTTGTATCTTACAACTTGAGGGGAACAAACGTTGGATGAGGAGATCGCGATTTTTCAATACTGTTCGACCATCCGACGAGGGATTTATCTCATAGGAGCGAGGGGAGTAAGTCTTCGTAATCGATTCATTTAATTTAAAACACCTTATGGGGATTTTCACTACATGTTGAGTCACTGTTGCTACCATAATGATGAAAAACTAACGAAATTATTGACTAACCTCAAGTTTAGGTTAGTTCTTTTATTCTTTTTAACCTCCCCTAATAAAATGACCTTAAAAGATTTTATAATGATCTTTGGTTAAGGTTACCTCCACAAGGACATGGGTTTAAGTTTGTACTTTTGAGTGTCTGTTTTCTTTGTGCGAACATGATATAAAAAATACACGTTCCAAACTTTAGTAATATAAATTGGAAACTTTGAGCAACTCCTGGATTAAATGTTAGAGATAATTAGCTTTTCTGGTCGTTATGACCACTGATCATTTCCATGGTCCGGTGGGTAATTTGTCACCATTGGCAACTCTGAATTCCGCGCATGCCTGCTGTCTGGCGTTGGTTCTCTTTTCTTCTTATCATCGTACACTCAATTATGCATCGTCTGTTAAGAAATCAATAGCATGGATGAATTCAATCCTTCCAAAAATTTGAAAGACAAGCTAGGCTGATTGAGATTCCCGCCGTGTAGATGATCAGAAAAGAGATGGATGAGTCAGGATATTAGTACGAGGGTACAGGGTCTCAGAAACCTCACTCTAAGCGTTCTGGTACGAAAGGATTCTCAGAATTTGTCGAGGAGATCCAGGACATCATCGACAACAATCCCAACAAGTCACTGAGGTCCATAGCAAGGGACAAAGTAGGGTTAGACTGTCTGGTTCTCTCATTAGTCAGTTAGTGAATGAGACCATCTGCTACTACTCATACAAGATCAGAAACGGCCAGCTTGGGACGACGAAGAACAGGCGAAAGGATCATGCTGTGAAGCTTGTGAACAAGCTGAAGAATCCCCTCCCAATCCTGGTATGCTTTGGTTCTCAGACGAGAAGAATTTCTGCCAGCACCAGGTGGTGAACTCGCAAAACGACCACTGGCTTGCTGCGTCCCCAAAGATGTACCAATAGTCATGAGGACCATTTCTCCGGTCCACGTTATGGTGTTTGGTGTGGTCAGTGGCTAGGGCCACTTTATGCTACAGTTTATCTTTCCGGGAAACTACATCAAGTATTGGGAGGTGGCCGTTGGGAGGCCGTGAGTGTGGCAGGGGGACTGTATCATGCTATGCTAGCAGAAAGACACACTCTTGGCTGCCAGGCAACTTCTTTGACCACATCACCCGGAACATCTGGTCTCCTGACTCTCCAGACTGCAACCAATAGCTTTATCAAGAGAGAGACCACAAGTCTCCATGCACTATTTGGGTGGCGGAGTGGAGCTTAGGTCCAGGATCACTACAGTTTTCAACTAGTTAAATAGGAGGACAGTCAAGAAGGCTGTGTCTTTCTGTTAGTTGTCAATAAAAATCCAGATGCGGATGTTTAGAAAGTTAAGAGTAAAAATCTACCACATAGATATGTTTCTAGAAATCTGACCTGCACTTTTATTTTATTTCTACCAAGTTGTTTCACGGATTAAATAAGGGTTTAAATTAACCAACTAAATTTGAACTTTCTTAAAGAAATTTCGAATTAAGTTAGAGGATAGCTGTTAAAATACGATTGTAAATTTTTTAATCGTACCGGGAAACTACCTTAGCTTAAAATAAGGAACAAGTGAACTTTCAGTACTTCAGGTAAAATATGATCCCTATGGCCACCTGAAACCACTCTCGCTTAGCTGATGATCAGAGTAGTGAGCGAATCAACGTTGTTTGAAAGTGTGTACAATAAGGTTGAAAGGCGACCATGTGCCCTTCTGTACCCATGTGGACCTGAGATCACCGCATGGAGCTTTGAAAGCACGGCTGACCAAGGTGAGGGTGCAGCCTATGCCGTTATCACACCTCAGCTGTATTTGCTTAGGGACCGTTTTCATCGTCTCCCATGACCGCTTTTCAGTCAACATTCCTGCCTTCCATCATAAGATCGATGTTCGTCGAACATTCCACGCCAATGTTATCACAATTCCCCTCCCCCATCGAAGGAGTTCCCACCTTTTCTCCAAATCGTATGTGTGTGTGGAGGCAGCCGCCAAGCCACCAAAGGCCACGTCACCGGGCGTCTATATAATCCTTCGACTCGGTTTAGCAAGGGGCACTAATAGACTTACCACCTACCACTGCGAACGAGTTGAAGGAAGCTCGCTCCCCCTCCCCCTCGCGATCGGAGACACCGAAGACTTCGATTCAAGAACGAAGGCTAAATCGACATCCGTGAACTCTGTCATAGTCAATCGGCGAGTATCTGACGAGGATTCCGATCTCCGAAGGCCATCTAAGAGTGCTCCCTCATCTGAAGTGAGAGGTAACCCGACTTCCCCCTTCGCAGTCATCGTATCCCAACTCGCCCCTTTCCTGCAACGAGCACGTAGGCAATTGTAACCGTTGCCGCTTGCAGATTTATCTAGAATCTGGCTAACCCAATCGATCCATTCTTTTATGCCTTCTGTCATAAGATCAAAGTTCGTCGAACCTTCCACGCCAACGTTATCACATTTTCCCTCCCCCCTCGAAGGAGTCACCGACTTTTCCCCCAAAACGCCCCCTCCCCGCGATTAGAGACACCGACGATTTCGATTCAAGAATGAAGGCTAAATCGAAATCGATGAACTCTGCCATACTATATCGGCGAGTATCTGACGAGGATTCCCATCTCTGAAGGCCATCTACGAGTGCTCCATCATCTAAAGCGAGAGGTAACCCGACTTCCCCCTTCGCAGTCATCGTATCTCAACTCGCCCCTTTCCTGCAACGAGCACGTAGTCAATTGTAACCGTTGCCGCCTGCAGATTTATTTAGAATCTGGCTTACCTAATCGATCCATTCTTTGTTCATGCGCCCTGGTTTAAAACCTACCCTTTATATCGCTGCCCTGAATCCAACCTCCTCAATCTCCCAATTAATCCACCTGTATCTCGAGTAGACATTTAACTCCATCTGTGCGACTATTCCCTTTTGTCGTAGAATGGACTCTCGACGATATACCATATATGACTATTCGTTGAGGGAACTTATTCAATTATATTTAGAGTGCGTGGTGTCTGGTCGACCGAGGTTATTTATCTTCAATATGCTTAAGAAGTGGAACTGAGCTCACGGATAATAATATGGCTATCATTAATAAAATAGAGTTTTATTAATAAAAACTATCAACAACACACAAAACGGAAAATATTGAAATAAACAGAGAATGGAAAAGGGTCGTGGGGAATCTAGCTAATCCGAAGATTAAGATTTGGAAGATGCATGTGGGTAGCATCGTGTTTTTAAACAACATGTGATAACGGTTGAAATTAAGCGGCCTCAAACCGTTCTATCACATCCCTTAAACCCAATATTTGTGCATATTTAAATATTATTTTGTTGCTAGTAAAGGTATATTTCCGTCATTGTTTTTCTTTTGCAATCCCAACGCGTACCAGCTACCTGTTAATCTTTGGCCAACTTGCACTCTGAAATATTTGTTTTAAAAAGGACACCGCAAAGTTAATAATAAACCATCCCCACTGGACTCATAACAATTTCTCCATTCACTAACGGTCTTCAACCATTCAACCGACTTCGCTCCAAAGCCTCCAAAGTACCTACGTATATATATATATATATATATATATATATATATATATATATATATATATATATATATATATATATATATATACAGCTCCTATCACATCCTGTTCCGTTTTGCTAGGACAGTGCCCCCAAGTCTCACCTAAGCCTGTGGCCTAGCCAGTTATCACGAGAGCCCAGGCAAAGAAATAATCTCAGACGCCCGCTGCCCTTGAAAATCCCTTATATTTAGATTTCAGCGGCGTTATGAGAGAAGGATTCGCTCAAAGACAGAAGGAGTGCCCAAATCTCCTTACCTTGTGAAAAAAATCTCGGAGCCTCGAGCAGGATTCAGTACGCGGTAACAAGACAGCCTCTTATATCGTGAAAGAAGGCTTGTTATATCGCGCTTGCTTGGATGGCGTCAACCCCGAAACTCAAACCCTCTGTGTTCCCCGTTCGCATGATCCCCTGGTCCTAAAAAAATCCCATGATAGTGTGTTTTCTGGCCACTTCAGCCACAATAAGACTGCTCAGATGATTTTCCGGTATTTTTCCTGGCCTGGTGCTGTAGTTGACATTTCTGAATATTGCCAATCCTGAGACATCTGCCAGAAAACCACGGCAAAAGGGCGTGTTAAACCGGGCCTTCTTCAGAAAGGACCAATAATATCGGAACCCTTTACCTTGTCGGCCTTATTCGTCCCCCTTCCAGCGAAGGACATAGTTATCTCCTTACTCTTGTGGACTGTGCTACGCGTTTCTCCGAAGCCGTACCTTTAAAGAGAATCGACAGCGTTACGTGTGCCGAAGCCTTAATTTCCATCTTCTCTAGGGTAGGCATATCAAAGGAAGCAGTGTCCGACCGAGGTCGGCAATTTCCTTCTGAATTGATGGAATATATCAGGAAACTGTTGATGGTAAAACCGCTCTTTACTGCCCCCTATCACCCCTTAACAAATGAAGTTTGCGAGAAATTTAATGGGACCTTGAAGTCAATATTAAAGAAGATGTGTGCTCAACAGCCTCGTGAGTGGCATCGCTTCTTGCACGTGGCACTATTTGCATTCAGGGAGATTCCACATCGTACGCTTGGATTTGCTCCTTTCGAATTAATCTACGGACGTAACGCGCAAGGTCCCATTAGCATCCTAAAGGAGTTATTCTCTAACGCCAAGTTAGTCACGGAAATTCATTCTTCCTACGCGTATCTTTTGGATCTTCGACGACGATTAGTAAAGTGTGTCGAGATTACATATCAAAATGCCGACGTTAACTTAGAAAATTACCGGACGTACTTCGATGTCAAATCAAAGGAGAGGGAGTTTAAGCTCAGTGATGAGGTTCTATTGCTACTTCCTACGTAGAGCAGCAAACTTCTAAGCCAATGGAAAGGCCCCTTCCCAATTCTCGAAGCGCGAGAACCTGTGGATTATTTAATTAAGACCCACACGGGAGAAAAGCTGTTCCAGATCAACATGTTAAAAACATATCACCGCCGCGCGTGTGTCAACAACATTGTTACCACCAACGAAGAGACAGCTTTGGAGGCTGACCGCACGACGGATGCCCTGAACATTGTACAGGCCATGTGTGTCGAACAGAATAGGGATTACTCAGTACTGGCTTTACTCGGCTCCACCCATTCACCACCTGCTAGTTTGGATATCAATACGCGGCTAACTCTCGACCAAACTACCCAGTTGCAGCTTATTTTAAGCAAGTTTGAGGACGTCATTTCTGAGACTCCTGGGTGTGCTATTAACTTTGAGCATGATATAATCCTCGCTACCCAAGAACCTGTTCGTTCAAGACCTTACCCCCTTCCAAGACCAACGCCTAGGTTAATAATCTGCTCAACCATAATATCATTGAACCTTTCACGTCAAATTATTGTTCCCCAATAGTTATGGTACGCAAACTAGATAATTCTTACCACATGTGTATAGATTTTCGCAAATTAAATTCCGTGACCGTTTTCGATTTGGAACTGATTCCTTTAATTGACCAAAACCATCACTTGTTCGAAAAGCAAAATTTATTAGCGAGCTCGAACTATGTAAAGCGTATAACCAGCTTCCCCTGAAAAAGAGCGTAAGGAAATACACCACCTTCCCCACCAACAAAGGACTTATGCAGTTCTGCCGACTTTCTTTCGGGTTAATGACGGCTTGCAGCAGTTATAATCGGATAATGCGCGGAGTTTTGGACGGACTGGATAATGTCGCCTTTAATTTTGACAACATTTACGTTGCCACTTGTGACTTGGAACAACACTTGACCTCCCTTCAGGCACTCTTAATTCGTATGCGAGAGCACGGCCTTACAATAAGCCCCGGTAAATGCCACCTCGCCTATGATTCGATCCAATATCTAGGTTTCCACATTGGAAACAACCAACATAAGCCTCCAAAAGACAAGGTCTTGGCGGTAGTTGAGGAAGACCCTCATGGGGTCTTCCTCATTTTATAAGAAGTTCGTCCCCAATTTCACGTCTTTGGCCGCCCCGTTGTGTGAACTAGTCAAAAAGAAGTCCCCAGACCGCATCATATGGAATTCGAGGGCAACTGCTCATTTCCACCAACTAAAGGGTAAATTGGCATCTGCCCCAGTCCTCAGGTTGCCTGACTCCAGTAGGCCCTTCGGGATCCGAACGGATGCGAGTAACGAGGGCATCGGTTGTGTCCTTCTTCAGTACGGAGACGATGGTGAGAGTCACCCTATTGCCTACGCGAGTTGCAAATTGCTTCCACGTGAGAGAAACTATGCAGTGATAGAAAAGGAAGCTTTAGCTATTATTTGCGGTGTGCAGAAGTTTAAGATATATTTGGTAGGCCGAGGATTCGTTATAAAAACCGATCACCGCCCGCTGGCATACCTCCGTAATATTAAACATCATAATGGCCGAGTAAGTCAGATGCAGCTTATTATTGCAGGAATTCCAATATAGGATAATGTATATAAAAGGGTCGGAAAATTGTATCGCCGATACCCTTAGCCGTAATCCATTGGGTGACGACCCCAGCTAAATTTTAACTGTAATTGCTCCATAGTCTTTTGTCCATCTTGCAATTATTATAACCGCCAGCTAGAGATGAGCTTATATTCACTCATTTATGTTATCTATTTATTTTTCTCGATGTGTATGTCTAGGACGCACATCGCCCTGGTGCAGCACCCCCATATATGTATATGTACCACCGTAATCCTTCTGTCATTTATGTAAAATGTATCATTGAATATCCATTTCATTTTTTTCTCTTTCTTTTGCTTTGTATAGCTTAGTGTATAAATATTATTTTCATTTTTTTAATTATGTCCCCCTTAATTCTCTTCTGGTTGGCAATAATTAATTTCCTTTTCCGGTTATATGTACACGCATTCGGGTAGAATTAGCTTGTACACCTGCTCGACGTCAGGTCAGGAAATCCCTTTATTCCGCTTACCCCGTTGACCACTCGGGTGAAAGACTCCGCTTTTCCAAGTCATTCATCTTAGGTGATGTCACTTTTCTCCCCCAACTCCGAAAGTGTTATCTTTTTGGATGAGAGGGATGTAGCAGAATAAGGCCGAAGGGTGACCACATGCCCTTCTGTACCCACATGGCCCTGAGATCACCGCATAGAGCTTTGAAAGCACGGCTGAACCAGGGTGAGGGTGCAGCCTACGCAGTTATCACACCTTAACTGTATTTGCTTAGGGAACGTTTTCATCGTCTCCCATGGCCGCCTTTCAGCCAACATTCCTGCCTTCCGCCATAAGATCGAAGTTCGTCGAAACTTCCTTCTCTAACGTTATCACAATTCCCCCCCCCCTCCCCCGAAGGCGTCAACGACTTTTCTCCAAAATCGCACGTGTGTGTGTGGAGGCAGCCGCCAAGCTACCACCGCGAAAGAGTTTAAGGACGCTCGCCTCCCCCCACGATCGGAGATATCGACGATTTCGATCCGAGACCGAAGGCTAAATCGATATCCATGAACTCTGCCATATTCATTCGGCGAGTATCTGAAGAGGATTCCCATCTCCGAAAGCCATCTACGAGTGCTCCCTCATCTGAAGCGAGAGGTAACCCGACTTCCCACTTCGCATTCATCGTATCCCAACTGGCCCCTTTCCTGCAAGCAATTGTAACCTCTTTCCGCCTGAAGATTTATCTAGAATCTGGCTAACCCAATAGATCCATTCTTTCTGTGTGCGCCCCAATTTAAAACCCATCCTTTAAATCACCGACCTGAATCCGACCTCCTTAATTCCCTAAATAACCCACCTGTATCTCGCGCAGACATTTAATTCCTTCTGTGTGACCATTGCCCTTTAACCCAATATTTGTGTATATTTAAATATTATTTTGTTGCTAGTAAAGATATATTTTCGTCATTGTCTTACTTTTGCAATCCCAACGCGTACCAGCTACCTGTTAATCTTTGGCCAATTTGCATCCTGAAATATTTGTTTTAAAAAGGACCTCACAAAGTTAATAATAAATCATCCCCACTGGACTCATAACAATTTCTTCATTCACTAACGGTCTTCAACCAACTATGGCCCAAAGCCGACAGAGAGAGAGAGAGAGAGAGAGAGAGAGAGAGAGAGAGAGAGAGAGAGAGAGAGAGAGAGAGAGAGAGAGAGAGAGAGAGAGAGAGAGAGAGAGAGAGAGAGAGAAGAGAGAGTGTGTGTCTGGCCATTCCACGACGGGTAATTTTGCTTGTTAATGTATAAAAATGTACTAAATATGTGATTTCATTGCCCCTATCTTTTTTTTAAACATTTTCTTAAACGACAATTTGTAAAATCTGCACTAAAAAAATCCAAAATTTTAACGCATCAGATGATTCTTACCGTTCCGTCAGCGGTCTCGATGCTCTCATATATCGGTAGATTGTATCATCGTTTCGAACGTTAATTTGTTTCGTCTCGTTTTTTGCGCCTCCGATGCGCATGACTCCTCTGCTTCCAACTTTCAATATACATTGATTAATTATTTTTATACCCTTTTTATTGCTTTATTAATGTAGTAACACTTTCCGTAACTGATTATAGCTTCTTTCCGAATATAAATCTATTAGTTGTGTTTATAATCTAGGGACATATATGAGGCTTATTAAAGAATCCAAAATGCTGTAGGTGATGAAGATGAAAGTTCATGCATTTGCAGAATGAGTTTCATAATAAATTGCAGCCAAGGAACATTTCCTATGCAAAACTTCTGTATATAATTTCCAATCTAAATTTAATTATTTCAAAATTATCAATACTTAAATTGGTAATACTTAAACTGATATTCTACATTGCGTGGTCAAACACAGCTAATTTTTTAAGTCGATACAACAACTTTGATGTTAACTCATCCTTAAAATAACATAAATCAACGGATGACAAAAGCTACAAAGCGCCTATCCGAGGTCATCCGAGTCAATTCTAAACTCCAGCCAAAGATTATGTCCAAAACACAGCTTAAAAACATCACCATCATGGCTTGTCGAAAACTAAATCATGCAGCTACAATACACAATAATATATATATATATATACAATTAAAAAAAAATCCTTCTTCTAATTTTGCATCCGCACGAATGGGTTCGGAATATCCATCTTCTCCGATCTCATATAAGAATAATAAATAGGCTGTATAGGTTACTTATGTGACCTATTAATACATAGGACAGTAATATAATCGCGTATGTTAAATTTATAAGTTCTGCATAAGGAAATTAATTATAATTTAACTCTAATCCAGGGATGGGGAACCTTTTTGTGCATAAAGGCCATCTTACAATTCATCACTCATAAAGGCCGCAATAGAAAAATTTTTTTTAGTTATTTTATCCCTTAAGTAATCAATTAGTAATCTAATAAAAAAGACAGTTTTATAGAAATCGAAAGCATAATAATTTCAAATATTTCTATTTAAGTAAGTACTTTTTATACAAGTAATATGTAAATGAAAAATAATGAAAGCGTAGAATTTTCAAATATTTTATTTATGTAAGAAGTTTTCAAAATAATAAGTAAATGAATAATATTGAAAGCATGACATTTTCAAATTATTTTAATTAAGAAAGAAGGTTCTTTGTATTCAAGGAACAAGTAAAGGAATAATAATCTTATAAAATGATAGCATATAAACATCGAGAATATAACATTTTCAAATTATTGAAAAAGTCAATAATTTGCCTTCGTCAAGACAAAATTTTGACCAATACCTTCCCTTGCGACAACCAGCGTACTTTTGAGTGATATGGCAAATCTACACTAATTACTTCATCATCCATCATCAGCATGTTTCGAAATTGACGATGCTTTGAGGCATTCATTCGAATATAGTTAACAATGCTTATAACTTTTTGCAAATTGTCATTTAAAGTTACAGATTTTGCACAGAGATTTTGCTGATGTAAAATACAATGAAAAGAAATCAGTACATTTGTTTCTTGGGTTTCTCTCTTAAGATGTCCAATAAATCCTTCATTTTAGTCCTATTTTATGACATTGCTTTTTGAAGTTGTTAAAATATCTATCCCCCGTGTCCTCCCTTTAAGGGTGCCTAAAGCAAGCAATTCTTCATATAATTGAAAATCATCTGTTATGGCACGAATAAAATACAATAATTATGCTGAATCAGTGGAATCTGTTGATTCATCCAAAGCTACTGAGTAATATATATTCTCTTTTTTTATTATATTTTTCAATTGTTTCTTACATTGCAAGCCAATTCATGTTGTCGATCTGTGTTAGTCCTTCTTGAAAGAGGCACCTCATTATACTTATTAACTTTATCGGGATCTATACATCCTACCACTTCTAAAATACATTCCTTTATGAGTTCTGCATCGCTGAATGGCGTACCTTTTTTCAAGCAAATATGCAACTTTATAACTTGTCTTCGCTTCTGTTTTCCATCTATCAGTTTCTGCAGTGCTATCTTTCGAGGCTCACCCTCTAATTTGGCATATTTATTGTCTTTATAAAGAGCATAGTGTTGCTGTGCATTGAATATCTTAACTGTTACAATTGCAGTATCACAAAGCAAGCAAGACATTTTATTTCCAGTATTCACTAAAAAATATTGCAGTTCCCATTCTTCATTAAAGATCTTGTTTTCTTCTTTCAAAGTCCGTTTTAACTTGTTTGACAAGTTAATAATGAATTAGTAAGGCCAGCCGCACACTGACCCAGACAAAACAGTCTTAGACAAGACATCGATGAACCTGCATCCACAACCATGTTATAATAATTATAATTATTATTATTATAACAACAACAATATAGATTAGTTATATTTTTACGGTGATTAGTATTATTATTTATCATTACCTAATTGTTGCAGAAACTAAATCAGTCTCACAAAACAAGTCTGTATGAAGTAAGCCACGACAACACAATTACTGAATAGAGTACGTAGTTATTCGGAGTAGCACAGACCACAGTGAGGAGGCGGACGAGACAGGAACTCTTTCTGTATCATACGTGAAATCACTCACTCCCACTAGGCTAGTGTAGCTTACACGGAAACATTGCCTTTATATAGCAGTTGCTTTAAGTTTAGATTCACTGAATTTAAGAAAAATGCTTCAGATCTCTGGGAGCGACATCACTAAACACATAACTTTCCTTTTGTCTATGTGTGTGTGCATAATGATTTTAGACAAAATGTTCAATGTCAAAAAATAAATATATATCAAAAGGCCATAGAAGGCCGCACCTGATGGTCCAGAAGGCCGCAGGTTCTCCATCCCTGCTCTAATCTATTCGAATCTAGACTATATTGCCAGAGTGGTAAATTGTGGATTTAATTTGGTTTAGACAGTTAGGTCTACCGGTTAGAGTACATTAGAGGAATGAAAAATGAGCATTTGGCTATAATTGGAAGACTTATTGTGTTGTCCTTTCTCCCATGCTTGGTTCAAAAATTAGGTTCTTTCATTATTTACAAACTAAATGTGGTAAGCCAAGAATAAGTTAAGAGTTGATTAGAAATCAGTGTATATGGAGATGGGTTTGAAAAAATATAATTGACGTTTAACAAGATTATAAAAAGGCTGAACCTACAAAACTCCTTAGGTACACTCGGGGTTAAACTTATTCAAGTAACATTTGAAGACTAGATAGAAATTTATCATAAGAATTATATTTCTTGATTTTTTTCATAAAGTCTCTAAGGATATATTAAAACGCGATTTACTTTTAATTTTTGCTTTGTCAGTTTATTTGTATTGATATTTCCAAATGTCATCATCATCATCACTAATTCTATATTTTAAGAAGGGGATTTTTTTTAATATTTGAATAATAATTTCATCTTAGTTTGGTTATGACTTATGTTTTTTAAGCAAAGTTACTTCTAATAATTCTTTTATAATGTCCAAAAACAAAATGGTGAAGTTCAGAAATAAATATAAGTATCGAAATTTTGTGATTTTTTTTTAAAACCCCAAGAATTACAAATGGTGAAGTTCAGAATTTTTTTTTTATATATCTTCTATAACTATAAACGTGTGGTATTTTGAAAGGGGGAAAATTTAGTTTAGAGTTCCTTTGTAAAATTATTATAATTGGCGAAGTCCAGAAAAATTATAAAATTTTAGGGTCTTTTCTGTTTGGCGGCTTGGTGGATCTTTTGTACCAAATTTTCGACAATGATGCAGTTTTGAGTGCTGAATACGAATATAACATTTCTTTTTTGGATAAATGAAAGAAAGTATTTAAAAAAAAGAAATTTCAAACTGTAAACTTTGGTGTCCGATATATTTTGAAAGAAAACGGAATAGAAATGAAACGTACTTAAACTGCCATATGATTTCCCAATATTATTGTTCACTCTCTTTATTATTTCTTCAAACATTCATTTGTATTTAGATATAAGTATCACATAATATTTTTTTTAAACAAATTTCCATTTCTATTGCGTTTTCGCCACATAAATTCACATAAGTAGGAATCGAGCATCTCACGGTGGGTTAGGTTCGGTTAAGCCTCTATTATGCCTTTCTTACCTCTCCTAAGTAATTGTTGAAATCAACTGCTGTACAGTGCCTGGTAGACATTACGATCGGAGGTGCGAACGATGCGACGCAAATTATTTCGTCCGTGTTCCAATATATTTCACCTTTTTGGAGTAAATGCAAGGGGACTGCTCGTGGGGGGGTTTAGCACTGCAGATGTACCACCCTACGATGATCCTGAGTTTCAATCAATTTTGGCGGGTCTGGGGGGGCACAGCCCCCAGTATATAATCATAATTGTTTATAGAATAATGTTCTAAACTAGTGCGCATTAAATTTTGTTTTTCCAATACCTCCTTTTATTTCTCCAAAAAATAAATGTTATATTCGTATTCAGCACTCAAAACTGCATTAATGGTGAAAATTTGGTACAAAACATCCGCCTGCCGCCAAACAGAAGAGATCCAAAATTTAACCATGGTTGCTTTTTATTAGATTTTAAATTTTAATCTTAGTAGCGAAGTGCAAGCTCCCCCCTAGTGGCGAAGCTATTGCCTTTTTATTTTTTTATAATAAACCACTCGATAAAATATGAAACACTTTTCATATTACAAATAACTAGCATTTATTTACAGTTCTGCACATTTAAAATTATACACCATTTGATACGATTTCATCGTAGCAAATGGTAATGGTATAGTAATACTTTTAGACGTCGAAGGTTATAGTGAAGGAGTTAAGGAAAAAAATATCTAAAATTTATTTTTGAAGAGATTTTTCTTAGTATTTTTCGATTAATGAACAAAGTCCTATATAGGAGGTGGTCCAAAATCTATAGGAAATGCGGTTGGTTTGTAATAATAAATTTGCATTATTTGCAGAGCTTCTGGAAGCTTTAGTTCATATAGAGTTAAAAATATAAATTAAAAAAATCTGAGCTTATTAGTTTACTTTTAGAGATAGATTTGATAACACAAATTTATTTTCTATCTGATTTATTCTGAGATTTTGTTAAATAAAATAAATAGGGAGTTAAAAAATAAGCAACTAACAAAAAATAATTTTTTCAGAACTTTGGACTAGGAATCCTAACGGAATCAGATTTATTGGCAGATATAAAAAAAAAGAATAAAATTATATAATCAAATAGTTCCAAGGGGTAAAAAACGGAGACTTGAACAACGGATTAATGATTTTTCTATTGTCTGTGGTCAGTGAAACAAATACTGGCTGCAATATTATAGATTTGGCTGATGATAACCACAGGCCAGCTTCTGTCGTATTATATGTTGGCCAAAATTGATCTAGAGTTGAGTCATAAATTATAGACTTAACCGTGGCCTTTGGCGATAATATTAATATAACAAATAACTAGTCAGTGAGCAAATGTAATACTTTTTTTTTGAGTGGGTATGGCATAAGTAGAAATTTTCTTTTTGTGCGACTGGTTTCTTTCCCAAATGGAGTTCAAAGCAATGCCATATAGACAAGGTGTCTCGTTCAGCGGGCGGAGCTTTAGCCGTTATACAATAGGTAGGAATGTGCAATGGTCATGTAGATAATTTAAATTCTATTATGTATGCTGAGTTGATACCTAAGCGCAATATGTATAGATGTATAGACCTCATAAATAACGAAGATAAAGATATATATGAATTTCTTTGTTGACCTTTGCAAAATTGACTATTAGGAAAAGTGAATTTTACTTTTTTCCTGATCCTGAATGGGACGGAACATTATCTATCTGTCGAAAGCAGATCAAACTCCTTTTGCAATTTTTTGTGTTTTTTTTTAACCTGTTTACCTACTGTATATATAAACAATATTTTAACATAATTTACATTCAACTCTTTACTCACCATATTTAAAATTTGAAAACGATATCATTTATTTTAACTAATTTATATAATCAATTGGACCTCCGATTTGTTACCAAACAGATATACTTCGTTCAACTCGTCATTGATTTTAATAATTTTTCCTTTTATTCACGTTCAGTAATTATTTTTTCAGTTGTTCAGGATAAAATTTTTCCTTCAACGATTCCAAATCATTAATCCATTGGGTTGCAGCCTAGGCTTTGAAGTCGCCACTCATTCTTAGTAATAAATTTGTATTATCATTCAGAAAAATCCTGTGTGGCCTAACTTTTATGTGACGGAAGCGCAATTTGCTGAAAAAAAATCTTTATCTGGGTAAACACAACGGTCGTCTCTCAACAACTTTGTGTTTGAAAGTTCTATTGTAATTTACGGAATTCACTGTAATCATTTCGGTATCAATAAAAACACCTACAGATATCATCACTTTAAAAAAACCCCGCGCTTTTATGATACAGTTTATTTACAGGAATTTCGATGTTTAAGATCAAGCACATAAACGTTATTTGAATATTTGGTGCAATTTCTAACGGTAAATTGTTATCATCCGTAAACACTATCTTCTTAATAGCAATGACTTGAAATTTTACCCATTCAACTGTCTGTACCTTGACTCTCTTTTATCCTCCACATCTCCGTTTTTCCTAGATGTGGGAATCCTTTTGAATGTTTTTAGGTTCGGCAATTTTACTCCTACTACAACTCCTACTAATTCTAAGAGTTTGAAAATTGTGCGTTGCGATGAGGACCCGGTCAATTTTCTTGAGCGCAGAGTTTATGATTTAAGTAATCGACGTTCTGGTTTCACTTTGTCGCAAAGTTTGACTAGCGTACGTCTTTTTAAACCTTGCTTACTGTAAACTCTTTTATTAATCTTACACTTATCCATCCATTGTTAGTGTAGCAAACTTTAATTAGAACAAAACTTCTCCTGACATCGTCAGAAGAAGGACGGAATGATACGTAGTTTGTAAACAGTGAAAAGAATGGTAGTCTCCACTTGGGCAAAAATCCACCAAAATGACCGACTATAGACTGCAATTGAAATTTGTATTTTGACACACAAATATTTATATTCTAAATTGTGAGAAAAGCATAACTGATAAGCTCACCGGACAAAATATTAGTCACCTGGGGAGAAAAAACATAATTTAACATCTGAAGCGTGTAGCAACATTAAGCAGCCGAGAAGCGTAGCTTAGTTTACGTCGAAACGTTAGTTAGGCTTTATTTGTGTTGCGGACGGCGTGAAGATCTGTAGATAGCAAATCAGCTCTACTTAAAATGGGCCGGAAAAGCGACGTCATGGAACGGCAAAAAGGTGTGATTGCATTTGGACGCGCCAAAGGTTATCATGTGAAGAAGGTGACGGAATTTGGCAGTGTTTCAACGAATACGGTCATCTGGATTTACAAGTAATGGCAGAAATCCCAAAATGCGAAAAACTCTCACCAGAATTGCGGACGGAAGAAGGTGTTGATAGACAGGAACCGTCGTAGAATCTCCAGGCTTGTAATTGCAAACTGATTTGCTTCGAGGCAGGAATTGCTACAAAACGTCAATTCTGGTCCTTCACCACCCATTTCAGAAAGAACATTACACAGGGAACTCCATGACATGAACATATGGAACAAAGTAGCGTGCAAGAGGCCCTTATTATGGTTACAAGTGAAAAATCTTCTGTCCGGGAGCTTATCATTTTCAAATTTTATTTATAGTGAATAGAAGGCTTTAGAGCGCAAATTGTGTTCAAATACTATCAATATAAGTCCTCGGGTAAATGAGATATGAGTAATTGGAAATGTGAACTTAACGTGGGATCATCCGATATATATTTATGTATATACTTCTGGGTAAAGACCTTGGCAAGAAGGTTCAATTTTGCCGCATTATTCCTTCCCTTTGAGTAAATTCCATCCTTTCCACTTTCCGCGAGGTCTCCTTCTTGGTTTTTCTATCCATAAAAGGTGTCCAGTTCAGTATTCCTTTCGACCATCTTCGGTTGTTTCTTTGAACAATGTCTCTTTTTTTTTACATTTCCACTTCAGTACTTTTATTATTTTTTTTTACTGTTTTTGTTCTTATCTATATATGTATTTCTTTTATTCTCATTTCCATTAATTAAAACTGGGCGCATTGATTCGATATTTTATAGTTTTAAGCAAGGAAAAATGTCTGCCGCTTTTCAAGATGTCGCTAAGATTTCCTACTGCTCTCCTGCCTAATTTTTACTCTTCTACTGATTTCCTTTTCCATTTCCCCATCAGGAGTCACAAGCTGTCCTAGGTATACTTAAACTTGTATCCTATCTCAAATTTGATCATCGATACTAATTGATCTATCTTCTGTAAATGTATTGATCATTATTTTCGTCTTTGCAAAAACTCACTTTTAGTTCAACAGTGAGACTAACTTGCGATAATTTTATTATCATTGATTGTAATTCTTTTGAATTCGAGGCAAGTAATACAATGTGATCAGCAAAGCGAAAGGGACCTAAATATCTTCTTTGGTCTCCACTCCAAAGTCCTGAAAATCTCCTCAAACACTGCCGTAAACTGTTTTTAGAGAGCTGCAATCTCCCTTCCTCTCCCCCTGCTTTGTTTTACCTTTATTTCTTAATGAAAGACTCCATCCGAAATGACGATGCTGCATGCCTGTATAGGTAAGAGAGTATACAATATACTTGTTGTCAATTCTTTGTTTCTATAGAGCTCCTAGAACTGACTAGGTATTTATTGTCGCAAAGGATTTTTTATATCTTACGAATGGTACGTAGAGAGATAGTTCATATTCATTCTTTGTCCGCAATGATTGTGGAACACCCTGAGAAGATTATAAATACCTATTCAAGGTATTTCTGAAACCTACCCATTATCCTGGTTGATGGCAGTGCAATGGGGAACCTACTTTCCCTTAAACCTTTTATAAACATACTAGCAAGTAGGTCAGCGAGACGTTTACCCACGGCATTTATACAGCCCATTGGTACTCACTTCTCCTTCTTCGATTTACTAATTTCCTTGCTCGTAAATGCGTGTAAAATTTCATTTGCTGAAAGCTGTTTGAAGGTAACTGTAATAATGCGGGTTTTTTTAAGTTGTAGTAGATCCGATGACTAAGCATTTTTAAGCGAGTAAGGTCTATGCCCTTTTTTATTTTATCCAAGTCTAAGCATTATTCAAGCTAGTAATTCCTAAGCATTTTCTTACTAGCCATGACTAAGCATTTTTAAGCTATTGATGCCTAGGCCTTTTTATATTAGCCATGACTAAGCATTTTTAAGCTAGTAATGCGTAGAACTTTTTATTCTATCCATGACTAAGCATTTTTAAGCTAGTAATGCACAAGTGTTATTCTAGCCATAGCTAAGCCTTTAAAAACCTAATAATGCCTAGGCGTTTTTTTTATCTAGCCATGACTAAGCATTTTTAAAAATATAATAATGCCTAGGTATTTTATATTCTATCGATGACTAAGCTATTTTTTTACATAATAGTGCCTAGGCCTTTTAATATTCTCCTTGACTAAGCGTTTTTTAAGCTAGTAATGCATAAATTTTATTCAAGGAATGACTAAGCATTTTTACTAGCTAGTAATGCCCTGTTTTTTATATTCTATCTATGAATGAGCTTTAAAAGCTAGTAATGCCGAGGCCTTTTTAATCTAGCCATGAGTAAGCAATATTTAAGCTAGTAATGGTTAGGCCTTTTTTATTTTATCCATAATTAAGCATTTGTTTAACCTAATAATGCCTAGACCTTTTTTATTCTACCCATGACTAAGCATTTACTAAGTTAGTAATGCCTAGGCTTTTTTATTCTAGCCATAACTCAGCCTTGTAAAGGCTGTAATGCCTAGACCTCTTTTATTCTAGCGATGACTAAGCATTTTTAAGCAAGCTAGTAATGACTAGTCCTTTTTTAATCCCGCCATAAGTAAGCATTATTTAAGCTAGTAATTGCTATACCTTTTTCTACTCTAGCTATTTGTAAGCCTTTTTAAATCTAGTAATTTCTAGGTCTTGTGTAAGCTATATTTTGCTAGAACCCTTCATTAGTGATGGCAGCAAATGTAATATAGATAAGTCATATCAAGAAAGATACAAGAAAGATAATAAGGCCACATATGCAGTTTAAACATTATAGATAGAAGTTTATGGAATTGTAATGTATATATCTAAATGTCAGCAATGGCTAAAAAAATGCATTTAGGCGATTTCAGACTAGAGGATTGCGAGGGTAGAGGCTGCCATACTAAAATTGATCTTGATGTTCATAATGCCCTTGTCGAGTCTAATCATCAGCGGCCCAGTCATTAAATAACAATAGTTTAAATGTCCGTCATGGAACAAGAAAAGTCAACAAAAAACGGTTTCTGGACATAATTCTTACTGAAGATGAAACATGGGTTCTTTATTCCATTATTAAGTGCAAAAGACAATGGCTTGAATGCGAACAAAAACTCATTCTTAATCCTAACGTAGTTTCGAACTGTGTAATGCCATTTTTGGCATCTGATGAGATGTGAAAGGAATTATTCATTATGAGCTCATCAATATTAAGTATAACTTTACTTCAAACACATGTATAGGTGCAACATTTAAATGGAGCTTTTGATTAAAAAATGTCCTTCACTAGTCAACCGAAAGAGTGCCCCCCCCCCGTCCTCCTTCATGGCAATGCACACATCCACACGTCGCACGTTTCATTTAATAGACAATTATTGCGTTATATTGTGAAGTTTTACTTCATTCACCCATTCACCAGACTTTGCACGATGAGACTATCACTTATTTAAGTCATTACAACACCTTAAGGCAAAGTTTGCTCTAATATGAAGGATGTGAAAAAGGAAATCAAATCATATACAGTATTTCACCAAACCTGAATGAATTTTTCGAGGAAGGAAGTATCCCCTGTTTGGTAAAATGATAGGAAACTTTTGTCAATAATTATGGAAAATACTTTTCTGATTTTTTTTGTCTCATTTTTTGAATTGAAAAGGTTATTTATCCATTGTTCCTTTATCACAAAAACTCCATTGTTAATAATTAGGGAAATCACTTTGCTGAATAAATATTTTTTGTATATTAAAACTAATTGGTCTAAAAGTCTTTTTTTTTTGCATCTTTTATTTATGGGATAGATAACCTTATTTTATTATTATTTGGCAACGTTCCCAAGGAGGATTCTGTTAATTGATTATTAAGTTCGTTAAACCTGTTCGCTAGTGTATTTTTTTAAGGTATTAATTTTACTATGGTTGTAAATTTCCAGTGGGTTTGTTTTCTTTGCCATAAATTTGGCTGTCTTGCTAAAGATATATTTTCATCGTGCTAATAATTATTCAATAAATCTTTTGACTTTCAAAGAGTATGTAATGTTTTTTTATTTTTTTTGCCCCGTTTGGTTCAAAGCCAAGTACTTCTTTGGTCTATCTATTTTGATAGGGGTTCATAATGAAAATGTTGGCTGTATCCGCGAATTCAACTGACCTGTTTCCACGTTCATTTTTTTCGTCTACAGTGGATTTTCTACTAATCAAATATTTTGTCCTTCTTCTCAAACCCTTCCATTGAATTTCCCCATAATCATGTTAACCTTGTGGTTGTCTTTCTTGAGTATTTACATTCATAAGTGCTGAACAGAAGTCTTGAACATCTTCATATAAGGAGATATTGCAGTTGCATAAGCTTGGAAACTTTTTGTAATTAAGATATCTAACAATGGCAGCTCACTTTGGTGTTTTTTTTCTATAGTAAACTTAATTGAAGAAAATAAGTTATTTAGGGATAAATGAAAGCGTTCCAGGTTGTGTTATATTGGCCATAAACAGAATTTGTCATCTATGTATCGGTACCAAAGAGCATTTTGTGGAAGAACTGCTTTATATGCAGTTATGTGTTTATTTTGTGTCCATAATCAAACTTATCAACATTTTGAAGGTTCTTCACTAAATGAATTTGTAGCAGCCAATTCGCTCTTGACTCTGCTAACCAATTATTTAACTAAGCATTTCTAAGCTACCAGACCAAAGAATAACTCATTAATATTTATTGCTATTAGAGAGGGAACATTAACTGAATAGGTTAGTTTTCTCTTAAACCTAAGCTCCGGGTTAGGCTAAGAGTCTAGACTAATCCATCTGGTAAGTTAGGCCTAATCTACACTCTACTTGCAAGGTATGTAAATTATTCGACATAAAAATATAATTAAATACTGAAAATGTATATGTTGCCATGACATTATCTTGCTGCCCTCCATAATTGCGAAATTCTTTCTTTTAATCGCACGAAACAACACTTTTCTCAGCTCAAAAAAATGCAGGAAAGGAAAAATAAAGAGTATTTTTAGTTGACAGATAATTTTTTTTGTAATTATGCAATTCAAATGTGTATCCCACTTTTTGTTTATCTCCCCAGTCAATATAAACAAAATTTTACATGAATTGTATTAAACAAATAAAGATTTTGTATACACAACAACAACAACTCTAGGCTTTCTAAATAACGGCTCTTTCGGATTATGTTGTCCCTACTGATGACGTCATAACTGATGAACAGGAGATGTTTAAGTATTCTTGTTTCGAGGCGTAGTTCTAAGATCCTGCCCTCTCTAGGTGAAGTTTTATTTCCTGCCGTTTTATTATAAGGACTCCTTCGATGCAAGTATGTAGGGTTGTTTTTTTTTTCTGTGGCCTTACTCATCTTTACTCATATTCTTCTTTTATTTCATCATATATGCATCACTGTTTCGGGTGGAAAAGGGACTCAAGAATGAAGATTTCATTCATTTAGCAATATTAAATTGCCAAAACAGAAAATATATTCAAAGTATAAAGGAAAACATGTCTCTTTGTCTCATCTACATCACGTTCAAAATATTTCTCCAAAGCACGTTTCACGCAAGCGCGATTAATAAAACATAGACCGGAATAACTTTCGGTATTTTAGTTTATATATAAATTTCGGATTTTGAATGCAAAGAGTGCCATTAGTTTTATATTTAATCTCTAACAGGCTATGAATTCCAACGTTTGAAAACACTTGATATGGAAAAAATAAAGTATTGCCATCGATGTATGAAGTCATTCTGCATTTACGATCAATATTGAATCTGAAGATCATGAAAATGAGAGTGCAGCCAAGATCACTCCGAGATACACGCGATCATACATCCTTACTCGGGAGACAATTTCATTTGCCATCAAGGACAGATAGATTCCTTCACTATCCTCCATAGAACCCCTATGCTCCATCGCTTTACGCTCTTCCCATACGAGGAATAAAGCGTATCGCTTTCCCGCTCTCCAGCTCTCAACACCCTGCGCTTTCTATCTCCGCCTTCTGCCTGCTCCTCAAACTTCAGGGGATCAGATCCGGCCTTTTTATTACATAATAAAACTACCCAATCTCCAGCCTACTACCTCCTCATTCTTCTCAACATAGCAGTAGTTTAGTAGACTACCGGCACTTTTAGACCATGAACTTATATCCCATTACTCAATAATTAGTACGTTTCAATGCGTATGTCTGCTGGATAATATTTTGAAATAACTTTTTTAATAATGTGTAGAAGGCTTAGATATAAAATCCTTTCACTCCATTATATTGGCGTTTAAGGCAAATTACTACAAAAGCAATCTATTAAAATAGTATTTCATTCATACGAATATTTGTATTTGAGTTAAGTAATGAGAATCACAGTTTTAGATTTCAGTCTATTATAATTACTACCGTATAAATTTTTCTTACAACTTTGGCATGCACAAATTTATTATATTTTTTTTCTTATATTTTGTTACATGCTCTTAAATTATGTTATTTGAATGGTTTTTTTCTTTGAACTTCGTGAAGCGAAATTTCCCTTATATGTATATCGCTCTAAAGTATTTATATGAGGTACTTGGCTTTTGATATTGGGTTCATGGAAAAAAAAAATAAATATCAATGTTCGTTTTTGGAATTTGAAAAGAAATGCGTGCAAAATATATTGCAAATTTTCATATTTTAATTAGTTGAAGCAATTTTTTTTTAACTAGGTTATGTTCAAGATGTAGATTATTTGACCCTTAACCGCCGCTCCCCCCACTTCTACAAGTTATAGTGTCTGTAAATCCACACTACACATATAATTCAAGAAAAAAAAAAGGCAACTCGAGCGAAACTACATACTGTTATTTAGGTGTACGATATCGGTCATTTCGGTATAAATAGGAAATTTTATTAGATAAAAAAAGTACAAATGAATGAACAGGTAAAATAAAAAGTATTCTATCTCCAAATGACCCCGTAAGGGGCGCGGCGATTTGCCATCCTGGCCGCCGTGCTGACGGGATCCAGCGCTCCGTCCGGCCCCAGCTTAGCCTCTCTTCCTTCCTTCAGATAGCCCGATTTCTCCCCTACCTCGTCGCTTTTCATACAACCTCTCCCACAACTTTCTCTGGTCAGCCTCTAATTTCACAGGGTAGATGCTGACCTTCTTCTCAAGCCAACCACCCCGGATCGGGGCTGGGGGGGGGGAGGGGACATTGTTCCCTAACCCCTGAGCTCCGGTTCGGGATGAAGGTTTTTTAATAACCTTATTCATCCATCCCCACCCATACCTTCCTCACATCCCTTTCCCTCTCCTCTTCACAACCTATATTTTTTACGCCGTGTTCAAGGTGGAGCCGCCATGCCGAAGGACTGCCAGGCCACCAGGCGGGAGGGGTGGTCCCGAATGGCGGCGCCTGGCTCTGCCGGGCTTGTAAGCACCGCTCGCAGTGCGGGCAACTGCGAGAGGTGATGAGCTATTGCGTCCCGTATTAAAAAGAGGGTCACCATGCCCATGTATGACAAAAAACCCCCAAAAACCCAACCCCCAACTTCCCCAAGAAAATCAACGGAGCCGCCCTCGGGCAGCTCCACCGAGAAAATGGAGGTCCCCCCCCTTGTGCTTGCGCAAGGGGCCCTCCATAATTCTTTAACCGGAGAGGAGGATTACTCCTCTCCTACGCCTACGGGTGTAGGGGACTCCCCCTCACCCCCTTCTCTGGAGGTGCTTTCGGGCACCTCCCTATCTCCAGCGGCAGTCCCTCCTTTGCTTTCTAAGGGGACTGCCAAGAAAGCCAGCAGGCAGCCCATTGCCGACCGCCCCTCGTGCAAGCGGCTCGGTAGGGCAAACCCCCTTAGGGGATAGAAGAAAGCCAGGCCCCTTCGGTCGCTTTCCTCAAAAGACCTGCTGGCAAGAATTTTAAACCTTGCTGGGGTCAAGGTCTGTGCCTCCCCACACAAGACTGGCGACACTGCCAAGGGGACCTGCGATGTCCTAGGAGGGGATGACCAACTGGAGGCCCCTCCTGTGATAGACATGGTCCTTGAGGAGACCCAGCCTCAGATGGTAGGGCCTTCCATGGGGGAGAATCCGTGCTCGGCGCCAAGCACCGAACCCGAATCCGCCCCTATGCAAGGTCCCCCTCAAACGGCCGAGGGCTCCGAGGCGGTAAAAGGAGGGGAGGGATCTCCTCCTCCGACAGGTGCCCCTACGACGACCAGGACCTTCTCCATTTCGGAGAGGGACCTGGCTGAGGCCGGTCCATCTGGCATGGGGGCTTCTACCGGCGGAGGTGAGAAGCGGGTTCATTCCCCGCCCTCCTCTCCTAAAAAGAAAAAGACTAGAAAGACGAAAAAGACTCGGGGCTCCTCTCCATCCGCGGGGGCTGCGGGGACGGATGGGTCTGCTACCACTTTGGTAGGCGACCAAGCCAAGATCGGCACATCCGGCCCCTCTACCCCCTCGTGTGCGGAGCCCCTGACTAAGACTAACACCAAGAATGCACAGGGCGGAGCCTCGATGACATCGGGGCCCCTCATTCAGAGGTTACCTGGCGTTTCCGAGCCCGCTGGTTTCAAACGCTTCCTCGTTATTCGCTCCACTGATGGTAGCATGTTGTCCAAGGGCAACATGATCCATCAGAGGAGAGGATTAGCTAGTG
Source organism: Ceratothoa steindachneri (assembly GCA_963969495.1). Taxonomy (NCBI): domain Eukaryota; kingdom Metazoa; phylum Arthropoda; class Malacostraca; order Isopoda; family Cymothoidae; genus Ceratothoa; species Ceratothoa steindachneri. Next base: position 125,224,672 of record OZ018332.1, on the reverse strand, counting down.
CAATTGGTAGAGAGCCGAAGGTAACCCGTTTCTCGGACGGGAGCCTTCTGGCGAATGCGGCGAATCCCGCCGAGGCGGCCAAGATAAGTGCTCTTCGGACACTTCATGGCACCCCGGTGAATGTGACGCCGCACTCTACCATGAACTTTGTGAAAGGAGTAGTTTATGCGAGGGAACTCGTTGACTACTCCATAGAGGACATCACCCTAGAGCTGGCCGACCATGGGGCGGTCAAGGTCGAACGTGTGATGAGAAAACAGGGAGGGGCCTCGAGACCCACCCCTACACTCTTCGTCACGTTCGACTGTGACAAGCTCCCTGAGTCGGTGCGTGCCGGTTGGTACCGCTACCGCGTGAAGGCATTCGTGCCACTGCCGCGGCGGTGCTATTACTGTCACCGCTTCGGCCACACGAATCGATCATGTAGACGTGCAAAATCGGTGTCACCCGAAGTCTGTGTAAATTGCTCCAAGGTCACACACAATAAGTTCAAATCGTGTGTGGCCAAGTGTGTCAATTGCGGAGAGCCGCACCCTGCTTCTTCGAAGCAATGTGGTCCATATCTCCTTAAGAAAGAAATCCTGGCCGTTCAGGCCCAGGATTGACTCTCATTCCGCGAGGCTAAGGACTTAGTCCTGGCGCGCCCGGCTCTGCCTGGGACGTCATATGCCTCAATAGTTAGAAAAGCACCCTCTGCTCCTGGCCCATCCAGGCCAACGAGCACGGTTGTTTCCGCGCCCATTCAGGGCTTTTCTGCGGGCTCTACTACACCCGGGCGCTCCCCTGGTAGAGCTGGCGGCAAAAAGGGTTCACACCTAGCCCCGGCTAAAACCAGGGCTCCCCCCTCTTCCCCCAGCGTGACCGTTTCCCGTAAGGCGAAACGGCCACGCGCCTCCACCGAGTCGTTAGACTCACAGGAGGCAACACCCCTGAAGATGGTTGCTAGGCCATCTTCCGGGGTTCCTAAAGCTGTTCCCCGAAAGGAGGACAGCAACAAAGGAGCTTCGGCCTTTTTGCCCACGCCCCGAGGTGGAGCGAGTGGCTCGGAGACGGTGGTTCCTCGAAAAGAGGGCCCCCCGTCCCTCGAGCCGCAGCGCCCGCCTAAGGTTTCGAGGCGGAGGGAGGAAAAGACTCGCATGGCGAGCCCAACCTCCCCCAATAAGTCCTCGAAGACGACAGCGCATTGTCCGTCTAAGAGCGCCCGGGGTTTTGCCCCTTGGAAGCGTACGGCCATTCCCGTGAGGGTCTTCAATTCGAGGAGGGCCCCTGCGTCTCCTCCGAGCTAGGCCTGGAGGGCATATTCCTTCAATGGAATTGCCGTGGACTCCGGGCCAACTGGGAGGAGCTGCGGAGGCTCGTCTCGTCCCGTTCCCCGTTAGCTATTTTTTTGCAGGAGACCATGCTAGGCGCGTGCCCGCTGCCTGCCCTCCCGGGGTATAAGGGTCTTGCAACCCCACCACTGCGGGATGGCCGGGCTGGGGGATGCGCGGTTTACACCCGGCATGATGTTTCCGTTCTTCCTTTCTCTTTAGATACCTCCTTTCAGGCAGTGGCTGTGCAGCTCCACCTGGATAGGAGGTATACTATCATTTCTGCGTACATTCCACCGTCAGCTGACTTCGACGCGGGGGACTTCCGCCGCGTCGTGGCACGGTTGCCGAGGCCCTATCTCTTGCTTGGAGATCTGAACGGCAGGCATCCTCTCTGGGGAGATTACTCCATAAATCCCAGGGGACAAGTCCTTGCCGATCTGATCGAAGAGCTTGAGATGGGTGTCCTAAACGTGGATAAGTTTACGCATCACTGTCCGAGAACTGCTTCATTTTCTTGCCTTGACATATCTTTGTGCTCTTCGGATGCACAGCCTGATTTTGGATTGGGGGGTGGTCGATGACCTCCATGGTAGTGATCACTTTCCCCTCCAAATATCATTTTCAGGGCAACTGCCGCCTGAGAGACCACCTCGGTGGTGCTTAGCGCGGGCACGGTGGCCTGCATTTCAGGAAATGACTGAATTCTCTATCTCAGTCGAGGAGTTTAGGTCGGTAGATGAGGCCGTTGAGTTCTTCTCCGGTAAACCTCATCGCCGTCGGCCTGACTACTATTTCTAGGACGTCTGGCCGTTTTGCACACCGACCACTCCCATGGTGGTCGGCCGAGTGTGAGACGGCCCTCAAACAGAAGCGTTATGCCTACATGCGCTATAAGCGCCGCCCGAACGATTTCACTGTCGCTGAATTTCGTCGGGCTAGGGCTAGGTTCCGGTATATTTCGAAGCACGCCCGCCGCTCTTCTTGGCGGGCATACGTGTCTTCACTTAACGGGAAGACCCCTTTAGCTGAGGTGTGGAAGCGAGTCAAAAGGATTTGGGGCAAGTTCTCGCAGGACCCCCCTCCTGTTCTCCAGGAGAATGGGACCGCAATCTCGGACCCCGCGTCCGTGGCGGAATCCTTAGCGACCGCTTTTTCCGCATTCTCTAGCCGTGATGCTGCTCCGCCAGCATTCAATGCAAGTCGTGATGTCGCGGAAGGCCGCCGGCTGGACTTTACCTCCAGAGGCGGAGAACCCTTCAACGACAAGTTTACTGTGAGTGAGTTGCGTTCTGCTCTCGCTTCGTGCGCGGACACCGCCCATGGTCCGGACGATGTCCCGTACGCCATGCTTCGACACCTGGGTGAGCGAGGCATGGCTTTTCTGTTAGATTTGTTCAACAGGATCTGGGTGGAGGGTCTTCTCCCAGACTCCCTGTGAATCGCTACTGTGCTCGCCTTTCGCAAGCCGGGAAGAGATCACTTTACTCCGACCGGTTTCCGCCCAATCTCTCTAACCTCTTGCGTGTGCAAGTTGATGGAGAAATTGGTAAATGTTAGATTAGCCTATTTCCTGGACAGCGGAGGCCATCTGTCTTCTGCACAGTGCGGCTTCCGTAAGTTCCACTCCACGTCGGATGCTCTGCTCCGACTGGAAAATGCCGTCTGCGAGGCTTTCCTTCGTAGACAGCACTACGCCACGGTGTTTTTTGATCTGGAGAAGGCCTATGATACCGCATGGCGATACGGTATCATGGAGACTCTCCACACGATGGGGGCGAGGGGACGCCTCCCAATGTTTATATCTGAATTTTTGCGAGATCGTCGATTCCTCGTACGGGTGGGGGGAGCCCTCTCCGGCCCAAAGGAGCAGGAAGAGGGTGTCCCGCAGGGAAGTGTCCTCAGTGTCACACTCTTTGCCCTGAGCATCAACGGCATCACCTCGGTGCTGCCGGAAGATGTTCTCGCTACGCTCTACGTGGACGACCTTTCGATCTCTTTTGGCGCGGCTCAGATGCCAACTCTGGAGCGTCGACTCCAACAGGCATTGAACCGCGTCTCTCGCTATGCCGAAGCGCACAGGTTTCGGTTTTCTTTGTCCAAGACTAAGGTGGTGCACTTCTGCCGCCATCCACGGCTTCACCCCGACCCAGATTTGTTTCTTAATGGGGTGCGCCTGGATGTGGTTGAGTCGCACCGTTTCCTTGGTCTTGTATTCGACCGACGCCTCACCTGGGAGGCTCATATTCGCAGCCTTAGGGTCTCTTGTACCCGCGCCATGGACATTCTCCGTTCCGTGACTTTCAGCGCTTAGGGCGCTGATAGGGCTACTGCCTTACTTTTTTATCGATCCTTTGTTCGCTCGAAGCTCGACTACGGATGCGAGTTTTATGCATTCGCAGCCGAGCGTTTATTGCGGAAGGTGGATTCGATCCACCACACCGGCCTTCGCCTTGCGACCGGTGCCTTCCGCACTTTCCCCATTGAGAGCCTGTTGGTCGATGCTGGGGAGATGCCACTCGCTCTGCGCCGCGTGCAGTGCATCACTCGCCTGTACGCGCGAGCCCGGCGCCTCCCTCAGTCGCCAACAGCTCTCACTGCATCCGCAGCTGATCTTAATGGTGCCTATGCCGCCGAGAGACGCCAGTCATACCCTAAGCCCTTTGGGTTTAGGCCAGGAAACTCCTTTGAGAGGTAGATATAGCTCTCGGGCTGGTGGCGCCCCGGTTCTGCCCAGGACGCTACCCTGGAGGGTACCACATTTGGCTATTTGTCGCCACGCCTCTGCTCCCAAAGCTTGTACAGCGCCAGGAGTATTGCGTTCGACCTTTTTGGAGCACACATCGTGTCACGCTGGTACCGTGCCGGTGTATACGGATGGCTCCAAGTCCCAAGAGGGGGTCGGCTTCCACGCCGTATCCCTTCTGTTTGAAGTCAGCGGGGCTCTACCGGGCGCTGCGTCTTACTTCACGGCCGAGCTGGTGGCAATACACCACTCGGTACGGGAGATTACGCGACGTGCCCGGTTCGGAGACCGGATTGTGATCTATAGCGACTCACAAAGTGCCCTGAGTGCTCTCGGGGCATTGGAATCTCCGCATCCCCTGGCTCGCGATATCCGTGACGCCACGGTTTTGGCGAGCCGGGCAGATGTCGAGATTATCTTCTGCTGGGTTCCTGGACATGTAGGAATTGTGGGGAATAAGCACGCCGATGAGGGCGCCAAAGAGTCCACGAGGACTCTGCGACCGGACCAGCGTTTCGCTTTTCTTCACACCGACTACATGGCAGGAATACGGGCAGCTCTTCGGACTGCTTGACAGAGAAGATGGGAGACGGTCGAAGGGAACTTAAAGTTGCGTGCCATTGCGCCGCGACTGTTCCCATGGACCTATCCCCCAATGCCGCGGCGGCTTCAGGTTGCGTTCTGTCGTCTCCGAATCGGACACACTCGTGTGACGCATCGCTATCTGATGGAGCGCTCGCCTGCGTCTTATTGCAACGACTGCGTCGTCCCCCAGACTGTTCGGCACATTCTTGTCGAATGTCCCAGTCTGGGTGGTCTTCGCGCACGACATCTGTCCCGGTACCGGGATGGGCGGGGTCGCTACCGCCTGTCCCTTGTGCTCGGGACGAGTGCGTGTACTTTGCCTGGTGGACTTATTGACTTTTGGGGGGAGGCCGGCCTTCTCCCTTTTATTTAACCCGATTTAATTGTTGTTGTTGTTTTTGTAATTGTTTTTGTTATTGCTTTGTTATTGTTATTGTTATTTCTTTTTATTGTTTTCTGTTTAATTTTTTAAAGTAGCCTAGAACTAGGCTGTTTTTTACGGCGACTTATGCCTAAGTCGGCAGTCGCCAGATAGCCCCTTAAATAAAAAAAAAAAATAAAAAAATCGTGTGACGCATCGCTATCTGATGGAGCGCTCGCCTGCGCCCTATTGCAACGACTGCGTCGTCCCCCAGACTGTTCGGCACATTCTTGTCGAATGTCCCAGTCTGGGTGATCTTCGCGCACGATACCTGTCCCAGTACCGGGATGGGTGGGGTCGCTACCGCCTGTACCTTGTGCTCGGGCCCGATTCGTGCACATTGACTTGTGGACTTGTTGACTTCTTGGGGGAGGCCGGCCTTCTCCCTATTATTTAAGCCAGGTTTATTTGTTTTTTTTTTTTCTTTAGTTGCACGCTCCTGCGCCAGGGGGACCTCTCCCCGACGCACCAGCTTACTTCCTTTCCCCCTTTTGGGGTGTTGTTTTTTTTTTTTTTCTCTCTCTTCACTTTTATTTTAAAGTAGCCTAGAACTAGGCCAGTTTTAATACGGCGACTAATGCCCAAGTAGGCAGTCGCCAAATGAGCTCTTAAAAAAAAAAAAAAAAAAAAAATTGTACTGCGCCGGGAGTATTGCGTTCGACCTTTTTGGAGCACACATCGTGTCACGCTGGTTCCGTGCCAGTGAATACGGATGGCTCCAAGTCCCAAGAGGGGGTCGGCTTTTACGCTGTATCCCCTCTGTTTGAAGTCAGCGGGGCTCTACCAGGCGCTGCGTCTGTCTTCACGGCAGCTAGAGGCAATACACCACTCGGTACGGGAGATTTCGCGACGTGCCCGGTTCGGAGACCGGATTGTGATCTATAGCGACTCACAAGGCGCCCTGAGTGCTCTCGGGGCATTGAAATCTCCGCATCCCCTGGTTTGCGAAATCCGTGACGCCACATTTTGCGAGCCGGGCAGATGTCGAGATTATCTTCTGCTGGGTTCCTGGACATTTAGGAATTGTGGGGAATGAGCGCGCCGATGAGGGCGCCAAAGAGTCCGCGAGGACTCTGCGACCGGACCAGTGTTTCGCTTTTCCTCACTCTGACTACATGGCAGGAATACAGGCAGCTCTTCGGACTGCTTGGCAAAGAAGATGGGAGACGGTCAAAGGGAACTTAAAGTTGCGTGCCATTGCGCCGCGACTGTTCCCATGGACCTATCCCTCAATGCCACGGCGGCTTCAGGTTGCTTTCTGTCGTCTCCGAATCGGGCACACTCGTGTGACGCATCGCTATTTGATGGAGCGCTCGCCCTATTGTGATAACTGCGTCGTCCCCCATACTGTTCGGCATATTCTTGTCGAATGTCCCAGTCTGGGTGATCTTCGCGCACGATACCTGTCTCGGTACCGGGATGGGCGGGGTCGCTACCGCCTGTCCCTTGTACTCGGGACGAGTGCGTGCACCATGACTGGTGGACTTATTGACTTTTTGGGGGAGGCCGGCCTTCTCCCCTTTATTTAAGGTTCCTTTTTTTGTTATTGTTTTGTTTGTAGGTTGCACTCTCCTGCACCGGGGTGAGGGGGACCTCCCCCCGCTGCCGGAGATTGCTTCGATTGTTAAGTTTTTCCAATTTATATCATTGTTAAGTTTTCATATTTTTACTTTAAAGTAGCCTAGTTCTAGGCTGTCGTGTTTTTCGGCGACTTATGCCTAAGTGGGTAGTTGCCAGATGGGCTCCATAAAAAAAAAAAATATATAATGTCCCAGTCTGGGCGATCTCCGCGCACTTTACCCGTCTCGGTACCGGGATGGGCGGGGTCGCTATCTCCTGTCCCTTGTACTCTGGACAGATTCGTGCACACCAACCTGTGGACTTTTTAGAGGAGGCCGGCCTTCTCCCCTTTATTTAAATAGTTAGGGGTTTTTTTTGTTGTTTTTTCTTATTTGAGTAGGTCGCATGTTCCTGCGCTGGGAGGAGGCGGACCTCTCCTCCGGCGTCGGAGCTTGCTTCGTGATTATTACCTTTTTCTTTGTTTTATTATTATTGATGTTTTTTATTTGTTTTTTTAGCATCCTCTTTTAAAGATGCCTAATTTTAGGTAATGTTGAATCGAACGACTATTGCCCAAGTAGGCAGTCGTAGATGAGCTTTAAAAAAAAAATAAGACTCCCCCAGATTTGCATCTTTCGCCATCTCATTCGACTGACTCCTCCACTTTTTTTCTGAAAGCACGCCTCCATTGGTTTATTCACTTCGACACTAGACATTCAAAGTACGCAGATACAACAATTTAACCCCACGATTGCAAATGATCAGTTTCTAAATCACTCATTAAGATCGGTAGGACATATAAACTATATGCTTTATTGACTGAGGTACAACAAATTAACCCCGCGATTGTAGATAACCAGTTTCTAAACCACTCATTAAGATCAGCAGGCCCTACAAACCCTATGCTTTATTAGTCTCATTATTTAATTTCAGGAAAGAGGAACCATTCTTCTCAACCATTTTTTCAGGTATACAAAAGATAGATTTTGGAAACTAATTCTCTATTCTCATTCTATCTTCCTTTTACCTATCCTCTAAACAAATATAAAAATTCCTAAACAAATAAAAAAAATCAACAAATATTTTTTTAAAGTATTTTTTTTAGACAAATATCTTTTTGTAAACAAATTGCATTTTTTCTAAACAAATAGATTAAAAAACACTTTTTCTAAACGAATACATAGACGTCTTTCTAAACAAATATAATTAAAAAACAAAAAACAAATAGCATTTTTAAAAAAATAACATCTTTTAAAATAAACAAATAGATTTTTCTGAGCAAATATAATTTTTTCTTTCTTAAAAAATCTCATTTTTTATAGTCAACTATAATTTTTAGGAACAAATATATATTTTTTAACAAATATAATTTTTTAAAACATATATTTCTTTCGAAACAAATATAATTTTTTGAACAAATATAATATTTTCTAAACAAATAGAATTTTTTCCAAAGAATTATCTTTTTCTGAACAAATATTAGGTTGAAAACAAACAACAAAGTGGTTAATGCAAATGAAAAATGGTGTCTACACTTGAACTGGCACTCAAAAAAAGCTGAACAGACAGTAAAGCACCTGCACAACTTCTGGTAAAGGTCGACTGACATCAAAAATCAAAAGAAGCTTATGGTTTGTGTCTGGTGGGATGTGAAGGAAGTAATTTACGGCGAAATGGTTAGAACGCAATCAGTCTATCGATGCTCAATTATACAATCAACAACTACAACAGGTGACAGATGCAATTGACTGAGATGTTCTTCATGATAACTCCCAACCGCACGTTTCAAATCATACCCGTGAAAAACTCCTGGAGCTCGGGTGGGAAGTTCTACCTTGCCCATCGTACTCGCCACACCTGGCACCAGCAGATTACCATCTATTCCTGGCACTTCAGAACTTCTTGAATGGCAAAACCTTGGCAAATGAAGAACTGAAACCTGCAACTGGAGACTTCTTTACTAGCAAGCCAGTCGAATTTTACAACAGAGGCATCCATGATTTATCCGGGCGCTGGAAGCGGGTGTTCGAAAATAACACTGATTACATTGTTCATTGATGCGTTTCTTTTGCTGCTTTGTTTCGTTGTAAATCATTGTCATCAAGATTTGTGCTAGAACTTTGTTTTTAATCTAAGTTTTGCTAAGCAAATATATATATATTTTTTTAAACAATATACATACACATCACTGCAAGCCTACCCATCACCCTTAAAATAAATGGGAAGCCTAAGGCTGTGATAACAGAGTCCACTGAGGTATCGTAAGACAAAAAAGGGTGTTAAAAACCGTGCAAAATATTTTCCTCTAACTTTACCACCTCTTCTTCTCAAACTTTTTATCTCTGAAATACTCTCGTTGGATTCGCTTTATTTTTTAATAATTAAAAAATACTCCAATTATAACTGTGAATTAATTGAAATAGTTTAAAATTATTTTTAGTTCAACAGTAATTTATCGGATTACAGCTACGTCTCTACCTTCACTATCAACTTATGAAGTAAGAAGGTGGTGGACTTTGTCTTCTTACTTCATAAGTTGATAGTGAAGGTAGAGACGTAGCTGTAATCCGATAAATTACTGTTGAACTAAAAATAATTTTAAACTATTTCAATTAATTCACAGATTACTGACTCCCATTAGGGGGGTTTGTTAATTTTAGTGTCCCATATAAAATCCTATCGTCAGAATATTTGGGAGGGGAGAATAGAAAATAATGAAGTATAGAGTAGAACGAATAGAAGAGCGAATGAAATGAAAACAATAACAGGTCTCTACATATTATAGGCTAGCGGGAGATAGACTTTCCGAGAAAATCTTTGTACAAGTGTTCAAAAATAGGAATATTAACCACTTCCACACAAATGATTCGTAAAAAGTGATTTATTTTTATGAATATTTCCCCAAACCATGCATTTTGGACTTCAATGACTATTTTACAATGACTGGTGTCCGGTAGAAATAGACTACCTACCTGATTTTAGCTTCCGACGCTACCTAACCGAGAATTATCCCCAAATCAAATCAAGAAGGTAGCAAAAAAATATGCGTTATTATCATCTTAACTTTCATATATCAACGTAAACCACCATTTTGAAATTTAAATATATTTTTTTAAGGATTATAAACTACTCTCAACAAATCCAGAATATAGATCAGAATTATTTATTTCTTTTCTCAAGAAAATGTCGTAATTTGTCAAAAGGTTTAACTGTGAAATGTCATCTATATTTAACCCCCCCTCCCCAGCTCCATTGATCCTTTTAGAATTACCTGGCTCACCTGTTACAAATTCGGCAATGTCATAGTTGTTCATAACTTATAATGGTAAGTAATTTGGATTTGCCGTAATCTCTTTTAATTTAAGAAACCAGTAGTTCAGCCTCACTGATAAAATAATTCATGTTTCTCCGTAAGATTGCGAGAGAACGGTTTCCGGGCGGGCGATTTTGTTTACATGAATGAGACGGCAGGAAGAAAAAAGACATTTTATGAAAAAATAGTGTACATGTGCTAGCTAAGACATTAGAGATAGGAACATTTCATGTGTGAGTCTGAAGGGGCTAAGCGTTAGAATGTTTCTAACTCATCGATTTTGCTAGGGAAAAGGGATTAGTAAACATATTTGAATGGGTTCAGTAAACTTATTTAAGATTTATTACCTGGAATTTGCTTAATGGATCAAATGATATCATAAGACCTTTCGTCCAATTTCCACCTAAGCCTCAATTAGAAAATGCAAGTCAGTGCTTGATAGGCATTTGCGAAACGACGCAATGGATTTTGAAAGATTGCAGCTCTGCCATCAAATTATGCCTTTCGGATACCACTTATTAAGAAAGATAATGAAAATTGAATTTGAATTTATTAGAAACAAACGAGGAATAAGGCAATTTTTTATAAATTATTTTGAAACCCTAAGAATTAGCAAAAAACAGAGTTTGAAATACTTTAGCAAGTCTACGAGACCGGAAAATACCCGTAGCGCCTTCAGGCGTAGCCTAAAAGACGACTATACCCGTCTAGGGGACGCTGCCCTGGGAGCTCGCCTCGCCCAAATTGTTTCATCGATGAATACCCAACCTACTTTTTGAAGGACATTATTAAGGGGCATAATAATAAAGAAATTCTGAATTTTACTTAAAATGAACAGTTTAATTTTTATTTTTTTATGCATTAAAAAATCGCAAACTAAAGAGATCATTGCATCCACAAAGTTCTTAAAAAGAAGTTTGAAAAGAAAGTAGTGAAATTGCCAGGAGTGAAAACGTCCCACAGCGTAGGCCGGTGCGCTGCCAAATGGTCATACATACATAGATTGGCGTCGCAGGAAAACTTTGGGAATGATGAGGACTCGGAGGATCCGCTATTACCCAAAGCTGCTCTTTGTCACTTTTATTACCTCCTTCAAGTTATCTTTTCTTGCTTTGCCTTTATAATCCAGAACCACTTTCACCATAGATGCTTATTTTTCTCTTGAAAACTCCCCCCTCCCCAAAATCACTAAATAACATTGCCATAATAATAAGAATATGGTATTATTTAACTACCTTCCTCCGTATGCAAGGTGGTCTCAGGTTACAAAAACGAAAGAACTGCAATCTTATTTAATTTCGTTATGTCACTCTTCCTGTACATTTGGTTCCATGACATAAGAACATAAAACTGTGTTTAGCACCTCTAAATATACTGAAATTCAGTCTAAGATACGAATACAGGGTAAGGGAATGATTGTTCTATAATTTCCAATGACATACTTGTTGATCCGTTACTAAAGTTCCTAAATACACATTTTTCCCTAATGATAAACACTATTTAATTATCAATTTCTACAAGTTTGCCCTTCAATATAATCGTAAAGTTATTAATATTTATTTTTATGTTCAATTTTTCTTTTTTAGAAAGGTGAACTCCTTTTATTTTTGATTGAACACTGATTCTCTTTCATAATTTATTCATTTTTTTTTTTTAAATATGTTCTTCTTTTCTCGATGTTTTGTGTTATGTTTATCGTCTGTTGCGGTGGTCGAGTGTAACGTGGAATTTTTATAAAAGATTTTGTGCTAATTATATGGGTTAAATGAGTAACCGTATTTCAGGTGATGCCTTGCAATACACCTCTCGGTACGGGAGATAACGCGTCATGCTCAGTTCAAAAACCGGATTGTGATTTATAGCGACTCACAAAGCGCCCTGAGTGCTCTCGGCGCATTGGAATTTCCACATCCTCTGGTTTGCGATATCCGTAAAGTCACGGTTGCCGCGAGCCGGGAACCGTGTTTGCGAGGGGAGGGCGACCAGACCAGCGTTTGGCTCATCCTCACACCGACGACGTGGCAGAAATCAGAGCAGTCCTCCTCCGGGCTGCTTGGCAAAGAAGATAGGAGACGGCCGATGGGAAATTAAAGTTGCGTGCCATTGCGCCGAGACTGTTCCCATGGACCTACCCCCCAATGCCGCGACGACTTCAGGTCGTTTTCTGTCGTCTTCGAATTGAACACACTTGTCCGACGAACCGCCATTTGATTGGAGCGCTCGCCTGCACCTTATTGTGACCACTGCGTTGTCGCTCAAACTGCTCGGCACATTTTTATTGATTTTTCCCAGTCTGGGTAATCTTCGCACGTTACCTGTCCCCGTATCAGGATGAGCGGGGTCGCTAAAGCCTGTACCTTGTACTTTAGACGGGTTCCTGTACACATAATCGTGGACTATCTGACGTTTTGGAGGAGGCTGGCCTTTTGTGACTCCCAGGCCTTCATGCTTCTCGGGTAACTTTCTCCACGTAGGCTTATGGACTTGACTGATTAGGTGCTATGTACTTTCTCTCAGCTTCTCAACTTAAATGTGTCTTAAAATGCGCCAAAATTATTACCTCATTCCCCTCTCCTGCTTCCCATCAATGTTCCGATTAACCAGTTAAACACCTCCAAATATTACATTCAAACAAATTCGTTCATCTGTGCACTTTTTAACAAGACGACTGCTTCGTGTAAAACCTAAGAATGCGGAAGAGAAATGTGCAAAGATGGAAAATGAAGGTCTCATCAAACCCTCTCACTTTAGGCATCTCCTTTGCAATTTATCACTTAGAAAGATCTGAATTAGCGGGAGGTTTGTAGCTCCTGTAAAGACTCAAGTTTTTTTTCGAAGTTTGACCTGTGACGAGTATTTCAGTAATTTTGCGTAGAAGAATCAAGCGCGCCACCAAACTGTTGTACCTACTCCATTTGGACTGAATTCCTTTTCATGCCACTTGGTCCAAGGTGCTTTCACCTTCAAATCCGTGTGAGAATAATTTTGGTATATGTTACTTCTTTGGGGAAGACAAAAATCGGCTACCATTTGGGTCATTCTTAAGTCTTAACGACCTTCTCAAATGTGCGAATAAAGATCCTTGAAAGGATCGTATCAGCCTAAATTTTAGGATCACTTGACCTCTTTCAAAGTTGATGGAAAATTTAAGTTTTATTTTAAGAAAAGACATCGAACTAAATCAGCTCTCGTATAATCAATCCTACATGTTAGAAACCGCCTTCGCCGTGCGGTCAACGCTGGTCAGTTTTCTGTCGTTACTTTTAGATCTCTCGCACTGCATGTAAATCTGTTATCCACAGTTTTCTTCTTCACCACCGCTATGAATTCATGCGTGTCTATGGATATGCTCTTGACTTGTTCTGCTCGTATTTTTCATCTACTACTCAATCCAATCATAGTACTAATAATATGCCTCGGCCATTGGACGTACGTTTTGGTGTTCTGCAAGGGTCGATTCTTGTTGAGTTTCTGTTACATATCTATTTTCATCCCCTTTGTATTCTTACGGTTAATTAGCTAGTTGTCCAAACAACCCAAAGGTTAATTAGCGAGTTTTCCAAACAATTCAAAGAATCTCCTGGCTTTAGAAAAGTCTTCAATGATTGGCTACCTACATAATCTCAAATCGCTCATTGAAAACACTTAAGAGTACAATATCCTCCTATGCTTGGTCTTTGTATATTACCAGAAAGCATATGATTCAATATAAACAGCAGTGATCATAACAGTCTTGTAAAATCAAGGTATAGATCCGATATACATAAGTATAGAGCATATACCAAAATTACAGATCCTACATTAGATTGCATAATAATTAATATATTTTTCAATTTACAGAAAAGTGTAAGACAAGGAGATGCTATCTTTCCGAAATTATTCACGTCCTGTCTAGAAGAAATCCTTAGAAGGCTAAACTGGCAGAACAAAAGCATTAAGATCGTTGCGGATTATCTCAACCACCTGAGGTTTGCAGATGATATTGTACACATAACTGATAAACAAGAAATGATTCAAACAATGATTCATGAACTAACCATAAAAGCAAAAGAGTCGACCTAAAATTAAATATTTGCTAAATAAAAGCCATAACAAACCAACCAGAGGTCAACATGATAATCATTACAATTGACAAACGACAAAATTGAAATGGTAGACAGATATATCTATCTGGGTCAAGAATTACAATGCAACCGGAAAAAGATCAATAAATCTATGGGCTGGAAGGCAAATGCACATGTGCCTGAAAAGAAAAATATACTTCAGAGTATAATCACAACTTTGACTCATGGATCAGAAACTGAGAAACTGACTAGAAAACATACATTAAAACATAGAACAAGACAAAGAGCCCATGAAGATATTACGATGAAGGAAAACTTAGCGTGAGAGAAAATCTGCCACGTGGATGTGTGAACAAACCAAACTTCAGGATATATTGGAAACTGTAGGAAACCTGAAATAAAACTTGGCAGGCCATGCGGCAAGATTCCAAGACGATTGAAGGAACAAAAGAAAAAAAACGATTTGGACTCCATTTGATAGAAAACGACCAAAAAGAAGACCTGTAGGCAGAGCCGTAGCAACCGCCCCCCGACCCCCACGGCCGGGAGGGGAGGGGGGGGCTGTGACCAAATTTTAAATTTTATTAATGAAAATATAAAATTTTAGAGTACACATTTTCTGTAAGTATTCCGCAGCATTGAGACTGCTGAGAATAGTATTTGTCGGGCCTGGCACTACTTGTAAATGTATAATATATTGTTATGGGGGCCCAAAAATCTTGATTTTTTTTTGGGGGGGGAGGCAATAGATATTGAAATTTAATGTTATTTGGAACTCATATCGAATGTACAAAAATTAAATTCATATGTATCTATCATTTGCAGCCGTGTATGCGAACCGATTACATAAAACGGAAATTGCAGAGTAATACATATGAAGATAGATACATCTGATGACTTTCAAAGTTACCGCCGATTAAAGAATACTGAATCAAGCACTGAAGATTTCTTTGCCCTTAAAGAAATACCTGATCTTATTTACCCAGCTTGCAATCAAGAAAGAAGATAACTCTTGCCCTTGGAGTCAGTGCGCATGTACGTCTGATTCGTACATGAGTAAATCTGTTCCACTTTTCTCTAAGAGTGCTTTAATTTAAATTATTTAACCACGGAGGATTCGTATTAGGATATATGTATTGCAATTTGAAGCTTTCGAGGATATAATTAAACAACTCAGACAAAAATATACTTTTAATTACATAAAAGAATGAAATATTAAATATTTAAATACTTTTGCACGGAATGGGAAACAACAAAAAAATGAATAAGTTTTGGATTCGTTTACCTTTAACTCAGAGGGAGTCAATAGTTGGGTCACTTTGAAAGTGAATCTTCTCGCTCAGGTGAATTGGTGCGAGTTGGACTGGAGGCTTCCTCGCTGATGTGAGGAGGGTTGGAAAAACAGCTGATGCCTTTCATTGGGTAGGTGGAGCGCGTGGCGAGGCTTTTTGACTTGAAGATGTAAGCGAGGGGATTTTGGATGGACGGAAGTTATTCCGATCCCTGTGTTACAAATTCGGGCTTCTCGATGATGAGACAACAAAAAGGTGAATCTTTTCTCGAATGGGAGTTCACGTTGGTATTCCTCAATGGTGAGGGGTATCTCTGTTTTTTTCTCAGAAAACTGAGATAAAGGATTTTCTCTGGACGAGAATGGTATGAGGGTTGGTCTCGATATCACTGGTATGCTCTTCTAAGCGACCAGAGGAACGGCCTCAAGAGGAAAAGTCCCGCTCGGTTCCACTTATCTTCTTGATTCCCTAATTGACTCAGGGACTCGTCTTCTTCTCTCGATTGCTACGCGGATTCTCCTTCAAATTTCCCAAGATCGAACTATATATACGTTGATTATCCACTGAAAAGGGAGGGAGTTTAGGAGAGGCGAACCCTTACTATCCCAACGTTAAGCCTCTCTCCTAGGGCATAAATTTTCAACGCAGTGACACTTAGCCCCTTCATGTTTACGCCCGAGGGAGTTGAGATTTTGTTTATTTGGCGAAAATAAACATAAACAATCGGAGGGGGACAGTGAGCCTGTTCATAGATTTTCTGCCGACGAAGCCTTAGGCAGCAAGATTTTTATTATAAAGGCTCTCACACCCATTTATGTTTATATTAACGGACTACGAAATCTGCTGGCCGAAATCCTTCTTTGCGAGCGGCTTCACATCTTGGGCAGCGGGTAAAAGGCGGGAGAGGGTAAATAAAGCCTTGGCCCATGTGGAGCGTAACGGTTGACGCTGTATAAACAAACTAGCGTCTAATGGTCCTCGTTCTATTCATTCCTCCACAAGTAGCAAGAAACCTATCTGGCTATCTAGGATTGGTAACAAACCTCGATGACAAATAACCCTTAGTAACCACACTACTCACAACAGGGCTACAATAACGATAGACCAAAAATAATGTGTAGAGATATACTTCCAAAATATTTGAAACAGTGGAAATTCAGAAAAATGGGAAAGGGTTACCCCCAACAGTGGTAGGCAAATGCCTGAATTTCTTTCTCTCTCTCTCTCTCTTTATATATATATATATATATATATATATATATATATATATATATATATATATATATATATATATATATATATATATATATAATGTGAAACCACTTTTTTGAGCACAAAAGTTAATTGAACCAGAACTAGTTTCGGTATGAAGTTTTCCATACCATCTTCACCATCTTATGCTAAAAAAAGTGGTTTCATTGTACAATAATTTACTCGCTATTGGGGAAAACAGTATCTTTATATATATATATATATATATATATATATATATATATATATATATATATATATATATATATATATATATATATATATATGCACTTAATCAAACTCATTTTAATACATTATTAACTAACATTATTTTAAGATCAAAGAATGCGTAAAATTTATAGAAAAAATAATTCTTGTTTAATTTAACGGATTGTGATCAAGTTATGATAAAGAAATATATTTTATCAATTTAATAATAGTAGTTATTTTTAATGTGTTAAATTGGACACATAAAAACTTCATAATTCATGAAAAATTTAATGATTACCTCTGAAAGTGGTTAACTTTAAATTTCAAGCTCATAATAAAGAATAATAAACTGTGTGTGTTTTTGTAGCATTTTTTAAAAAAATTTAATTTAGTTCTTTTAATTGGATTTCTTAATTTTGGATACATTTGTTTATTTTATTCATTTAAAAGTTGTTTAAACGCCTTTAATAGATTATATGGAACACTTTGATCCTACATTTTGATCACTCTTATCAACGGGTCGGCTAAGCCTGACCTTGTCTCATTTAAAGGACCTATAAACTCCTTTCCTCCACAAGAGGGCTGTAACAAGGGTGCTGCTCTTGCTGCAACTGTAACCTGGAGTAACGAGCCCTCCCGGCCTCAGCGCTACAAGAGAAACTGTTGCTCACTGTCGGGTCGTCTTTCGTACATGTTTTAAAGCTCCCACTATCTTTTCCTGCGCCTACTTAGACCCAACAAAGGGTGACAGAGGGCGTTACACTTTCTTAAATAAATAATATAAAAGCTTTTAGTCTATGACCGAATGTGCATTGATGAGGCTGGAGCACATTTTGAGTAATTGGTGTAATTAATTAGAACTTAAATAAACATATTAGTTGGATCGCTCAGATTAATAATTTACTCATTTAAAATTGGTGTACCAATATCTTACCTTTGCTTCTTCAAAAAATGAAATACAGGGTGACTCCCCAAAACGGGCCCCAAATTTCAATAGGCTTCATTTCTGAATTCAACAAACAATTAAAAAATCAAGCATATTGTAAGTTGGGGCGGGGGGGGGGGGGTCACCCTGTATTAAATCTTTGGAAGAGACGCTTCATTTCTATATTTATAGAATTGTTTATTATTTAACACTCATTAAGCTTTAGTTCACTTTCCCGATGTTTATAACTTGAATTCCTCCCTCTTAGTAGTCTGATAAAGGGGCATTGATGATTAATAAAGGTTATCTTACACAAAATTGATAATAAATAACAGTATTTCAATAAGAAGTGAACACCAACTCTCAGATCCGAATTTTTTCCCACACATCCGAAAATTAGGAATTGTGGTTTATTGGAGTTTTTAGACGTCAACTAAGGTATAATACTGAATTTAATAATTAATTTTGAGATTTATCTGTATTTTAGACATGTATCATATACGATACATTCGATCACAAAGGTTTAAATAAAAACTGTTTTTATCTATATTCTATATTATTACATAACTCTTTCTGAATAACAGAATACAAGTATGGTTTAAAATAGAAATATGAACATAAACGGGTGTGTAATTTGGGGGGCTTCAGCACCCTAGCCTCCCCTGGATCTGTACCTGCTTACACACAATGAACCATACTCTGCGTTCTCTGTTCAATATCCATACTTTCACTGGTGGAGAAGAAGGAGAAAATGAGATAACAAATTATTAAACCTTCAAAGGCAAGAAAGTGATGAATCACTGTTTTTTCTCATCCAACAGTCATTTTCTTACGTATTTATTGCTTAAGTACATGAATTTCAAAAATGGCAAATTATTACTTGTATTTCATGCACGACAAGGGGCATATCGCAGCAAATTATCCCTAAATATAACAATTACTGTGAGGCACTTTGGTTATTTTTTTTTAAATTACTCCATCAGTCTGTAATTCTTTTGTGCGATTTATGTAATAGTTTAATAAAATATCAAACGCAATAAATAATGTAATGTGTAATTTAAATAATTGCGTGAACTAGTTGCACAATTTTAGAGCTCTGTGTGTCATCCAATGATTCTGCAAATCTTCGTCATTCCGTTAACTTAGATTTCCTTTTCTCTCCCGTTATACTTTCTCTCTAGACTATGGAATGCGATGAGATTCCTGTGATATATAAACTAGATAGCATGCTATAATGCAACCACACATTTCTCTTTTCTTATGTATAATCTCTAAACTTGTAAACTATTTACCTTTAGTTGCACGCTCCTGCGCCGGGGGGACCTCTCCCCGACGCACCAGCTTGCTTCCTTTCCCCCTTTTGGGGTGTTGTTGTTTTTTTTTGTTTTTTTTTTCTCTTTAATTTATTTTAAAGTAGCCTAGAACTAGGCCAGTTTTAATACGGCGACTAATGCCCAAGTAGGCAGTCGCCAGATGAGCTCATAAAAAAAAAAAAAAAAAAAAATGTAAACTATTTTAATTTTCGTTTTTATTAAGTTTTTTTTTGCATCAAATAACGAATCCATGATATTTCCCACTTGTAATGAGTTCTTTCTCATTCAGTATTAAACCAAAGACTATATGACGCGTTAGGTGGAAGAAAGGCCTAAGCCACAAAATTTGAAAATGGCGTTTTTCACGGATAAGTTATCCTTATAACTTAGTTAAACGTTATACTAAATATCAGAGTCTAATTCGAACTAATTCATATCTAAATTTCAACAATGCCTTGTGATGGTCAGTTCGGACAAATTGGACAAAATATAAAAAGCCCTATAATGATATTATTTATACAAAGAAATATTATGTAAAAGCAATAACTACGTCTGTTTCTCAGCGCTTTAAAGTTGTAGAACTTGAACAAAGTAATTTTTTCGATTTTGACGTTTTACAAGAGCGCAATGTCAAAAGGAAATCAAACGCAATTAAATTAATTGATGCAAGAAAATTTGTTTTGGATCATCAATACAAAGAAGGGTACGTGATTCCCTCTAGACTTCAAACAAGCCCAAACAGTAATAGTTATCCTGTCAGGCTGCAAAGAGGAAGAAATTCTTACAGCTGCAATTTGTTCAATTTAGCTCGTGAGCCACTGCCTCCAAAGTATTCTAAGATGCTCCCAATAACAAAGGAAAAGAAAATTGATATCCAAGAACTTACAAAATTAATGCCAACAGAGGCAGCGAAATATTATACAAAATTGTTTGAACAAATGGAAACTAAAAACGACAAACAAGAAAATGTTGAAATAGACGTAACCGATAAAACTTTGGATTATATCAGTTAACTGCAAGATGTATAATATACAAACTTTGGAAGTCTCTCCTGAAAAATTTGAAAATGTGGCTTCGACCCTTCTTCCACCTATACTCTGTATAGCATATTTTATACTTCCTTCCGAAACCACCAAAAATATGCCTCCAATAATTGTCAGTAAAAAGTAAATTAGTAATCTAAGTAATAAGATACTATGATGAGTTGTTTCCATATACTCGTACATAATAACATTTGAATTAATTACGCAAATTGCTCAAAATCCTTGCCCTCTACGTAAACGTTTTTCTCTATACGAGTTAACTGAGCCTAAAATCTCCTCCGTGAAGGCCTCAGGATGAGTTTTAGCTTAATTCCGAACACACTGAACAAATGGTGGACTTAATTAAAAATTATATGGAAACAACATACCAGTGGCGGGTCTAGTTTATGGTGGCATGGTTGAACAACTCCTTCACCATACCTCCCCAGCCCCCAATGTGCATCTGTAAAACACCATAATGTGCAAATGAGCATTTTATTAAATACCTAGTCATATCTTTCAAAGCTACACATGAAAATAACAATTTTATGAAATCATAATAAATAAAAAAGTAAATACAATCCTTTCTATAAAAATAACAAGAATAGTAAAAGAGTATATATGCAGATAAATAAATGAAAAAAGCAATAAACAAAATAGAGAATCAAGTTACTACCTTGAACAAATCCTTCGTGACATAAATTGAATTGAACAGACTTAAGAGAACTTATTTATTACAACGCTTTATTTCGACCAAGTAAGATACAAATTTAATTACGCAAATGCAATCTAAACGCTGACTTTTCTTGCATCAATTCCATCATAATGTGAAATCTAGTCAGTAATTGCATAGTTAATGCTCATAACGGCAAGGCTAATAAGATGTTCCTGCGCCATGGTTGATCTTAGGATGCATTATATCGGCTTCAGGTTTGAAAACTTCTCTGTCTCAGCTAAAGATATTGGAACTGTAAGACAAATTCTGGAGGAGTACGCAAATTTGGCAAATTATGACAGCTCCTTTTCATTTATATATGTCACCAAGCAGCTCAGCTGGCTCAGGGGCGTCGATGGTAAGTCGTGCAATCTCTTCTGCTCTCCTGCAAGCTCTCTGCCATCCAGGGCTGATAGTTTATTAAAGACTCTTGACATATTAAAGGCCTGGCATTGCTATACATGGTCCTCATCGGAAAAATTTTAAAAGATTAACAGTAATTCTCTGCCACATTTTCCAATGTTCAAAATCTTTGCTAAAAGGCTGAAATTGCAAAACTACTCACGACATTGGGAAATATCGCCTCGCGCTTTGTTATGGTATCACTCAGAGGATTATCAAATGAGTCATGAAAAAAGCTTAACTGTGGACATCATTGTTTTTTTGTAGAGTGATTCCTCATTTCAATCGGTGCCTCTCTCGCCCCAGATTTTAGGTGTTCTGGACTGCTTTCGTGTGATGTGGGAAATGAGCCTGCATGCTTCCAGTCTGAAAGTCCCAGTCTTGTTAAATGTATCTTTCTCTTGCAAAATAATGTGCAACAGAAACAGAAGAGGCTGTTGTTTTTTGACGAAAAGACCAGCCAAATTCTGGTTATATTCTCACCACTAATCGACGACTTCCTGAAATAATGATGGTGGCAACTTCTTCCATCACTGTCGTTTTTAGGGAATACAAAGTCAGATAATACTTGAGTTGGTCCTCTGGAAGTCAATTGTGTCCTAATTCTGTCTATCAGAACTGAAGGCCAATTAGCAGGGTCAGTGGACAGAGGCTCATCTTCGGTAGTCAATTCAGCTTCAGGCAGTTCTAATGGAAAGAACAAGAGAAATATAAATTAGCATGTCCATCTAAGTTAGACAACACAATATTCACAGCATGTGTTATGGTGGTGGTGTTATGAAATGATGGTAACCCCAGTGAATCAGTGATAATTACATTATAATTTATAACTGTTTACAGAATTATTTACACACGCACACTAATAAATAATTTACTGCTTTATATTTGAAATACATCATTTATTATTTTAAATTATTATTTACCATCCTATGTGTAAAAAGATAAATGAATAAATAACTCACCTAAAGAGTCCTGATGGGAAGCAGTGGAAGCGAATGGGTCTTCATCCTCTGGATCTGACTGCATTTGTGAAGACACAGGTCTACGTGAGGCTGTAGAAGTAGATGGTTCCCCAGCCGGGTCCGAAGGCTCCAAAACCATTTCTGTAGAGGCTTGTTGGGCTGAAGAAGTAGACACCTTACCATCCTGACTAGTGGCAGAGGTTTCAAAATATTTCAAAAGGGCCCCAGCAATCAGGAAAAAAAAAACATAAGTGACCAATGCATGAGTTTGCCAAAACAATAATTTAACTTATTGAGCACAAGTTATTAACATTTTTCCAGGAAACTAGCTAAATTAGGGCTTAGGCTAAATACATCAGTGCACTTCAAATATCCCAGAAAGATGTATGATCACAAAATAGCAGTGAGAAGTACTGGCAAAGTTCTATACCTTCATCTTTTGCTCGTTTCTCCGCTTCTTCTTTCCTCTTTTTTCTACATTGATCACTTGATAGCTTAGACCTTTTCTTATCCATTTGCGTTTCTCAGGCCTTGATGGTTTAGTGTTAAGAATTGTTTTCTGTACTAAATAAAATATGGTACAATACTATCTTTATATATATATTATATATATATATATATATATATATATATATATATATATATATATATATATATATATATAATATATATATATAATATATATATATAATATATATATAATATATATATATAATATATATATATATATATATATATATATATATATATATATATATATATATATATATATATATATATATATATATATATATATATATGGGCTTCCCTTAGTTTAGTTCCAAATGGCACAAATACATTCAATACTTCATGCTCAATTAAAAAACACCACAAAAATCAAATTAATTAATTAATTAGACGGTTTAAAACTCACCGCCGTCAAAAATGGGATGAATTGCAACGCGAATGAAAATTTGAGACAAGAAAATGAAAGTTGCCAGAGGGCTAGTTAAAGGGCAATCATGAAAGACATATTTTAATGGTGAAAAACGTTTCTGAGGGGGCGGCAATGGCGCCCTGGGCGACGGCCCATACCGCCCATAAGAAGAACCGCCACTGCCTCCAATACTATCGACCAAAAGTCGAGACTAAACAATCGGTGGTGTGGAGGCTCTTTTTATATAATTCTTAACCTTTTCACACAGCCCCCCCAAAAAAATTATATCTCTGTAAAACTACATATATAGCCACAGTACGAGGGGCGGTCAATAAGTTTTGCCAATCGGTAGGGCAAAACAGAGGGAGGGGGATGGCTGTTTTTGGGGGTGTTAGAACAAGTTATGACAAGTCAGGACTTGCAGCCGCACGCTCCTGCCTTGTCTATTTAAGAAGCAGTAGCCGATCGCAGATCGTCAGTCACAAATTTTTCAACAATGTAGAAGGCTGTGTATCGCGCAGAGATCAAATTTTTGACCAAGGAAGGCAAGAATGCAAAAGAGATCCATGAAGGCATGGTTGCAGTGTACACTGACACCGCCCCTTCCTATGCAACCATTGTTCGCTGAAATAGAGAGTTCTGCCATGGTCGTGAGTCCCTTGAAGATGAACCCCGTCCAGGATGCCCGTCAGACGTGACCAACGATTACAATGTGGCCCGTGTTGAGAGGATGATCCTCGAAAATCGACGGGTGAAGGTCGAAGAAATCGAGCGAAAACTTGGAATATCACATGGAAGTGTTATCAACATCATCCACCACAATTTGGCCATGACCAAGGTCTCTACCCGTTGAGTCCCTAGAAACCTCACGAAACCTCACGCCCCATGATCGACTTCAACATCGTCAAAGTCCACAAGACCAGAGTTGTACAAGCTGCCCTGAGCGAGTGCGGATTCGAGGAGCTCAACCATCTCCCCTACAGTCTAGATCTGGCCCCTAGCGACTACTTTTTATTCCGCCAGCTCAAGGCTGCACTGCGTGGACGCCGGTTTGTGGACGATGAAGATGTCCAGCTCGCCGTCCAGGAGTGGATTGAACAGCAGTCGGGAGATTTCTGGTTGTCAGGAATTCGAAGCCTCAGGGACAATTGGCGCAAGTGCATTGAAGTCCAGGGTAGTTATATTGGAAAATAATAAAACACTTTTCCTCATATCCCGTTTCCTTATCTCCGAATTGCAAAACTTATTGACCGCTCCTCGTATTATTAATGGAACTCACTTTTGGGGAATGATGATTTTAATAATTGTATTAGTACTGCAGAAAATTAGAACGCTCACTATGTGATAGATTCTACCACTCCATCACTCCCCCACTATAGTAGGGAGACCTGAAATAAACCTCCTCCTGCTCACAGTCCCCATCTTCCAGCACTTCTGAGTGAGACACCTTTCGAGCAAGCAAAAGCGTATCTACCTCAAAAACTAGAATTAGGTCCGCACTTCGAACTACAGGACGACTTGATATAATTGAGGTGAAGTGCAAATGAGCGATAGAAAACCAATGCTGCAATTCTTCTTTTTTTCTTTGCACCCAGGCTGCCTTGATCAAGCTGTCGGCTCATACCTAAATCGGCCCCTGCAACTTACTACACCACTCTCAGGACTTATATTACTAATTTACTGTTTATTGATAATTGTTTTAACAATGTCGTAACTTTGTTTCTCAAAAAGTAAGAGATACAGGGTGTCCGAAAAGTTACTATGCACTGGTCAGACAGAGTCATACTCACTGTCGCACAAACACTAGCGTGCAGGGGTTGAATTTGTCAGGATACGTCTTTTGCGGGAGGTGGGGTTCAATATATGTTGGCAGTACTCAGACCAAATCAAGGCCTCCCCTAGTTGTTACTATCTCATTCACTTGGCCAGCGGAGTTTGGAATTATTAAGAATAAAACTCAATTAAGTTGTTTATTATTACTTTTTACAAACAGAAAACGCCGCTTCATCCATCAAATGAGGTTTGGAAAGATAGAGGTGACAGCAATCATAATTTCGAGTTAAAAATTCTGACGTCGGTTCGATAATACAAAAGAGTGATCATGTTAATGCTATGTGAGGTTGTCTTAATCCCTTTGATATCTCTGTCCCGTTATCTTTGATCCAGATTTGGTCGTAGAATCCGTAGCGAGATGCGGACCCCTTGAGATCAGTAGATGTGGGCCTTAGGCCACTCGGCCACCCTCGAGACTAAAATTAGCTTAATGAGAGCTAATAAAGCATCGGTCGCACACTCACCTCACCTCAAACTGCACATGAATAAATAACTCTTGCTCTTTACATTCTACAAATCTCCGATTTTAGTTATTAAGAGGTGAATGCATAGTTATTTAATCTATAAGGGGATTTTGTGTAATCCAGAAAGGGGTTATAATGTAATCCAAAGAAGGCAAGTCATATAACCCAACAACACCATGTTTTTTAATCAAACAAGGTAATCCAATAAAAGCATGTCATGTAATCCAAGTACGACAGGTTTAGTACTAGTAATTCAACAAGATATTTCATGTAATGCAAAAATAACACTTAGGTCAATTCAAGAAAGTAGTTTCGTTAATCTTAAAAGGAAATCCAACGAGGGCCGTTTATGGGAATAAAGGAGTTGAGGTCGAACAGGCAAGAAAAAAGTGAATGAGTTGACGGAGATTACTGTAAGTGATCACTGTCCTAAGGACTGCTATGGCAAACCCTAACCCTCCCTTTTTTATTTCCTGGACATTTGCCCTTTTATTGTTTGAGATATAATTTCTTTTACACAACCTAGTCCACAATCCTTGATTAAGTGCCCCTTCAGCAGGTAGGAAAAAGTTGAATAACATCTAAGCTTTCACCCATAAATTTAAGAAATTTGACAAGCCTGACGTTACTTAAGTTTCATTTATCCTCGCAAATTATACATTCCGATTAACAAATTACCAATTACCCGATTAGCTAATTATCAGAGGGGCCCAT
Source organism: Ceratothoa steindachneri (assembly GCA_963969495.1). Taxonomy (NCBI): domain Eukaryota; kingdom Metazoa; phylum Arthropoda; class Malacostraca; order Isopoda; family Cymothoidae; genus Ceratothoa; species Ceratothoa steindachneri. The sequence goes on along the minus strand of OZ018332.1, from coordinate 125,198,654 downwards.
AGTTAATCACTAATTCATTAAAAGTTTTCGATGTTTTAGCATTTTTTGTCTCTTATAATTTTGGCAATTTTTATATTTTATAATTTTCGGAGTTTTGAAATGGTTTTAGAGCAAAAACCCCTTCCCCCGTTTTCTGTATTGTTTTATAATAAAATTATAACGTCTTAGCGTTAACTCCCGTTAGATTTTTAACGAATTAACGATTAACTTTGCCCACTTCTGCTAATTAGCATATCGGATATCACTCAAATATACATACTTGTATATTTTTGCAATCGAGTAAGAAGCCTTCGAATAGAAAAGAGACGAACGTGGTCGTTCTATGGACAAGATGCCTTTTAATCGATTTAGTTGCTTTGGGAATATTTTTAGACCTACCATTAAAAGGTGAGCTTGTGGTGTGCAGTTAGCCAACAGGTGATTTTGATTGGAGGACACTTTCTGATGGATGCCAAATATGGAAGAGACCAGGGGTTCGATTCCGACATTAAATTAAAGTTCCCCACCGAGAAAGTCTTAAAAATAAAGTGCAAATCAACACCAACTAAAAAAATAATGTAAAAATTAGTCTTTAATTATATTACTAATATTAGTAAGAGGATTTGATGGAATTATTATCAATACACTGCTAGAATTAGTTAACTCATTTGGTAGTTAATATTCATCGTTATACAGTTTTGATTAAATGCCTCTTTTACCTCATGACTATAAAAAAATTTAATATTCAAATCAAAATAAAAAATAGTTATTTTTTATTTTAGTTTCACTATGCTAAATAAATATAAAATTCATTGCAATATTGTTTTTATCTTGTATTAGTCGCATTGTCTTCAAGAAATAACAAAACATTTGGAACAGCTTGTTGATGGACTTCATCTAATTTACCGATTAGAAGTCTTTCAACAAGCAGGTTCAAAAGTTTCCTTATTTTTTCAAGACAATCTAAATAATACAGGATAGAAACAAATAAGTGAATTATATATTTATTTAACATATACAAAACATTAAAAAATTGTGTCTGAATATCCACCTTCGCATTAAGATTAATACCCATATTTCTGGAGGCGTTAGAGAGAGGTCTTATTGTTGGATCGATGACTTCTGGCAAGTGATGTATGATTGTAGTTGTAGGACTAGAGGGGCCAGGGGCTCGGTTTGGTGTAGCATTTTATCTCCTTGAGGGTGATTGGAGTGGTTAATATAATTGTGTTATCGAGCACCTCTATTTCGACCAGGAGGGGCTGGTTCCAGCTCATTGGCATGGAGCCGGCACCATTCCAGGCTTTCCTGGAAATGCTTTTGTGGGTGTGGCTTGGGTCGACTATGTGTGTGTACTTGATCCCAGTGGGACTTGAATGCTTCGACAATGTCGCCCGTGTTCGTGAGCGTGCGATTATTTGCTTGTAGTTTTATGGGCTGGATGGGGTCTGTGCCCATCATTCTCTTGACACACCGCCAGAAGGAGGAGAGGTCAGCGCAAAGAGCAACATCTGTAATGCGGATGATTTCACCCCACTGATGTATGTGGTATCTTAATGCGTGGTTGTTACGGTGGATCACGTCAGGGGACAAGGAGTAGGAGTGTGGTAGGGATAGGCAGGGGTAAGAGTAGGAGTCGGTGTGGGAGTAGGATGGGGGTCGGAAGATGAGTGAAAGCAGGGTAGGAGTAGGGGCAGTAGGATCTGGAGGGGAGAAGTGGGTAAGCGGCAGGTGCGTTGTGTGTGTGTGTATGTGTGTAGACAGGATGTCTGACCTGCTGTTTTTTTTGCTCTTATATGAGGGCGAATACCATCACCGGGAAGAATATTTGCCCGAGTCCATTCGCAGCGTAAAGCTGGTTCAGGATTGTGGCGTAGAGGCGAGGTTCGCCTCCAGACATTTTCTTCGCCACCGTGGAAAGCACGGTGGCCAGTTGTACCTTAGAGTTGATCTGTGGTGTGTGTGTGTATGTGTGCAGGTGTTGTTAGTGTCTGTGCGGGTAGTTTGTGTGTATCCGGGCTATGTGTGTGTTTGGGCAGTGTGTGTATGTCCGGGCTGTGTGTGTGTATGTCCGGGCTGTGTGTGTGTGTGTCCGGGCTGTGTATGTTTTCGGGCAGTGTGTGTATGTGCAGGTGCTGTTAGTGTGTGTGCGGGTAGTTTGTGTGTATCCGGGATATGTGTGTGTTTGGGCTGTGTGTGTGTGTTCGGGCAGTGTGTGTATGTCCGGGCTGTGTTTGTGTTTGGATATGTGTGTATGTTCGAGCAGTGTATGTGTGTCCGGGCTGTGTATGTGTTCGGGCAGTGTGTGTGTGTTCGGGCTGTGCGGGGGTTGGGGTGCACGGTAGGCGTGTATATAGGGAAGGGGGCAGAGTATTATGTGGTCTCGGGGACGCAGCAGGCGGCGGCGAAGGATCTCTTGAGAGCGGATGGGGTGTATTGGGGTCTCCGCATCTCTGATAAGACCGCAATTCTCTTTTCCGCGATGTACGGACGTCTTAGATTAACTGCAGCATGGTTACCACCGCAGTTTACGCACAGGAGAGTTGTGCTTGCACAGGTAGTATAAAAGTGGCCTTGTACGCTGCATCTTGAGCAGACCTTGTCTGCTTGGCATGTAATTGTTGTGTACCCCGCCTTGTAACAGCGGCTGCACTGTTGGAGGCATATTAGGTATTGTTGTTCGATTGTGTGTGCGTATGTAAGTGTTCCAAAGATTTTAATGTCCTAGTTGAGCAGTGTGTCTGCGTGTGTTTTTTTTCTGATAGTGTTATGACCACCCAGTGCTTTGTGCGGCTTTAGTGTGCCTTTGATGGCCTTGGTGCCGTACGTGCGTCTGAGTTGGGCAGGATGTCCTTTGTTGATTGGTGCGGCGTATCCTTATAGGGTGGGGTTTTTTTTTTGCTATTGAGCCTGGCAGTAGTGTATGATGTTTCTTTTCTGCCATTGAGATTTTGGCGTTTGTGTGAAATTTCAGGGCGCTGTCGGTCGACCTGAATACGAGTATTTGTGCTGCGGGGCTGTTTATGTTGTTCGTGAGCGAGGTGTCTAGTGTGTTTGAGAGTCTGAGTATTTCGCGCCGTGGTAACGTGCATAATTTGGTATCGGTGTTTCTGAGGCGGAGAGTGATCTCGCCGCTCATGGTATGTTTTGGTTCCGCAGTGGGCTATACCGCAAACCTCCTTTTCCCGAACCCTGCAATTATATCATTCTAAAGTTAGGGCATAATTGCAAGGAGGTTATGTGTGTGACGCTCATTCACGGGGCGAAAGTCTGGCGAGGCGGGAGGAGAGGTGCATATTTGGGCATCATGTTGTGTGACAGCTCAAATACAGTATTATATCCCTCTCTTCTAGAGGCGAGTGGTGGATAGTGGCAGGATCGCGTATTCCTCGGAGTCGTTCGATCTTTGTATGGTTCCGTGGCCAAGTGGCGTTCTCCCTGTAGCTTACGTATTCGTTTGCCACTTAAGTCGGAAGCGAGGGAAAGCGCAAGGGATCAGACCCAGTAAAATTGACTCTATGACCAAGTACTGTCAAGTCAAATGTGTATAGAGAGTAAAGGAAAGGGATCACTGTAAGAGCACAGATCTTTTTAATTAGAGAGGAGTGGTTCGAAAATAAAACCCAAAGAGGGGATAGGAGGAGTAAATAAGTCGGTGGCTATACACCGATGCGAGGTGTTTGTTAGGGGTATGGGATCGATTAGAGCGGTAGGAGACAAGGTGGGGTGGGGAGGCGCACGTATCTTGGGACGCTGCTTTGTGATGCTGTGATGGGGCGTGGGTATTTGTTAGCGCGTGTGTTTATTCCCAGACGTTGTGTCAATCATGTTGTTTGGGCAGACAGGTTTTGTGTACGTGTTAGTTATGTCGTGTGGTAGACTGCCGCATTTTAGAGTTAGAGCGTAGAGCGCGAGTGGTTGTTTTCTTCCTCGATACCTTGTGTTCATGATGTGAGGCATCTTCCACCACTTCTGTGAGTGTTGTTGAGTGTTTTTAGTGTGACTGCCTCGAGTTGGTTTAGTGTAGCTGCTGTTGTGTCTTGTTTTTGGAGGGGTGAGGCCACCTGAGGGGTAAGTGCTATTGAGAATGAAGTGGGGTGAGTGACAGAAGAGGTGGTAGTAGGGGTACCGTGTGGCTTGTGTAGGTGCATGTGTTGGGTGTTGCGGCCGACATTCGTTTTTATGTTCATCAATTAGGGCAAATAGTTTCTCACTGAAGATTATTTGTCCCATACCGTGGGCAGCGAGACGCTGGTTGAATATATGTGCGTATTGTCAGTGCTCATCCTCCGACGATCTTTTAGTCTACACTGAGTCGTGTGCAAATATTGGTGTGGCTTGTGGGTAGTAGGCTGTGTTGGGTTTAGGGGAAATAGTGTGTGAAGATAGAATAGGGTGGTGGAGAGGAGGGTGTGAAGAGAAGGAGCGGTGGAATGTGCATAAAGAGGGACAGGGGCTGCAGTAGGAGGAGTGGAAGCTAGGGTAGATGGAGTAGGATTTGGGGAAAGGGGGGGATCTACGAGAGGAGTAGGATCGTTGAGAAGAGAGGGATGGGCGGAAGGAGAGGTTGGAACGACGGAAGGAGCGATAGGATCGATTGGTAAAGAGACACGTACGACGGGAGAAGAGACGGGGTCGATGGGAAGAGAAGAAGCAGGATCGATTGGGGAACTACAGAACTACAGAATCTAGGACCAGCAAAGACCCTAAGGTCCGCTCGAGGCTAGTCCGCTACACTATATCCGAAACTACGATACACACTTATCTACGAGTGTATCTCTAACATGCTATATATTTTTTTTTTTTATTATTATGATTTTTTTTTTTAAATATATAATCTACTGTACACACTTATCTACATGTGTATATTGTCATGCATATTAACTACTTCAACCTAGGGGGGGTGATAGAAAGTTTTTCTTCTCAACTTCCGCAGCCCTCGACTGCTAGTGGTGAAAATCTAATTTTAGGATAGTAAGACTATTTATAGGATAGGCGGAAAAGAAAATGGATATCTAAACTACACATGCAAGAGAAATCGCTGGCATCATTTTTAGTCATCATTTTTACTCTCGTTGTTCCTCCACTCCAAACTCCTTTTGCAAAGACGTTATTATTTACTGTGCTCAGACTACGTTATATTTATACTATTTAAGTGCGCGTCGAGACGGTTTTTAAACATATTTACCGACCTACTATCCACTACGTGGGTGGATAGCCTATTCCAAATTTGAGTAATTTTAAACGTAAAATAGTTTTGGGCTATACTAGTGTTAAATCGCTTGTTGACTAATTTTAATCCGTGTTGCCGAGTGTTTCCCCTATGATCCAATTCGAACAAATTCCTATAATCAACGTTTGAAAATCCTTTCAATATTTTAAATACTTCTATTAGCTGGCCACGTAATCTTCTGCCTTCGAGAGATGGCAAATCTAATGCCCTGAGTCTTTCCTCGTAGGGCCTGTTTCTCAGCTCGGGAATTAATTTTGTAGCCCTACGCTGCACTCTTTCTAATTGCGCGATATCTTTGTTTAAGTATGGAGCCCAAAATTGAACCGCATATTCGAGCAGTGGACGCACAAGTGATTTATACAATGGTAAAATTATCTTTTTGGATTTGAACGTGAAATTACGCGAGATATAACCCAGCACACGATTTGCTTTTTTACATGCATCCGCGCATTGTTTCGTGACTTTGAAGTCATCCGAGACTAAAACTCCCAGGTCTTTTTCCAATTTAACTACGTCGAGGACCTGGCCTTTCATGGTATACTCTACCCTCAAATTATGGCAACCCAAATGCATCACCTTACATTTACTTAAATTAAACTGCATTTGCCACTTATCCGCCCATCTGACAATCAAGTTTAGGTCCTTTTGTAATTTTTCTACATCCGATCTTACATAGGCACGGTTGCCCAGCTTCGTGTCGTCAGCAAATTTAGAAATCGTACTAAATACGCCTTTATCCAAATCGTTTATATATATTAGAAACAATAATGGGCCAAGAACGGAGCCTTGTGGCACTCCACTACTGACGTTGACCCAATCAGAGCATTCACCATTTATAACTACTCGCTGAGAACGATCCTTCAGCCAATTTCTAATCCAATTTAATATCTTACCCTTCACACCGATTGCTTTAACTTTCATTAATAATCTCTCGTGCGGAACGGTGTCAAACGCCTTTTTAAAGATTACATCTACAGCTTTGCTTTCGTCGTAAACGCAAATCATTTTATGGAAGAACTCCAGCAAATTTGTCAAGCACGATCTCGCCCGCCTAAACCCATGTTGGGAATCTTTAATTAGATTATTTAGCTCTAGGTGGCTCACTATTCTATCTCTAATAACCGATTCTAAAAGCTTTCCAACTACCGAAGTTAGACTAATAGGACGAAAATTCGTTGCTTCGTATCTATTCCCATTCATAAATATTGGTGTAACGTTTGCACGCTTGAAGTCTAAAGGGACTACACCATCTTCTAATGAGTGATTGAAAATTGCACGCAACGGCTTCGCAAGCTCATTCTTAAGTTCCTTTAAATGAGTGGGGTAAACGCCATCGGGCCCGGGTGATTTCGACTTTTTCATCAGGTTAATATATTTAAGAATTTCCACTTCATTAACCGTTATATCGGATATGCAAATATCACTATTATCTACTTCTTCAACTAACGATCCTAATTGGGACGAATCTTCAACAGTAAAGACGCTTGTGAAATGTTCATTTAAAATTTTAGACATTTCCGCCGGAAATTCCGTCAAACGACCATCTTTGTCTTTAATCGGCCCTATTGAACCTTTCAAGGGTTTCCTACTGTTTACATAGCCGTAAAACCGTTTCGGTTCCTTCTTTGAATCCTTCGCCAGTTTTATTTCATATTTCCGCTTCGCATCTCTAACCGCCCGTTTAACTTCTCTTCGAGAATCTATGCAATTTTGCCGACTTATAAATGATTCATTGTTCTTATGTATTTGAAATTTTCTATTTCGGTCCTTAATTAAGCTTAATATTAGTGGGCTAACCCACGGCGCTCTCATCGACTTGCCGCTCTTACGGCGCACATACTTTACTAAGTCGAAATTTACACTAAGGAGTGTACGCCGAAGCTCAGTGTACATTTCTCCTACTGACCTATTCTCGAAGCGCATTCCCCAGTCTACATCCTTAATCCTTTCGCGAAAAGTATCAAAATTACAGCTACCAAAACGTGGCATGAGCTGTGTACTAATTTTTACATCTATACACGTGTTTACTACGAATCTAATCGCATTATGGTCACTCGAGGCTAAATGCTCTCCTACACAAACATTTTCTACCAATGACTCGTCAGTCGCCATGATTAAATCGAGGATATTATTATCACGAGTTGGTTCCTCCACTTTTTGAACGAGAAAATTCTCCAGAATAAAGTTTAGTAGTCTCTCCCCAGCTTTATCTGACGTTAGGTTACTATAATTAACGTTTGGATAGTTAAAATCGCCGCAGACTAATGTGGTCCCTTTTCTAACCCAAGATGAAAGCATATCAAAGAGTGCAGCATCTTCTCTTTCTATTTGCGATGGAGGACGATATATGACGGCTAAATTAATTTTATTTTTTGCATTACAACATAATTGGATTAATAAGGCCTCACTTCTCATATCTGCCGCAGACGAGTCGATCGTTATAGCGTTTAAGTCATCTTTTATATACACTAATACGCCCCCTCCTCTACCAGTTTGTCTATTTGTATAATGAATTTTATATCCTGGTATATCAAATTCGCAAACACTGATCCCGGAATGTGTATCTATCCAAGTCTCACTTAAGAATACGAGATCGTAGTCTCCCTCTAGAATTACGGCTTTTATTTCGGCAAGTTTATTTTTTAAGCTACGAACATTTGAATATATACATTTCAATTTGCGCTTTAGGTGGACTCCTCTATCACACGCGGATCGGTTCCGTTTCCCTGCTCCCCAATACTCATTGCCCCTTCAAGCGAGGATCGGTCCGGCGCATGGGCATCACGTGGCCCCGCAACTCTCCTACTTAAGATGCTACGTACTGACTGGTCTAAAATCCTACCCAGCCGACTGTTGCCTACATCGCTTAAATGGATTTGTCCGTTTGATAAAGTGAAGGTTGGTCTTGGAATGTATCCCAAACGTTAAAGAAGCTAACTCCAGTATCGCGACACAAGCGCTTAAGGCACTCATTTGTATATATAGCACGGGACTGCAGACGCAACGTGGATTTTAGTCGGGGTAAAATACCAATTATTCCTACGTCATCCGCTTTAACTTTTGCAGTATGAATCAGAGTCTTAGCGCGGTTTACTATTCCCTGTGGGGTGCTGTCGTATCTGTGCACATCATTCCCCCCTACCAGCGTGAGGATCGTACGCCCGTCACGTGTTTGGTCCAATTTTTCAATTTCACTAACTACTTTATCTATGCGGCCACCAGGAAAGCAAAATCGTTTTCGTTTTGACGGGTTTCGCGCTGTGAATTCCGGCTCTTGATTTCTAATTAGAGAATCCCCAATTAGTACAGTTTCTTCTTCCCCTTCGATAGGAGTTAGCAGTGCGAAGGGGTTTGAGCATGGTAATGTGAAATGTTGTTCCCTCGATGGTCTAGCCCCATTTCTAACGGGCCTAAATTGCGAATCTTGGGGTCTATATTGTGAATCCTGGGGTCCAAACGAGTTCAAAATCCTTTGTTGCTGGTCAACAATTGTCTGATGATTCATACGAGTAGGCCGATTGTCGCGATTTCTATTTTCCCTCCCACGCATGTCATGAATGGTAGAATTTAGACTCGAATTTAATTCGTCGACTTTACGGTTGGTCGATATAACGTCCCTCGCGACGGAATTTAGTTCTAATTTAATTTCGCTAATCGCGTTAGCAAAATTACGCTCCAACGCATCGTTTAACATACAAAAACGGCAAATTCTAGTTTGTTCCATGTTAGAAGGAACGTAAATTTCCTTATTAAAGGAAGCCCCACAACTCGAACATTCAAACTTGATCACGGGCATTGTCGATTTCTAGAATACGTATGAAGATAAATAAAATTAACACAGCGAATAAGACGGCCAATCTTTTTAATACAGCGACTAATATTATATGAGCGCAGGAAGTATCTATCATTATTATTGTACTCAGAATACTAAATTTATGGGCACAGATGAATTAAGCAGGAGCACAGAGATAACACGTCTTTTCAGTGAGGACTCAGCGGGCGGAAGAGACAGGTACGACGGGAGAACTACAGAACTACAGAATCTAGGACCAGCAAAGACCCTAAGGTCCGCTCGAGGCTAGTCCGCTACACTAAATCAAAAACTACGATACACCCTTATCTACGAGTGTATCTCTAACATGCTATTTATTTTTTTTTTTAATACTATCTACTGTACACACTTATCTACATGTGTACATTATCGTGCAATTTTAACTAATCAAACTAGGGGTCGGGGGAGATAGAAAGTTGTTCTTCTCATCTTCCGCAGCCACTCGACTGCTAGTGGTGAAAAGCTAATTTAGGGATAGAGACTACTTATAGGATAGGCGGAAAAGAAATGGGACATCTAAGCTACACATGCAGAGAATCGCCGGCATCATTTTTAGTCATCATAATTTCATATCCTTAAACCTCCGCTCCAAACTCTCTCTCTGCAAGGACGTTTAAATTCACAGTGCTCAACTACGTTATATTTAAACTATTCAAATGCACGTCGAGACGATTTTTGAACATATTAACCGAAGTGCTATCTACTACGTGGGTGGGCAGCCGATTCCAATTTTGAGTAACTTTAAATGTAAAATAGTTTTGGGCTATACTAGTGTTAAAACGCTTGTTCACTAATTTTAACCCGTGCTGACGAGTATTTCCCCTATGATCCAGTTCGAACAGATTGTGAAAGTCAACGTTTGAGAAACCCTTTAGTATTTTAAATACTTCTATTAGCTGGCCACGTAATCTTCTGCGTTCTAGCGATGGCAAATCTAAAGCCCTGAGCCTTTCCTCGTATGATCTATTCCTTAGCTCTGGAATTAATTTCGTAGCCCTACGCTGCACTCTTTCTAATTGCGCGATATCTTTCATTAAATATGGAGCCCAAAATTGAACAGCGTATTCGAGAAGTGGCCGCACAAGGGATTTATATAAAGGTAAAATTACATCCTTAGATTTGAAGGTGAAATTGCGCGCGATATAACCCAAAACGCGATTTGCTTTTTTACACGCATCCGCGCATTGCTTCGAGAATTTAAAATCGTCTGAGACTAATACTCCCAAGTCTTTTTCTAATTTAACCGCGTCGAGGAATTGGCCTTTCATGGTATAATCTACTCTTAAATTATGGCAACCCAAGTGCATTACCTTGCATTTGCTTAAATTAAATTCCATTTGCCACTTGTCCGCCCAATTGGCAATCGAGTTTAGGTCCCCCTGCAATTTATCGACATCTGATCTTACATAGGCACGATTGCCCAGCTTCGTGTCGTCCGCAAATTTCGAAATCCGACTAAGTATGCCTTTATCTAAATCGTTAATATAAATTAAAAACAATAAAGGGCCTAAAACAGAGCCCTGCGGTACCCCACTACTAACGCTGGCCCAATCTGAACATTCCCCATTTATTACCACCCGCTGCGAGCGATCTTTCAGCCAATTTCTAATCCAGACAGAGACGGAGTCGATGGGAGAAGAGACGGGATCGATGGGAGAAGAGACGGGATCGATGGGAGAAGAGACAGGATCGATTGGTGAAGAGACAGATACGACGGGAGAAGAGACATAATCGATAGGATTAGAAACAGAATCGATAGGAGAAGAGACAGGATCGATTGGAGAAGAGACATAATTATTGGAGGAAGAGACTGGAGAGTCGAGAGAAGGAATGGGAGCGACCGAAGGAAGAGTAGGATCCAGGAGAGGATTGATGGGGGAAGGGCTTTGGACGGCAGGGGGAATAGAGGCGGTAGGATGGGGGGGAGGATCGAGGGGAGGAGAAGCAGGAGCAGCATATGAAGGGATAGGATGACTGGAGAAGGAAGAGGGTGGACGGGAGAAGAGATAGAAGCGAGGAGAGAAGGAATAGAAGCTGAAAAAGAGATAAAAACGACAGGAGTGGAAGTGGGAGCAGGTGGGAACTAGTAGAAGTAGGGGTAAAGGTGAAGGAAGAAAGGGTTAGTAGGAGTGGCGGTCGTGAATTATAGTGCTGACGTGTATAGTGTTTACTTGTATTGGGCGTTGTTAGGAGCGGTGGTCGTACGTTTCTTTGTTCATTTATAACGGCAAAAAACGTCTTGGGAAAGACAATTTGCCCCAGACCGTTGGCAGCCGGTACCTGATAAAGAGCCTTGGTGAATGTACGGGGGTCGCCCCCTGATATGTCTTTTGTCACCGCAGAAAGCACGATGGCCAATTGTGCTTTTGAGTTATTTTGGTGTATGAGTGTGTTTGTTTGTAGGTGGCGTCGTGTATGGTGGTGGAACGTGTGGCCCCGGGCGCGCTGACAACAGCGGCATATGTTTTGTTAGTGGTGGTGGTGGGGTAGTGTGTTTGGGGTTGGAGGTGGTGAAAATGTCTAATGTAGAAGTGTGTTGGAGCCTCCTGAGCTCCGTCACGACGTCCCCTCGCTTCCTTTAGAGGTATGGACACCTTAAACTGACTGCGACGTGGCCGCCATCACAGTTGACGCAACGGAGTGTGTTGTTTGTGCATGCGGTGTAAAAGTGACCTCTTACTCCCCACTTTAAACAGACAGGTTCACCAACCTTTTCCATCTTTCATTTATTCCAACGCTTCGCCAATAATCGGAACAAAACGAAAATTGACTGAAAGAAAAACAATTCCTAACCGCTTGTTAAAACATGTCGCAGACATGACACCTGATGGCCTCACACAGACTTGTCTCAACTTGTTTTAGGCTTAATCTACAATATATATATATATATATATATATATATATATATATATATATATATATATATATATAGAGAGAGAGAGAGAGAGAGAGAGAGAGAGTTACAAGGAGTTACAAGGAAAGATAGTACCTCAGAAGACTAAGTTAGTCCATACCGAGGAGGTACTCATTTAATATTCATATTCAATCTACTCGTCATAGAAATAGTATAGTAAAGTTCAAGGCTCTCCCCTCCCACCTCTCCCGCCCGATCTTTCGGGCAATGAAAGAAGAAAAGATACCCGCTGTGCTAGAAAAAAAGTACACAAACAGGAATTTCGACAGGAAAGCAGAAATGCATTTCTACATTATTATTTTTCTTTTAATATTCTTAATCTAATTATTTTCAGTGTAATCTTATGTTTTTAGTATGTAAGCGTATTTATGATTTTATCTAACCTCCTTTTAAACGCCTCGACACTAGGGCTCGAAACGACCTCTTCCGTTAACTGATTCCAAATATTTACTATTTTATACGAAAAGAAATTACCGCATACATTCAATTTGTATTTTGGAGGGATTAGCTTCATACTGTTATTCCTTGTTACATTTCTGTTGAACTCGAACCAGATTGAGTAATCCACATTATCAATTCTATTTAGTATTTTATATACTTGAATCAACTGGCCTCGTACACGTCTAGTTTCCAACTTGTAAAGGTTTAGCTTGTCTATTCGTGTTTCATAACTATAATTTCTTAACGAAGGTATCATTTTAGTAGCTGTGGCCTGAACTCTTTCTAATCTTTCAATGTCTTTTCTGAAGGAGGGTGACCAAGCCTGCGCACAGTATTCCAAATGGGGTCTCACTAGGGCGTTATACAGGTTGATTACAGTTGTATCGCTTTTATAAGTGATTTGTCTCTTTATATAACCCAGTATCTTCCGCGCTTTCTTTTCAACATTGACGCACTGTCGAGTGAACTTGAGATCGTTTGTGACATAGATACCGAGATCTTTTTCGATTTCTGATTCTGTTATTGTTTCGCTCTCGAGTTTGTAATCTGCCTTAGGATTTTTGTGACCAATGTGCATTACTTTACATTTCTCCAGGTTAAGGGGAAGTTTCCACTTCCTAGACCATTCACTTATGTGATCAATGTCACTCTGAAAATCTAGTCTATCTTGCTCGGTGACTATGCTTTTACCCAGTTTACAATCGTCGGCGAATTTTGAGATTTTAGAAATTATTCCAACGTCTATGTCATTCACATATATAATGAAGAGCAAGGGTCCCAAGACCGATCCCTGGGGAACTCCACTAGTTACAGCTTTCCAATTGGACTCTTCTCCATTAATCACTACTCTTTGCTTACGATCGCTAAGCCAATCTTCAATCCAATTTGCTAATTTTCCACGTATTCCTAAGGCTCTGACTTTACACATTAGTTCCTTGTGTGGGACTTTATCGAAGGCCTTTTTAAAATCTAGATACAAAATGTCTACAGATCTATCACTATCATGAATTTTATTAATGTAATGTAAAAACTCTAATAAATTGGTAAGACAGGACCTATGCTTCCTAAATCCATGCTGCGTGTTGAATAGCAGTTCGTTTGTTTCTAGATGGCTCACTATTTTATCTGCAAAAATACGCTCTAGCATCTTGCCTACCACTGATGTCAGGCTTATTGGTCGATAATTACTTGGTAAATCTTTTCGTCCTTTTTTTAATATTGGCGTGACATTAGCTAGTTTCCAGTCTTGAGGAACAGCCCCAGCTTCAAGGGATAAATTGAAGATGTACGTTAATTGATCCACTAGAACATCCTTTAATTCTTTTATTATTCTTGGCACTAGTTTGTCAGGCCCGGGGGATTTGAATCTCTTCATTTTATCTATTGCTATTTCTACATCCATCCCCGTGCATTCAATATTTTCTAGTGTGCCATTTCCTGAGTACTCACAGTAAGGCTCGATATTTGGATTAGAAGTGTCGTTGGTAAAAACAGATGCAAAATATTCGTTTAGTACAGTGGATATGTCTTTATCTTTAACTTGTAACTTATTGTGTCCGTCCATGATTGGCCCAATACTGTTTTTTATTGGTTTTCTACTATTAACTAGGGCATAAAATTCTTTGGGGTTTCTTTTACAGTTTAGTGCCACCCTCATTTCTTCGTTACGCTTTGCTCTCCTTATTTCGGTTTTTACCCGTCTCCTCAGATTGAAATAATTCTTCTTGTTAGTGTCTGAACTGTTCAGTTTAAACATCTTATAAGCATTTTTTCTTCTATTGATGTCTCTTTTTATTTCACTTGTTAACCATTTGGGATTTTGTTTTTTTCCTAATTTAGTGATTGCTAAAGGAATGAATTGAGCTTGTTGCCTTAGAAGATTGTCTCTAAACTTGTTCCACACTTCATTTATATCTGTACCGTTTATATTAAAGTTCCTGAGACTATTTCTTAACCCTCTAAAATTTGCCTTTCGGAAGTCAAATTTTGTAATATGTACTACGTATATTCCTTACTTGGGGTAAGCTTAATTCAAATTCTATTTGATTATGGTCACTACCGCTAAGTTGGTCGCCGACGTAAACTCTTGAAATAAGTTCGTCATCCGAAGTTAAAATTAAGTCTAATATATTTCCTCCTCTTGTTGGCTCGGTGACCCACTGAGTTAACAAATTATCGTTTATAAAATTTAGTAATCTTTGGCCTTCCGAATCCGAGTTCTTTGTCAGCCAATTTATTTGGGGGCAATTAAAGTCGCCAATAATGAGACAGAATTTGTCTTTACTTACGTTCGTCAGAGTTTCATATAATCTTTGATCCGCTTCATATGAACAGTGGGGCTTTCTATAGACTAAGAAGATATGCAAACACTTTTTTATATTTAATGTTACTCCTATTAATTCAAAATCTGTGTCTATATTACAGTTAATAGGGTGAAGCTCCTCATTTATATACAAAAGAACTCCACCTCCTTCTTTATATATTCTATCCTTGCTAAATAATTTGTAGCCTTGCAAATGATATTCACTAATATAGTCTCTCGTATGACTATGTATCCAAGTTTCAGTAATGCCTATTATGTCATACTTATTTAATGCTACCAACGTTTGGAATTCTGAAAATTTGTTTCGGAGTGATCTAGCGTTAAATAGGGTAGCTTTAAGAGAATTTCTCAAATTTTTACACGAAATGTTTTTTATTCTTTTATCGCGCGGAACCTCTGTAGTATCTGAAAATTTGCGATTGCTTCTGTAAATAGTCTCGACAACCGAGTAGAGCCCATGTTATTGAGGTGAAGGCCGTCTGGGAGAAAAAGTTCGCTTTTGTTATAGAAGTCATCCCAAAGGTTCACAAATTCGACACTCTCACTCCTGCAAATTGTTTCAAGACAATTATTAGTATAGTGGGCTCTACTGTAGAAACTGTCCCTGCCCTTACTACGCGGAAGAATTCCTGAAATGATGAAATTATTAGTTTTAGATTTAAAAGCTCGAATCATCTTCTTGTATTTGTCGAGTAGTTCTTCCGATCGAGTGGTCAGCACATTATTTGTTCCCACATGTACAACCATGACTGTTTCCTTCTTTACGTCCTGAAAGAGAGGGTCAATCGAGTTAGTAATGTCGTCGACGGAGGCACATGGTAGACAGAATCTTTTTCGTTTCGTTGGCTTTAACCTGCAAAATGAGTCAAGTTGGCCCCTTATTATGGAATCCCCCACAATTGCACATTCGACTTCTGATTCCTCCTTTCGATCTGCTAATGCTTGAAAAGAATTATGAGTCTTAATCGGGAGAAACATCTTTTGCTGTGGTCTTGCTCCTTTTTTTACCTGCTGAAAAGAATTATTTTTATTGATAGGAATGTTTACTTTACTGCTAGCTGGCCGAGATGGTACTCCCTTCCCTTTTGTGGTAATTTGGTTTTCTTTTGTCGTTTTAGTCTTGGGATTATTAACTGCAACATTTCTTTCTATGAACTCCTGCAAAGAAGAGACCTTTTTTTCTAAGTTAGTAAATACTTCTAGCGAAACACAGGTAGGAGTAACGGGCGCATTTGTAGGGTGTTGGGTTCTAAGCTCGGCTATTTCCTTTCTAAGCGCGCATATAGTTTCGTTCAGTTCGTCTGTTTCCCTTTTATGTTCGTTTCTAATCTCACAAAAAAGGCATATAGATGAGTCGGTTATGGCAGCATAGCTCGCTTCTTTAAAATCTATAACCCAGCGTGTACAATCGCATTTAGGACAAACAGTTTTTAAACGTTCAGGCCCCGGCATGTTAACAAAGAGCGAATTAGATTACTGTATACAAATATATATATATATATATACTTATAAATATATGTATATATATATATATATAAAGTGGATTAAAGGGAGAGGAGAAAGAGAGGATGTGTTAAATCCCGAGCTTCCTGCTAATTTCGAAAAGCCGGATAAAGACAATAAAACTGTCAAAGTAGCGTTTCAAGATCTCCCTTGGGTGAAGTCAATTATAAGAAAATACAGCGGTATGAAAATAACTGAATTGAAAGATAGAATATGTGAATAAGAATCAGTCAAAAAATAATATTAATGATAATGACAATAATAATAAAAAGGAAAACAAAAAATTAGCTTTCTTCAGTAGACAGGAGGATGAATAAAGAAGCCAAAATGAACTGAAAATTTCACAAAACTCGGAAAATAAAACTGTATATAACTAAGTCTGAGGGATAAATAAGGTCACAAGGGGAATTAAACAAAAGTATGGGTACACGAGAAGAACAAATGAAAAATGGAAACAAATAGAAACAACACTAATTATGAGTAGATCACTTCTGAATTAAATAAGATTGGGGAGAGCGCTCTTTAAAACACGTCAAGCTTTGAGGAGGGATCAAAGAGAGAGAGAGAGAGAGAGAGAGAGAGAGAGAGAGAGAGAGAGAGAGAGAGAGAGAGAGAGAGAGAGAGAGAAGAGAGAGAGAGAGAGAGAGAGAGAGAGAAAAAGAGAGAGAGAGAGAGAGAGAGAGAGAGAGAGAGAGAGAGAGAGAGAGAGAGAGAGAGAGAGAGAGAGAGAGAGAGAGAGTAACAAGGAGTAACAAGGAAGGTAAGTACCCTAGGAGACCTTACGGTCCATTCAAAGAGGGTACCTTTGGACTAGCAATTGAGCGGGCACATGGCTGCTCAATTGTTTTTGCGTCCCTAAACGGCCACTTTTCAAGACTTTGTCTAGTCTTGACTTGAACTGGTCAACAGATTCACTGTTGACAACTTCCACTGGAAGTGCGTTCCACTTACCGCAGATACTGTAGGTGAAAAAGTTTCCACACAGATTGCGGTTGTAACGCTTCAGTTCAAGTTTGAAGCCGTGATTGCGCGTTCTGTTCTCACTCAGTGTGAAAATATCCTGGTAGTCAACATTGTCGAACCCTCGAAGTATTTTGAAGACTTCGATGGAGCTGACCACGCAGTCTACGGGTTTCCAGCGAGAACATATCTAACTCCCTTAGTCTATCCTCATAACTTTTATGTCGGATAGAGGGAATCAGCTTGGTTGCCCTGGCTTGTACGCGTTCCAATCTCGCGGATGTCCTTTCGCAATGAAGGACTCCAAAATTGTACGGCATACTCCAGGTGCGGTCGGACAAGTGAGTTGTACAGGCACAGTACAATCTCCTGGTTCCGATAACCAAACTGGCGCTTAATATAGCCTAGCATCCTTTGGGCCTTTTTCTCCGCCTCAATGCACTGTTCGGAGAACTTGAGGTCACTAGTGATTGTTACACCCAAGTCCTTCCTCAGTGTCACTCGATTCAAGAGCAGTGCCCTTAAGGATATACTGAGATTGGGGGTTTCTGTGGCCGATATGCATCACTTTGCATTTGCCCACGTTAAAAGGCATTTGCCACGTGTCCGACCACTCCCCAATCTTCCCAAGATCTTCCTGCAGGCGGGCAGTATTTCCATCCTTTGCAACGTTCATACCAAGCTTGGTATCGTCGGCAAATTTGGAAATCTTCGCAACCATGTCACCGTCCATGTCGTTGACGTAGATGATGAATAGTAGTGGTCCCAGGACAGAACCTTGAGGCACCCCGCTAGTAACGGGCACCCACTCAGAAGACTGTCCATTCACCACCACCCGTTGCCGTCTGCCACTTAGCCAGTTCTCGATCCAGCCGGCTACCTTTCCGTCTATGCCAAGCGCTCGCACTTTCCGGAGAAGGCGGCGGTGTGGTACCTTATCAAAGGCTTTCTGAAAGTCTAGGTAGACCACATCCACCTCCTTGTCCCGATCGTGCTCGCTGAAAACGAAGTGGAAGAATTCTACAAGGTTCGTCAGGCATGACCGTTGCCTTCGGAAGCCGTGCTGGGAACTCCTCAGTAGCAGGTTTGACTCTAAATACGACGTCACTTTGTCCACCATGATGCTTTCCATGAGTTTACCGACTATCGAAGTCAGACTGATAGGTCGGTAGTTCGACGGTTGGTTACGGTCTCCTTTCTTGAAGATCGGAGTCACCTCCGCCTCACGCCAGTCTCTAGGAACGCATCCGGTCCGGATTGACATGTTAAAGATAGCGCACAGATGTCGTGATACTTCATCGCACACTACCCGTCCGGTCCAGGGGACTTATTCGTCTTTAGGTCAGCGATCTTTTTCTTTATTTCTCCTTCGGTGAAGTC